>CM060886.1:60445508-60963008 GCA_030762935.1 Hymenopus coronatus
ATAAGACCATTTCTGGTAATGTTTAGCTTTATTAGTACGATGTACATAAAAAAAATATATATATAATCTTTCGTAAAGAAATTTTGGTTGTGGAGCAGCTAGAGAAAAATGATGTGAATGGAACAAATCAGATTTTTGAAAATGCTTTGTTACAGCATAGGCAGAGAAAGACATGTGAGTGAAACACAGATTTATTCTTATGTATAAGAAACAAAGAAAACTACCTGATATGTTCCATTCACATTACTTTCTCTGCATCTCTGCAACAGATTATTTTTAAACAGCTTATGCTTTTATTTACTTCATGCTAGTTGAGAAAAATTAGCAGAAATAGTCTTAGTACTTGCTTCCTTGTAAGTAGAAGCAAAATAAGGGAGGGCCATAGGCTAAAGTGATAGTCAAAAGCTGGTTGCTGACTGAAGTTCCTTTGTGTGTATGGACAGGAGTTGAATTCCTGTATGAGAAAAGTATAAGTTTTTAAAGCTGAAACCAAAAACAAGAATTATCTCAAATCGATCAACTCCGCGAAAAAATGTATATGTCATAAATTGTGTGTTCTACATTTTTTGTAAAGTACATTTTTCTCTATCGCTAAGGGTTTACCAGTTATGCAAAATTCAATAAATATCATAGAGGCTATTTTCCATGTAGAGGGTAGTTTGGGGTGGGGAGATTTTCTTGAAAATCTTCATGACGCTCCTTAGAAGATACACACAGAAGGATCTTTTTCCAAAACTGTATTATTTTTTTTTGATTCAGTGTCACCCAAAACATGTATTTCCGGTGAAATCTCGGTAACGAATTTTTGGGTAGAATACAATACTTTCTCTACACACTATGCACATGGTAAGTGTAGAGAAAGTAAAAATATCCAACTGTAGAAGAATTAACAGTAGTGAGGTTAGGAAATATGTTCCAATATATGATAATTGTAGTTATAGGCGGGGTGTAAATGGGGGAAAAACATATCTTAGTGCTGAATTCAGCGCTACTTATTCTGGCTTTTGCTTCATATCCAGAAATGAGATACGGAGGTACGTGACACGCAATAATGAAGCATCAGTTGTAAGTTTTTGGTGTAATTAGGTACTCAGATTGTAATATATCCACATGGATGTTCACTTGTTTTATTTTATCCCTGTGTATGTAGCTTTAATGCCTTTTTGCTGTCCTGTTTAACCCGGTTGTAGTGTTTAGTAATCCAGGCTCTAGTGATTATACAGTCCAGGAGATACATTTAAATTTGTATAACAGGAACCCCTCTTGTTTTGCATTTTACATGAATTATCTATCTTCTTGAAACAAGTCTACCTTCACTTTATAAATAAATATACATAACCAAGTAGCGTGACAATGGAGGAACGTGCTGGGCATTGTTGTAATCATTACAAACGTTGCACCAGAATTACCTTCGAAAATGGGCATTATTCTTTCGGATCCTCGTGGCTGACGTACTTCTGTGCAGTAAAGTATAGTTCCTGAAAATATAAACACAGCACCAGTATTTGTGCATCGGTATCTTTGTAAACATGTGACGTGTTCCATTCACATGACTAGCTGTTTCAAATCAACTTTGCGTACAAAAGATTCTTTCATTTACATCATGCTAATGGAGATAAACGTTACCAATAAGTAGAAGAGAAACAAATGAATACACTAGGCTAAAGCAATCTTCTAAAAGCCAATCGCTATGTGAAACAACTGAAAGTCGGTTCTCTTAGCTTGCTAGGAGTTTGAGAAACGTTTTAAGTACGAAGCTTAAAACTGAAACCAGTAACTCGAAATATCTCGAAAACGATTAACTCTACAAAAAAACATTATTATGACATAAATAAGATTGTGTGTTTCAACAAACTCTACATTTTTTTACATTAAGTAAAATCTCTTACCAGTGATACAAAACTGATAGTCATCCAGAATGAAGAGGCTTCCAGAAACTATTCTCAGAAAATTCAAAATATGCATTTCGTTTGTCATCAGAATATCTAAACATATATAAAGGGTAGTAGAAGAAAATTTCTTCAAAATCTTCGCGTTGCATTCTTGGAAGACACTGAACTTATATACCAAGTTCGGCATTTAACCCCCCACTCCCCCCCCCACACACACATGTTTCTAAAAATGCTTTTTTTGGATTCGTATGCTTCCAGTGAAATCTTCATATGGAAGTTTTGGATGGACCTTCTCTATCTTTTATTTACAATGCATATAAATACGTGCTAGAGAAAGTAAAGATTAAATAATTTTTAAGTAACATTAAGAAAACTTCCCTTGTTTAATTTAAGATGGGAGCTAGATTCGATCAACGCTCCCGAGTTGTATACCCGGAACATCATCTTCGGTTTAAATTAGTTTCATTTATAACTATGATTTGTGTATTATGTAGTGTTCTGTAAGGGTTAGCTTTATCTGTAAGTTTGGTCAGAATATTAATACTGTTTAGGGTTGGTTGGCTGGTTAGGGAAGGACCTGGGACCGATTCTAGCGCGGACGTTGTACTTTCTCACATGCAGCGCCCTGGGAGTGAGGGATGAGGTGAGAGTACTCCCAGAACCAGGAGCGCCAGCACAGCAATGACAGGTCCCAACACCTCCCAGCTCACACAAGTTCCAACGACGGTAATTATACCCTAGCAGCTGACCGAGGTAGGGGGACTGTGAGAATTACAATGAGCATCCTTTTTCCCTGCCGTGCCACGCCGAGCTCCATCGTCACACTTCCAACCCTGACGGCATGAAGGATAGACGAAATGAAAATGGAAACTTGAAGGGACAGAGAATTCGGTAGCACTCGCCGCGACCCGGAAAACCCCCGAAAATACCATAGGTCAGATAGGTTGGCACGGGGGATCGAACCCGGGACCTCCAAATGCAGAACACAAACGAAACCGCCAGAATCATCCCATTTGATGGTTTAGGTTGAGTTTCAGATTTTACCCCCCCAAGTACACTTTACATGGAAAATGTTTTAAACATTTTAATTTTCTCAAAAATGTTCAAACGATTTTGATTAAAGTGTCATTTGCTTCCAATAGTTCTATGACAAAGAAAATATACCTTGAATTGTCTGGGATGATACATTCTGGATGACGTTTGCATAACTGGTAAATCATAAAAGATAGACAAAAGTGCCACACAAAAAATATAGATCTCGTTAAAACAATTTACGTCAAATATAATGATTTGCAGAGTTTACAGTTTCCAGTTATTCCAACTTTATTAAAGTTAAAACTTTTCTCAATGGGAAGTCATCTTTCGTTTCATATTTCTTTTTACTCCTGGCTATGCAAAGAAACCTGAGTTCTGATTATTTCATATAACAAGCAGTTTTTAAAAGATTTTTCTATGGCTTTAGCCTAGATTATACCCTCATTCCCCTCCTACTTATAAAGTAACAAGTATAAGAGTTTCTAGCAATGCTTATCTTGACTATCTTGTTATTGATAAAAGAATAATCTTTCTTAAGAATGGTTTGTTTGCAGAAAAGATAGGGCAGGTCTTGTGAATCGAATACATCTGGGCGTTATGGCTGTCGAATTTACTAGTAGGTATCTGCTGTACCCTAAAGCTACTAGTTGTTGCTGCAGATGCAGTTTCACACTACGAACGCAACTAAAAGGATGGGTATCATTCATGACCGTTCATGTTTTCTTTTCCCTTGCTTGGAATTTTACAGTAAAATCACAATACCAAATATACACATCTCTGCATTGCATATTGCCATAATGGAGAAAAGAGCTAGAGTACAAACAGCGAATCAATTATTTATATGCTGTAAAATATATTTGAACCATTATATTCAAATGACTGTCATTGGTCGCTATGTGATGGCTTTGAAATTCCTTGCATGAAAACTCTGATGTGTTGCATTCACTTGACTTTCTCTACATCTCTGCAACAAATTATTGTTAAAAAGTTTATGATTTTACTTACTTCATGGTAATCGAGAAACAACTAGCAGAATTAATCTTATTAATTGCTTGCTTGTAAGTAGAAGCGAAATAAGGGAGTACCATAGGTTAAAGTGAAAGCCAAAAGCTGGTTGCTATGTGACTGAAGTTCCTTTGTTTGTATGGACAGGAGTTGACAAATTCCTGTATGAGAAAACTATAGTTTTTCACAGCTGAAACCAAAAACAAGAAATATCTCAAAAAAAGGACCGACTCCACAACAAATGTATACATCATAAATTGTGTGTTTTAATGTCCTCTACATTTTTCGTATTGTAAGTTTTTGTCCATCTTTTATAGTTTAGCAGTTATGCAAAATTCCGTAAAATTCATCCGGAATAAAGCAGTCTTCAGATGCTATTCCCAGAAAATTCAAGATATACATTTTGTCAGGTAAATATCTTGAATATACGAAATTTTAATCAAAATCGTTAGAGCCATTTTTAAGAAAATCAACATTTTCGAAAAAGTTCCATGTAAAGGGTTGTTTGGGGTGGGGGATTTTTCTCAAAATCTTCATGTCGTGTCCCTGGAAGATACTAAACTTAAATACCAAGTTTGGTATTTTACCGACATTTCGTTTTTGAGTTATGCATACAGGCACATAGACACACACACACGGACGTTTTTGTGATAATGCTTTTTTTGGATACACGGGACCCTAAAACATATATTTCCAGTGAAATCTTGGTATCGAATTTTTGGGTGGAGTGCAATACCTTCTCTATACACTATGTACATGGTAAGTGTAGAGAAAATAAAAATAGGAGAAGAAACCGGATAACTACTTATCATTTAAGAAATTTGCTAAAAATTCAAACGAATTATAAAATTACTCGGATGTGATTAACTCCACAAAAAAGGAAAAATGTATTGCCATAAATTGTGTTTTAACGATATATGCAATTTTTATGTATGAAGCATTTGTCAATCTCTTGCGGTTTAGGAGTTATGCAAAATAAATTTAAATGAAGAGGACTTCAGAGGCTATTCCCATAGATTTCGAGATATACAATTAATTTGTCATTAAACTAGCTTAAAAATACGCCATTTGAATAAAAAAGCGTTAATCATTTTTGAGAAAATAAATATCTATGGGGAAAAAGGTCATATAAAATGTGGTTTGAGGTGATTATTAGCATCAGTAGAAGATGGAGAACATTAATGAAAATTAGATGTTTAAAGACTTTCCGCTTTCGATAATCTATAGCTCCAGATTTTATTTAAATTGTTTATGAATAGCTTCCAAGCACTACGTCCCAAATGTTTGTCTGGGTGGCTCAGTTGGTTAGGCGCTGGCTCTCTGATCGCAAAGTTGCGGTTGATTTTTATCTGTGCTTAAATGTCAGTAGTTTTACTGGCATTAAAACTATTCCCGGTACACGAAAGCGCTGGTATGAACCTAGCAATTGGCAGCATGGTTAGCAAACTTTTTTTTTGTTTCACATGTCCCTCCAAAATAGACAAATGTAACACATTCCAATTTCTTCCAATCCCTTGAGCAATTTCGTTGTTGCTGCCTCTCCCTTGCTGTATTTACTGCATGAAACATCGCGCATAGAAGTTGGTCTTCTGTAATACGCCTAACCAATATTTTATTAATCTTGTATTTAAATGTACATTTTCGTTATGTGAAATTCTTCAAGAACTCCAAACATTTCCGTACTCCTTTCCATCTGTAAAATTAGGTTTACAAAATGCGTTTGTATTTGGTGGGTATTTACTTTCTCTACACGTACTATGTATATAGTGTGTAGAGAACGTATTGTAATACACCTAAAAATTCAATACCGAGATTTCACCGGAAAGATGTTTTGGGTTCCCCTGAATAAAAAAAAATTACGAAAAGGTCCGTGTTTGTGCGTGTATGTGTGTATGTGTGTGTGTGACCGTTACCTACCAAACTTGGTACCCTCAATAAAAAAGATAAAATGTTTTTAGAAAAAGGTCAATGTGTGCGTGTGTGCGCGTGTGTCTTTGATAGTGTTTAACGCCCGCTTAAATTACTTGCGGCACCGCAGGCCATGACACATGAACGAAGATGGAGCCCCGGTGGAATGCGATGGCGGAGGAAACTGGAGAACCCGGAGAAAACCCGCCCCTGCGCCGCTTTGTCCACCACAAATCTCACATGCGGTCGCTTGAGATCGAACCCGGGCCGTCTAAGTGAGAGGCGAGTGGTCTAACCACTCGGCTACGACGCGGACTCTGTGTGTGTGTGTGTGTGTGTGTGTGTGTGTGTGTGTGTGTGCGCGTGTGTGAACAGCATAATTAAAAAACGAAAGGTTCCAATTAACTTCCAAGGATGCGACACCCCCCACTACTTTTATATGGAACTTTTTTCGAAAATTTTGTTGTATTCAAAAATAGCTCTAAAATTTTGTTTAAAATATCGTATATTAAAGATATTTACCCGACAAATAAAATGTATATCTTGAATTTTCTGGGAATAGCCTCTGAAGACTATTCTGGATGACTTTTACGCAATTTTGCGTAGCTGGTATACCGTAAGAGATAGACAAAAACTAACTTATAAGAAACTCTAGAGCTCGTTAAAACACAAAATTTATGTTATATGCAGTTTTTTAATGGTGTTGATCGTTTTTGAGATATTCCTGTTTTTAATTTCACCTTTAAGAAATATATACTTTGCTTATACGGGAATTTCTGAATTCCTGTCCATAGAAATAAAGGAACTTCAGTCATATAGCAACCGGCTTTTGATAAACAATTTAACCTATGGTGCTCCCTTATTTCAATTCTACTTAAATGAAGTAAATAGAAACATACGCTTTTTAACAACAATTTGTTGCAGAGATGTAGAGAAAGTCATGTTAATGGATGACATCAGATTTTTTCAGTACTTTTCCACCCCCAACTTCTGCCCCATGTGAGCTAACAACCACACTTTCTCTACTACGTATATAAAACAAAGAAAGTATTGTATTACATAACACGTCTATACTTCACAAGAAATAAAGAAAGCCAGCATAACACGCGTGTATGTGCCAGAAAGACTCAAAATCGAAAAAGCTATTAAATAGTAAATTTAATATTCAAGTTCTGGACCTTCAAGGATGCGAAACGAAGATTTTGAAGTAAGTGTTTCTGCTCCAGTTTGGTATTTAACGCTCTTTTCGTTTTGGGGCTTTTTGTTTTATTCAGGGAACCTCAATCGATTTTTTATTACAATGCGATATCTTCTGTACGTACTATATGCATAGTACGCATAGATAAAGTAGCAAGCAAAAATTGTCATTGGAGACATTTTAAATGGAATGTTTGGCCTGTTTGTACAGTATAACTAGAAAATATCGACTCAGGAATGTAGACAGAAGAACTAGATTATAAAAATAATGTGGATAATGGAAACCATCGCAAACGAGATAGCCAAGGAACCACCGTTTAGCTTTGGGACGAAGAGATATTGGTCGACCCGCATGAGATGGCGAGAGCAGTTTGATCAGCTTCAGAACACATCTAAAGGATGAATCCATATTAAGAAAGAAGACAATAGGCCTAGATTATTGACTAAGTGTAAGTGTTCTGAGTGAAAGCGCACGAGAAGGGAATTCACCATCAGAGAGCCAGAGCAGAACCATCAGCACTACAGTGGGACGTTGCACAAGCCTCTGGATAGAACTGTACCGCACCAGACGATTCCCTGTCTCCTGGGCTGGATATACTTCAACCTGGGAGGTAACTGAAGCCGCTCGACAGTGCGTTAAAACGGTAGCGCCGGAAACTGGAGTATAACACAAAATCCTGTGTGTCCCCATGACTTTCTCTATACCTATTCCCAAGGACTGTTCTTACAAAAATTTAGTACTTTCTCTAACACTACGATGTACATAGTCGGTAGAGAAGGTATTACATTCCAACCAAAAATATGATACCGAGATTTCACCATACAATATACATACGGTCGTCTCCTTAGCGTGGGAGACCTGGTCCAATTAAGAGCTACTTGATTGAGAACTAGCAGCTCCAGATCGCGAAGACCGCACCAACCGGCCGTGAGGTGCTGATCACGTCTCACCCTCCAGCACTGCACCCCACTCATGACGACCTCAGAACAGCGGCCGGGTAATAGGGAAACATTCCCTGTGGACTGTCGTGTCATGGATTTACGTTTGTTTCTATATATAAATGTTGAGGCCCCTGAATAAAGAAAACCATTTTTAGAAAAAGATTATGTTTCTGTGAACAACATAACTCAAAAACGAAAAGTCCATTATTTACTAAACTTGGCATTTCTTCGGTAACTTCCAAAAATGCAACACAAAGGGTTTTAAGAAAATCTCCCCACCCCAATTACCTATACATGAATGAATTTTCGAAAATATTGATTTTTGTCAAATGGCTTACGGCTTTGCTTAAAATACCAGATACTATAACATATTTTCATAATAAATTAAACATATGTCTTGAGTTTTGTGGGAATAGCCTCTGAAGACTTGTTCATTCTGGAATAGCATTTGCATAACTGGTTAACCGCAAGAGATAGATAAAACCTTACTACACAAAAACTGGAGATGTTGTTAAAACAAAGTTAATGTCATATGCATTTGTTGTGGAGATACTCATTTCCGAAATATTCGTTGATATTGGTAGCAATTTTAAAATACTTAACTTTCTTAAAGCTGAAGTCGTCATTCATTTAATATTTCTCTAGTTTTACTCCTGAACATGCAAAGATAACTGAATTTCAATTATATCGCGTAACGACCAGCTTATGAAAGGTTTGACTATCGTTTTAGCCTAATAAATTCATTTATTTCCTTCATACAAGGAAATAGGAACACACCTATTATGTTTATGTGATTAGCACAATGTACATACATAGGACAGTACGCTTTTGTATGAGCAGTTTGTTACTTCTTATGAATAAAACGTATCAGATTTTTATTGTATTGTAATGCACCCAAAAATTCCATACGGAGATTTCACCGGAAATATGTTTTGGGGTCCCCTGAGTCCAATTTTTTTTTAAAAAAAGGTCCGTATGTGCGTGTGCGTGTGCGTGTGCGTGTGTGTGTGTGTGGCTGTGGCTAGCATAGCCCCAGAACAAAAAGACCGTTAAATACCAAACTTGGTATTTAGATTTAGTATCTTCCAAGGATGCGACACGAAGATTTTCAAAAGAATCCCCGCACATAAACTACCCTTTACATGGAAAAAAGTTCAAAAATTTTGATTTTCTTAAAAATGGCTCTAACGATTTTGATTAAAATCCCATATATTAAAGCTATTTATGTCCGAAATAAAATGTATATCTCAACTTTTTTGGGAATAGCCTCTGAAGAGCTCTTTATTCTGGATAAATTTTGCTGAATTTTGCTTAACTGCTAAACCGTAAGAGATAGAAAAAATGTATTACACAAAAAATATACCTCATGACAAAACACACGATTTTTGTCCTTTACGTTTTTGTTGTGCAGTTAACCGTTTTCGAGACATTCCTTGTTATTGGTTTCAATTGTGAAGTACTTAAACTTTTCTCACACAGGAAGTGTTTTTCTTTTGCTCTACTCCTGGCCAAGCAAAGAAGTGACTTGCAGTGACAATCGCATAACGATAGCTTTTAAAAAAACATTTGACAATCACTTTAGCATAGTGCATTCCCTTATTCCCTTCTACTTATAAGGAACTAAGTAATAACATTCTGCTAATATTTATCTTGATTAGCATTGTGTACAGAGAAGAATAATCTTTCTTAGGAGTTGTGTAGAGCAGCTAGAGAAAGGCATGTGAGTGTAACACATCATATTTTTATATCCATCCCAAATTATTGTGGAAAAATAATTACTCTTTATGCTCTGAAAAACTATATGATCTTTTCATTTAAAGTGCTTTTGAGAGGCAGTATTTTTAAATACGCATCGTGTGGAACATTTTGTGTATGGTAAAATGTTGAAAAAAATGTTTGCGAGAAAACAACGCTTAAAGTTGAGCATATCCATAACAACGTCCGTCTATCCGTTTATAATTTCAGTTGATTAGTAATTAAAATACGCAAATTTAAAAAAAAAATATGATGTGTAACATTCACATGACTTTGTCTATATTGCTGTATTATTGTTAAATGGATATGAATACAATTTATGGTAACTGATATTAGCAAAACTGTCCAAACTATCTTCTTCCTTGTAAGCAGAAGGTAAATAAGGGAATACACTAGGATAAAACGATAGAGAAATCTTTTAAAAGCTGCTTGCCATATGATTGAAATCCTTTTATATGCAGGGCCAGGAGTTTACAACTCTCCGTGTGCGAAAAGTATAAGTACTTTAAATCTGAAACATATAAAAACGAATATTTCCGAAATGGTAAATTCCAGAAAAAAACGTATATGACATAAATTCTGTGTATTATTGTGATCTACATTATTTCTGTAGTAAGTTTTTGCCTATCTGTTACGGTTTACCAGTTACGCAAAATTCACCGAAATTCATTCAAAATAAAGAGGTCTATAGAGGCCTTTCTAAAAAAATTTAAGATAGACGTTTTATTTTCCATATAAATATCTTAAGCAAACGGTATTGTAACCAACATCGTTAGAGCCATTTTTGAGAAAATGCAAATTTAAAAAAAAAGGTTTCGTGTAAAGGGTAGTTGAGGGGGGATTTTCTTCAAAATCTTCGTGTCGCATCCTTGAAAGATAACAAACTTAAATACCAAATTTGGTATTTATCGTATTTTCGTTTTTGAGCTATGCAGCACACACACACGGACATTTTTCTATTTTTTTTAATTCAGTGTGTTCTCAAAACATGTATTTCCGGTGACATACATAGTACGTATAGAGAAAGTAAAAAACTGATTTCTTCCCTTGAAGTTTACAATAGATGTTTTATGACACTCACTAAAGTTTGTCAAATTTCGCAGATACACCACATTAATAAAGTAATAAAGTAGTTCCTCTATTTATTGCGTGTAGTAAGGATCAACTTGCATATTTCTGTTGCTTGGAAATGAACGGCTTGCGTAAGCATTTCCTATATTTGCTGAACATTATGCTGCATGGTTTTCTCTTCAAGCACTGAAGTATATAGAAGGCCGTAAATGGAATTTATCGTAGTTTCTATATATGCTCTGTTTGCCCATTCAATTAATTCTCCTAATTATTGCTCCGTAATCATCTTCGCCCTTGTTATAATCACGGTATCATTCAAATTAGCCCAGTAAATTGATGCGTGCGATTTGAAAATGGATAGCTGTTCTGTTCCCATGGAGAATAAATCCCAATGTGTGCTTCAAAACATCTAAGTTATTAGATTACATTGTACTGCTCAAATACACAGACTCGATTTAATGGAAACTTGCCTATAGCGAGAGGAAATGGTAGAGGCGTTGTCCTTTACACCAGATCTAGATCGAGACAAGTTGGAACTGTTCATCTATAATATGTATATAGGATTTTAGGAGTATATCTAGATACAGATATTTGGATAAATGTTCACTTTGTTGTGGTAGTTTTTTTTTTACTTTCTTTACAACTTACTATGTACATAGTAGGTAGAAAAAGTATTGCATTCCACCCAAAAAATCCATGTTAAGATTTAACCGGAGCTATGTTTTTAGGACCCTAGAACCCACTCTCCAAAAGCATGTTTAGAAAAAGATCCGTGTGTAGTTTTGCCACTCAAAAACGAAAAGTCCTTTAAGGGGACAAGTTAGTCTGAACAACGGAAATTACACTTTGAGTGAGTTGATTTACCATTGATCTTAAAGTATTCAATTGTTCCTCCAGAAGAATTGTTCCTTATGAATCATGACAATTATTTCAAGTGGTTGTTTGTATTAATAGCTTATGTGGTTGAGTCTATAAAAAGTATTTCATTCAGCAGAAAATTAATAAAAGTTGGTCTTAAAACATGTGAATCCATGTAATCACACTTTTGCTTATTACTTTCACTATATGTACATAGAGGAAGTATTGTATTCCACCGAAAAATTCGACATCGAAATTTCACCGGAAATAAATGTTTTAGGACCCCCTGAGTCCAAAAAAAGCATTTAAAATGGTTCTTTACGATTTTGATTACTTCCGTATGTTTATTATACTTCCATGACAAATGAAATCTATATTTCCAATTTTCTGTGAATAGCCTCTGAAGAACTCTGAATGACTTGTATAAATGGTGAACTGTAAAATATACTACACAAATTAATGCATTAGTTAAAACACACCGTTTGCCATTTGTCTCTTTGTAAAGTTATATTTTTCGAGGTTGTCCTTGTTATTGATTTAAATTTTAAAGTTTGCTTCATATCCTTTTTGTGTTATTGCTGGCCTTGCAATGAGAACCAAATTTCAATTGTAATATACAGAGGCTAGTTTTTAAAATATTTGGTTATCGGTTTACCCTAGAGAAAAAAGCAGCAATTAAATACTACTTCTGCTAATATTTATCTCCAGTAGCACGATATAGATAAAATAACTCTATTTTAAAGATAGTTTGTTTGCAGAACGGGTGTAGAAAGTTATTAAAACAGAACAAGTCTGACTTTTTCTCCTCGTCTAGCAGTTTCCCTGAAACCAATCACTAACTTACTACCTGATATGTTTACATGGTGTTAACTGCGCGGCGAAATGAAGTGTCATTGATCTTGCAAAATGCGTTCAAACTCAGTTCCGATACAAAATTTGATACGCGGTCTCAGAATAAATAAACACGTATGTCTTGTGCATGCACCTATTTGGTTGAACATTTATGAATTATTCCTTGTTATTGGGATATATTTTCCAATACATATTCTTTCTCAAACGGAAAGTGGTTATTCATTTTCTGCTGGTCTTGCAAAGAAAAAGTATTTAAAAGTTGCCTGAATATATACTACTCTTAATAAGTAAAAGTATAAGTCCGCAAATGAAACAAATATTGATGTAATGTGCATTACACTGTTCCTAATTGCAATACAAACATCCGTATACCCCTAACAGCTTGCATTTTTAAGAAAACGGCTCGAAACGAGACGATGTTTGGGAGCAAGGTTTCTTGTACATTTGAGATTGATTCACTGTTAAGATCAAATTTGCTGAAGCGCGCTGTGTTTTCAAAGCATTTCGAAACTGTTGCTGCTTTTCTGGTAGTTTTACCTCATGTTTGTATCAGCTGAGGAACAAAAGTCACGTGAAAACTTTCTCAGGTGTATAATGTAATAGTGCACTCTTGGAAAAACAATCAACACCAAGATGAAAGCTTAAATGAAATGAATGTACTATAATTAAAATGGTAAAGTATATTTAACTCGTTACACTAACATCAAGTGAAGGCGTGAATCTATAAAAGTGACGGCTAATGTATCCGCCGTGCGTTCCATACCGGGCAGATCGCAAGACAACAGCCTCTGGGAGACGGAAACACTTGCACACGTCTTGGGATCCTGTCCTCATGGATAACTATTACGCAACTCTCGCCATCACAAGATTCGCTCAATGGTCGCCGACGAACTGCGAACGAACAACTACAAAGTCTTTGAAGAAGTCCATGGACTGGAAACTAATAGTAGCACTACACGAATTGACATCATTGCAATTCGAGAAGACAGAAAAGTAGGATTTGACTGCCTCCGTGATCGAGTGGTCAGCGAGCTGACTTCTCACCCGGAGGTCCCGATTTCAATTCCCGGCTGGGGCGGGGAATTTTTCTTTAACCGGAATTATTCCCTATCCCCATAGAGTCTGGAAGTATGAATGTGAGAGTGAATGTACGTGTGTTTAGTAATATAAAGTTTAACCTAATGTTCTGAACCTATAGTTTCACAAGTGAAAGCCCCCGATATGACCATTGATGTTAAAGGTGGTTATACAAATAAAGCAATAAAAAAATAGGCTTTATCATCGATCCTACCATTAGGCTTGAAAACTCAAAAGACAACCAGAGGACGCCGACAAAGAGAAAAGGGATATTTACACACCCACAATTCCAGGCTTCAAGGTAAAATACCATATGAATATTATGGGGGTAGTTGGTCTGATGGTCGGAGCTCGGGGCACCATTCCTCAACACTTTTTCAAAACCTGGAAGAAGTTTGGACTGAAGAAGGGAAAAATAAAACAAATTGCCATATCTGCGATAAGAGGTCGACTTTCTCTTCTTTGAAATCATTTGTATAATAACCATGTTTAGCATTTCCACGGTCTATATTTCTTTGATATAAATTATTTATTGTATGTTAATTTTATATTATCTATGTTTAATAATCCTTTTGCTGCTTTTAGTTTTCTTTTTGATTGCTCTACAATGAAAACTGTCGATATTTCACTATCTTTATAAAATAGTTTCAAGTTGTCCTTTTTTTTCGTTTTTTTTTTTTTTTTTTTTAGATAGTTAATTTATAATTGCTTTACTCCGTCCTTGCTAGCAGCCCATAAATACGGGAAGTTATTATTGTTTCAATAAATAAATATTACGTTTTATAATCCTAAATAACTAAAATCAACCAAAATTAGTACAACTGGTACGTGCAAGATATTTGTACATTAACTTTGTTCTAGAACACGTTAGGTTGTTGTACAGGAAAACAGAAATCACAAAATAATAATGATTGCGGTACTATAAACTAATGATGAATGCTATACAACTGTGTAGCAACTAAGTTAAGCATTCTTTCACAAATGTCCGGTGACTCCAATTTTCAGGTTATGAAAGAAAAGGCTCACAGAACTCCCTGGTAGTGTTCCAAGATGGATGATACTTTCCCACGCTCTAAAGCGACGCTGATGGGCTGGAAAAGAAAAGTTGATGTTCCTTCCTCGGCAACCCGAGTGATGCGTTTGATGTAAGGGATATCGCTGCCCGCTGGCTCAATGGCTTCTGGTACAAACAAGAATTTGTCTAGTAAATCTTTATACATCCCCTTCTTCTGGTTTTCCCTACGTGTGTGGCCATACGCCACTTTAAAAGTCACCTTAGCTGCATCACCATTGGCAAGAATAAATTTAATTATTAATACACAGCAGAAAGAATTTAAAAATCTTAATGGAAAAAAAATCTGGTGTTCCAGACACATGACTTTCTCTACATCTCTGCAACAAATTATTATTAAAAAGCTTATGCTTCTATTTACCTCATGCTAATCGAGAAAAATTACCAGAAATAGTCCTATTATTTGCTTTCTTGTAAGCAGAAACTAAATAATGGAGTACCATAGGTTTAAGTGATAGTCAAAAGCTGGTTGCTAAGTGAATGAAGTTCCTTTGTTTGAATGGACAGAAGTTGACAAATTCCTGGATGAGGAAACTATAAGTTTTTCAAAGCTGAAACCAAAAACAAGGAATATCTAAAAAACGATCAACTCCACGAAAAAAATGCATTTAACATAAATCGTGTGTATTAACGTGCTCTACATTTTTTGTGTGGTAAGTTTTTGTCCATCTCTTACGGTTTAGCAGTTATGCAAAATTCCTTAAAATTCATCCGTAATAAAGTAGTCTTCAGAGGGTATTCCCAGAAAATTCAAGATATACATTTTATTTGTCAGGTAAATATCTGTAATATATGACATTTTAATCAAAATCGTTAGAGGTATTTTTGAGAAAATCAAAATTATCGAAAAATGTTCTGTGTAAAGGGTAGCTAGGGGTGGGGGATTTTCTTGAAAATCTTCGTGTCACATTCTTGGAAGATACCAAACTTAAATAACAAGTTTGATATTTAATGGTATTTTCGTTTTTGAGCTATGCTATCCACACACACACACACACACACACACACACACACACACACACACACGTGCGCGCGCGGTCTTTTTCTCAATTTTTTTGCGGACGGTGAAATCTCGACATCGAGTTTTGGGTGGAATACAAAATCTTCTCTATCCACTATGCATGTACATTGTACATTCATCTTCAATTTGGGTCTCCATCAAATCTGGAAAATCTGGGTTTATATCTCACGATGTCCTGTCTGTCAGTTACATTAACGTTATTTCTCTTCACAAATCTAAATGAAATGTATAGCTGTAATGGCTCTATAAGAAGTCAACTAAATATCTATTGTTTTCTGTTGGCTACTAAATAAAATTCGTGCATAGACTGCCTCCGTGGTCGAGTGGTCAGCGAGCTGACTTCTCACCCGGAGGTCCCGGGTTCGATTCCCAGCTGGGGCGGGGAATTTTTCTTTAACCCTATCCCCCAAAGAGTCTGGAGGTATGTATGTGAGAGTGAATGTGTGCGTGTTTGAGGAAATAAAATGGTTTAAACCCAACGTAAACCTACAGACAACGAGTTGTTTCTAATTCGAAGCCCCCGATATGACTTTAGATGTTAAAGTGGGCTATATAAATGAAAAAAAAAAATCGTGCATTGTCCTATGATTAGTATATTTGATAAAGTTATTTGGTTTGTACTTTCTCTACACGTACTATGTGCTTAGTAAGTAGAGAAAGTATCTACTGCATTCCACCGGAAATACATGTTTTGAGGTCCGCCTAGTTCAAAAATCCATTTTAGAAAAATATTAAATGGTGTGTGTGAACAACATAACTAAAAACGAAAAGCCCGTTAAAACCAAACTTCGTATTTTAGTTCAGCACCTTTCAAGGATGCGACACGAAGATATTAAGAAAAATCCCATAACCCAAATTACTCCTTGCATGAAAAAAAGTTTCGTAAATTTTGAGTTTTTCAAAAATGGCTTTAACGATTTCTATTTAAATACCGCTATATTTACATGACAAACGAAATGTAAATCTTGAATGTTTTAGGAATAGCCTCTGATGATCTGCTCCTAATGGACGACTTTTAAGTGATAGATCGTAAGAGATAGAAAAGAACTTACTGTACAAAAAACGTACATTTCGTTAAAACAAAGAATTTGTCATACATGCATTTCCAAAATATTTCCTGTTATTGGTTTCAATTTTAAAATACTTATACCTTTCTAAAACAGAAAATCCTCAACCGGTTCATCCATTTTTTGTTTTACTCTTGGCCTTGGAAAGAAAACCGCATGCACATGCAATGCTCTAATCGGAAACATAACCTGATTTACATAGTTTAACAATAATCACAACGATCTATGTTTTCCTGTATTAGTTAAAACATTAGCACATTTTAGTTTTCGCCAGTTTGAACGGCTTATTTCTTCTCCGTTTTACCTTTACTGCCAAACTAACACACTTTCTTATTGTAACGATGTAAGAGAGGAATAAACTACGCGAATTACGTGGAAGCTGAAAGTTTAACTAATCATATAATTTACTATTTATTAAATTTCCAACTATATTTAAGGGACATCTTGATAACCGCTCATTTTATGGCACTGTAAATTGTGGTACTCTTGTGTTTACGTCAGGTTAGCTTGTAAGTGTTGACCTTTTATAAGGGTTGCTTCAACCTCAAAAGACAACACGGAGCTAAATGAAATATCTCGCTCTCTATCTAACGCATAGTGTTACCATTAGCTTCGTCCTTTTCTACTCTCGTGCTATCATCATGATGGAAATATTCCGTTATTATTATAATTTTCAGCGTTGAACTCATTTTTCTACGTTTTTCTCTATTAGATTACACCATTTTATAGCATTTTATATTTATGTGGGCCCAAAATTCTAATGAGAACTTTTTCTACAGTAAAAGTCCATATTTGCTCTCTCTATACTTATTACTCAGTAACTAATAAATTAAAGATCACAATACAACATTTTTCTCAGCTAGAGTAAACTAAACTGCTGATATATCCTAGTTTAAATTTTCTATCTTAAATAACAAAAGTATCCGGATGTTTTAAATCAAAGATTTTGGAAGCATTTTATACTTTGCCGAAAGAAAGTAAGCCAGCGATTAATGTTTTTGTTATTGGGTATATAACGGCGACCAAGCGAGTGAAAATCTCGAGAAGGGTTAGAAAAGTTCCTGTAACTTCTTGGTTTCATTATCTATGATAAACAAAGGTTCTGAATCTATTCATCTTACACGCACGAGGAAGAGAGTTTGCAGCCGTAAAGGCTAAAAAAAAAAAAAAAAAAAAAAAAAATTAAAGAAGTGTTTATGTGTATTTTATGGAAATATTTATAGCTAGGAGGGAAAAACTTGGGAACGACGAAATGTTGGTAAAGCAAGAAAGCAGAAAAATACTGAAATCGTTAGATTATTCAAGTAAAAGAGTGTTACTAATGAAAAAGAAACAGCTAAGGCTCCCTGATGTTCAGAAACAATAGTGTATAGGATATACACGAACGAACAAAAGTACCTGTAAAATCCATTAAACTACAAAGAAAATGGGGGAGGGAAACGAAAACAGGCTAGGTTAATGCCGTACAATGGAACAGTGCAAAATACAGTGCACCGTTCTTTCTTTTCTGTTTTAAAACATTTGAAGAAAATAAGATGATGCCCTAAAAATTAGGCCACTTCCACTTTGTTTTCGTATTTAAAATCGTTTTATATTTAAGAAATTATATTCCGGAGTACTACACATATAAAGAAGGGAGATAAAGTACAGATGAATAATAAATGTCTTATACTAACATAAAGCAGTGCCGATATTTCATTGTTTAGTGATGTATCATTCACAAGGTATAAAGTAAGCATCTATTCTGAACCAATAGCCACAGTGGCACCCAATCAGGATTTATTGTGTTGGAAGTGTCGCTGGACTTTCTCTTTCTAGTGAAAAGGAATGAATTTGGAATAACATTTTCCTAGCGGCGTCTTTTAATATTCCGTATTTCATTTAAAGTTAATTTTAGCATCCTATTGAACACAAATTAATAACATGTGGACTGGTTATTTCATGTAGTTAGCATGTGGTTGCAAATTTTTGGCTTCGAATGTTTGCGAGCATAAAAGGAAAGGGAGGCAGTTAAATGCATGAAGTTTAAACATACAATTAACGTCATAGTATCTTTCAATCTGAATATGGCTTACATTTTTCTCTTCTTGTATATCGTGTGCATAATATAATTAATGTGTAGGTGTATGCCGGTTATTCAGTTTGTTAGCACACTAGAGAGCAGCGAGGTACAGAAGACTCGCAGGAATTTGCCTGCAACAACCTGTCGTCAGGGTTAAATGGAGTGGTGGAACAAAGTGGCAGGAAGAGCAAGACTTGTGCTAAGATCTTCGCCCAAGAGCGTATTGGCTATCACGCTGCTCCTACCGCCAGGTTCAGAGGATTGCTGTTGAGTTTCCGGAATACTCTGACTCAGCCCAGCAGATTTTGAACAGTCTGTTTCCTAAAGTATACAACGGGGAGAGAAACCTCGTACACTGCAACCTACGGGAGATATATTGTGTCTACTACCCCACTGAAGGAAGCGAAGAATCACAGGAGATTACAGGCCGCAGGTTGAGGCCGCGGAAGTCCGTAACAGTTCCTGGCTTGAAGATTCGTGCCACTATTGGAGCTGCCCAGAGAGAGCAATGAGCCAGTCGTCCAACAAACATCTGTTGTACCTGGGAACCACCCTTTCCTTAGAGCAAGCATTCGCGCCATCTCTCCGCCAGCACCAGATACCACAACATCTAAAAGCACGCCTGAAACTTGAGATGGAAATGCAATGAAAGGAAATATGATGATGAGAAATCATTCCAACAGTCGCCTATCTACTGTAAAAAAAACAACTTCACCAGAATGGGTGGTTGATAGGATTAGAACCTGCAACCTTCCGAATGCGAGCCTTTCCCTTTACAATGGAGCCAACCTGCTAGGTATTTATAGGAGAATAACTATTTATTTGAAATCATTGCTTTAGTATTTGTTTAATAGTCAGATTAACTTAAATTATCTGTATTGTACAAAAAAAAAATCTGATGTGTTACTCACATGATTTTCTCTAGCTGTTCTACAAACAAACTTCTTATAAAAGATTATTCTTCTTTCTACACAATGCTAATCGGGAGATAAACATTAGCAGAATATTCTTATTACTTAGTTCCTTATAAGTAGAAGGGAACCAAGAGAATACACTTGAGAAAAGCGATAGTCAAAAATTTTAAAATCTGCTGTTATGAGATTGTCATTGCAAATCGCTTCTTTGCTTGGCCAGGAGTAGAACAAAAGAAAAACGAACACCTCCTGTCTGAAAAAAGTAATTTACAATTGAAACTAACAACAAGGAATATCTTTATAACGGTCAACTCCACAAAAAAGTACGTGACATAAATTGTGTGATTTATCATGATCTACATTATTTGTGCAACAAGTTTTTGTCTATCTCTTTTGATTTACCAGTTATGCAAATTTCAATAAAAATCATCCAGAATAAAGACCTCTTAGAGGCTATTTCCAGACAATTCAAGATATACATTTTATTTGGCATGTAAAAATCTTAAATATAAGAGGTTTTAATCTAAATCGTCGAGCCATTTTTCAGAAAATAGTTATTTTCGATATGTTTGCCATCTAAAGTGTAGTTTGAGGTGAGTGGATTTTCTTGAAAGTCTTCGTATTGCATCCTTGGAAGATAGCAAACCTAAATACCAACGGTAACGGTATTTTTGTTTTTGAGCTATGCTGTACACCAACACACACACCACGAAGACCTTTTTCTAAAAATGCTTTATTCGGCCTCAGGCGACCCCAAAACATATACTTCCGGTGAAATCTCGACATCGAGTTTTTGGGTGAAATGCAATACCACCTTTATGCACTATGTACATTGTACATATGGGCTAGAATAAGTAAAAGTGAAAGTCAAAAATACATTGAGAAATGTGAGCTTCTGGAGTCTACTCGCTGCCAATGTTAATGGCAACTCTGTTGATCGATAACCTGCAAATATTCTTTTCTCTGGTTTTCTCTACCTCATGGGACTTAAAGCTCACATTAAAATTTGTAGAGGTGTTTAATAAAAATATAATTTGCTTGTTATCTTCCAAGAGGAATTTTAATATAAGCGTGGCAACTTTTTGTATCTGGAGAGAAAACTATCAAGGTGAAAAAATTAAACTGGGGTTAAGGGGTTATTGTTTTTTGAAAGTTGGTCCAGAAAAAGCTTCGCTTGGCCTCTGTGAGAAAAGTTAACCAAACACGTAACTTGAGAATTTTATTGGATTTGAAGTGTGGGGAGGGGGACGTCCGCTTCCTTTGGCAAGTATCTTAAAACATCGCAATTATAAAATCCTCTTGGTTGCATCACTCTAGTAATATTTAATAAAAGAACAACGCAAGCTGGTTTTCTAAGCTCAATAGCAGAACATATTGAGTATTAGAATAATCCGCAGATCTGTTTACGTTATTCCTTTGACTATCAAGGTAATTACTCACTCTCCTTTCTCCGTCAAACCCTCTCGTTCTTTCTCTGTGCAATGAGTGTATTGTCCGTTTTAGGTTTCCACAACCTTATTCCTCACATGCATCAAGTTAGGAACCGTGGAGATTCTGTTTGATTAGTTTCATTTCGTTAATAATCTTGAATATATTTCTAATCATTTTGTGCTTCTAAACTAGTACTCTTTTTATACTAACAAAAACAACTAAAATGTTATTTTAAATAGTTCATAATTATTAACTATGAAGTCAAAATAAAAGAAAAAAAGTAATTTAAATTACTAAAATAGTGGACAGCCACAAATATATCCTTAGATAGGTAGAGTCAGACTAAAAAGTCAATGCCATAGCCGGGATTTGAACCACGGATCTCCCGATCTCTAGCTAGTTGCTCTGCCATTGAACTACATTCCGGCATACCATTGAATTTCTCAACTGACTCGCATATTTCCCGGTAAACTACGAGGTAGTGTCAAATTATTTTGAGATAACAACCCCAGTGGTGACTTTTAATGATCTAGCACTTAAGTCCCAGGATTCATGGTATAACAAACTATTATGGTCAATTGGTATTGGTTTAATTGTTGTTTCACACAAGCCGCGTGTAGGACAGGAGTTGGATAGGTAGAGTCAGACTAAAAAATTCAATGCCATAGCCGGGATTTGAACTCTGCCACTGAGCTATCATGGCAACATGCTGGCATAGCATTGTCAACCGGCTAGAGATCGGGAGATCCGTGGTTCAAGTCCCGGCTATGGCATTGCATTTTTCAGTCTGACTCTACCTATCCAACTCTACCACTGAGCTATTATGGCAACATGCCGGCATAGCATTGTCAGCATTATCAAACGGCTAGAGATCGGGTGATCCGTGGTTCAAATCCCGGCTGTGGCATGACATTTTTTAGTCTGACTCTACCTATCCAACTCCTGTTCTACCCACGGCTTGTGTGAAAAAGCAATTCATCCAAATATATCCTTAGTTTATGATATATTTTATCGTGGTTTGCCATGTTTTACTTTCTCAAGCACTATGTTGCAATCTAGCACATGGTAGTTAGGGAAGGTATTGTATTTCATTAAAAAATTCAATACTCAGATTTCACAGAATATACATGTTTAGACGATTCTTGAATCCAAAAAGCATGTTTCAAAAAGGTCTGTGCTCAAGAGAGATAGAGAGAGAGATAGAGAGAGAGATAGAGAGAGAGCACAATACGAATCAATTAAATACCAAACTTTATATTTAACTTCAGCATTTTCCAAAGCTACGGCACGAAAGTTTTCCGAAAATCCCTACTACAAACTACACTTTACATGGAACATTTTTCGAAAATTTTGATTTTGTCAAAAAGGACCAACAATTGTTATTAAAAGGCAAAATGACAAACATTTTCATGTCAAACAAAATGTGTATTTTAAATTTTCTGGAAATATTTTCTGAAGACCTCTTCATTCTAGAGGACTTTTACATAACTTTTGTATAACTGGTATGAGATACACAAAAACTTACTACACAAAAATGTAGATCTCGTTAAAAAGGAATTGTTCATGAATGAATTACATCTTCGGATGAAATTAGAATTCGCATTAATACCTTTATTGGGAATGTTGTTCGATTATCTAATAAAAGTAAAAGTGCGGTAATACCAACTGATCAAACAAATAATGGTATTTAAGCTTGATTTATGTAAATTGGTTTTATATTGATTATAGTGTATATAGTACTTTTGAGTTAACCGTTTTCGAGATATTCCGAGGTTTTTTTTTTTCAGCTCTAAGCAACTTCAACTTTTCTCAAACTCTATGCAAGCAAAGAGAACCGAATTTCAGTTGTTTCGCATAGTGACCGGCTTTTAGATTTGACTATCGCTTTAACGTGGAGTATTCCGTTGTACTTACAAATAAGCAAATAATAACACCAATTTTTGTAATGCTTATCTTGATTAGCTTTACTTAGACAAAAGAATAATCTTTGTAAGTAAAGTTGCTTGTGGAACAGCTAGAGAAAATCGTGTGAATGGAGCACATTGGATTTTTTGTTTTATTCTCCATTTTTAATTACACAAATTTATTTACATTTTACCAATATCCGATATAGGTCTTCGATTTTGTTAGATTTTCTGTTTCCTAGATACTTACATTGAGGGACCTCTTATAAGTAATAATCCCCCAATATTCTTAATATTATGACTTTCCCCCTCTATTACTTTAGTTGTTCTTATTGGTATTCTTTATAAAACTACTGTCATCGGTATAGTAAGTGCTCTAAGTCGCCTAACGCCGATTAAACATTAAAAGAAATGCTTTAAATAAATTTAGAAATTTTTGTATGTCTCAAATATAAACAACTAACAAATTTGTTTATTTGTGCACTATTTGAACTACTTCTGTGGAGTAAATAAACGCAATTAGTTTTTCTCGCCTGTGTCGATTCAATACGTGCTGTTTAGCATCTTTTTTCCCCTAAACTTTCGCAAGTTTATCTTCTGTATTTTCAGAGGTTGACCTGTCTATGAACTTTGAGTTCCATATATCACCATATCATTGGTAGCAGTATGATCCCTGAGTTCTGATTGGCGGCTTATAGTCCAATTACATTTTATTTGGGATCATCCTGAACAATTTTCATGACTTTTTGTTCTACTCTGCTGCTGTAACATGGATTTAGCGTCTTGGCCCGTTTCCAAATTAAGTTATGGCTGTTAATGGAATAGCATGAATTTCATTTATATAAAGACAATTAAAGTTTAAGTTTTGTATTCTTTCATTTGAGTTGTAGATGTTTAAGTTGGATTTTTATAATTTACTGCACTAAAGTTACAATCACATTTAAAGTCACTTGGTAAAACGTGTTTAATTGCTTTCTGGTAAGATCGTTTCGATCACATTCATATCGAAGTATCTTTTCGTAATTATGAAGTATGTTGAATTGCGCTGGGAGAAAACTGGGTACGTCCAAAAATGAATTAAGTTATGACTTAAAAAAGTCCGCCTCTGTAGTGTGGGGATACCGTCTTTGCCCTCACATTCAAGAAACCCGGTGTTCGAATTTCGGTTAGGGTGAGTTACCTGGATAAGGTTTTTTCGGGATTTTCCCTTACCCTGAGAAGGAAAATGTCTAGTAACTTTAAGCTCTATGCATCCCGGGCTCTTTTGGGTATTATTTCACCCATTTCTTTCATGGTTCCATATCAACTAACAGGTTGGTATATATAATAACTAGTGTCACTGTTGTGAAACTAAAATATATGATGCTTTTCATTCACATGACTTTCTCTACATCTCTGCAATAAATTATTGTTAAAAACCCTATTTACTTCATCCTAATGAAGAAAAAATTAGCAGAAATAGCCTTATTACTTGCTTCCTTGTAAGTAGAAGCGAAATAAGGGAGTCCATAGATTAAAGTGATAGTCAAAAGCTGTTTGCTATGTAACTAAAGTTCCTTTGTTTGTATGACAGAGTTTGAAAAATGTCTTAGAAAAGTATAAGTTTTTCAAAGCTGAAGCTAAAAACAAGGAATATCTCTAAAACGATCAACTCCAAGAACAAAATGTATATAACATAAATTGTGTGTTTTAACGTGCTCTACATTTTTTGTGTGGTACTTTTTTGTCCATCTATTATGGTTTAGCAACTATGCAAAATTCCGTAAAATTCAAATGCTATTCTCAGAAAATTTAAGATATACATTTTATTTCTTTAATATACAATATTGTAATCAAAGTTGTTAGAGCTATTTTTGAGAAAAACAAAATTTTCGAAAAAAGTTATATGTAAAGGGTAGTTTGGGGTGGTGGGTTTTTGCTCAAAATCTTCGTATCATATCCCTGGATGACACTGAACTTAAATTCCAAGTTTATTATTTTACCGAATTTTCGTTTTTGAGTTATCGTGTTCACAGACACACGGACACACACAAGGACCATTTTCTGAAAATGGTTTTTTTTTTTTTTTTTTTTGGGTACAGGGGACCCTAAAACATATATTTCCTGTGAAATCTCGGTATCAAATTTTTGAGTGTAGTGCAATACCTTCTCTATACACTAAGTACATAGTACATGTAGAGAAAGTAAAGCAGTATAAAGCGGAGAGATGTTGAGAAAGGCATGTGAATGGAGCACATCAGATTTTTTTGTATTTATTCATTACGTTTACGTAACAACCTTTAACCTACTACGAACGTAGGAACTTCATTTCAGCAGTTTCTATTTTTCTTGTGTGTTCAGAAATGTAGTACAGTAAATACAGGGGCATAATATACCACGAAAATCAGCCACCTTAGCTACTCGAGATTTTTAATTAGAAAATGTAGTCTCAATTTGCCAAAAATTCTTTCTTCTAGCTGTACATAACCATTGTTTTTTTACAGCATATTGCACACGTGAAAGAATCTGTGAGAAACAAAAAGATTAAAGAGATGTGAGGGCACGGTGATACAGAAATGTTTTATTGTAGAGCAGACACGGGCAGGCTTCACTCAAGGCCTCTAGTGCCGGGATGGGCTGGACGACAAGTGGATCGAACCTTGCAGTGGTGCACTATAAACTCTCTGCTGGAGAGTAATCGTTAGAATCGACATGCCGGCATAGTCTGCCGCTGACATCAAATAGTTTGTAAAACACATTTTATTAACAAAATTCTAATGTGCTCCATTCACATAACTTTTTCTACATCTCTGCAACAAATTATTGTTAATAAGCTTGTTTTTCTATCTACTTCATGTTAATCGAAATTAACATTAGCAGAAATGGTCTTATTACTTAGTTCTTTATAGGTATAAGGGAAATAGGGGATACGCTAGGCTAAACCGACAGTCAAATGTTTTAAAATGTGATTACTATGGTATAGAAAACCGACTGTTTTCGTGGTCGGGTGTTGACAAGCTCTCGCATGAGAAAAGTATAAGTATTTTAAAACTTAAATTAATAAGAAGGAAATTCTTAAAAACGGTCAAATATAGGGAAAAATACATACAACTAAATTGTGTGTTTTAAGAAGTACATAATTTGTAGTAAGTTTTAGTCTATCTCTTTAGTTTACCAGTTGTACAAAATTCCGCAAAATTCATCTAGTATAAAGAGATCTTCAGATGCTATTTCCAGAAAATTCAAGATATATATATGTACATACATGTAAATATCTTTAATATACGATATGTTAATCAAAATCGTTGGAACCATTTTTGAGAAAATCAAATTTAAAAAAAATTAAATACCAAGTTTGATATTTAACGGTTTGTTCATTTTTGACCTATGCTGACCACAAACACACATATATGCACAAGGACCTTTATTAAAATTGTTTTTTTTTTTTTTTTTGAATCAGGGGGACCCAAAACGTGTATTCCCAGTGAAATATCGGTATCGATTTTTTGGATGCCTTCTGTATACGCTATATACATAATACGTGTAGAGAAAGTAAAATGTTTGCCTCTTTCTGCACGTATCAACAATCTATTGAGAAACACGCAATTGAGCCTGGATATACTATTTTCTCAGGTGTAATTTAAATAATTTCCACAAATTTTAGAATGTACCAGTGGTCTGATAATAGTCACTCTAAATCAGGCATACATACTCGGTACACAGCTCTAGTGAGTTAAGAGTTAGTGTTTGTCACGGACAGCTTAGCAGAGTTTATAAACATAATGTCGTTCCTATATGGAAGTAACTTTGCTATACAAAGTATTTATTTCAGATGTTCTAAACTTATTTTTATGGGAGTATATTATTCATATGGTAGTACATTATTATTATTATTATTATTATTATTATTATACAACTTTACGCATTATTCTTATTAGCTTGTTGCAGCTCGAAATCGATCTACATCAATTTCTTATAAGACCTTCCAATGTATAAACATCCTCTGAGGTTGTACCTCTAAAGTTCTGTTTAGGTATCTTTCTTCTGGCATGTGTTGTATTCTATTACTGCAATTTATAAAGTTCATAATATAATATTATTATTATTATTATTATTATTATTATTATTATTATTATTATTATGTGTTGCTTTGGCTAAATAGCCCATTCCAGCGAAATAGTCAGTGGTATCAATATTTTATGGGATCGGACAACGTTTCTTATTCCTGTTGGGTTATACTAAAAGGCTCTTCTTGGTATCCTATCATCACTGTAATGTCTCCGTTACACGTTGAAGGATACGTCACTTGCCTGCTTCATCATTACTCCTCTGCAAACGTTTACGTTAGCCTGCTGTAAGTCTAACTGGCGGATCTACAAATTTCTACGCAGGACTGGGCACGTCACGAGTTCCCCAACAGGAGGGCAGGAGCTTGGCTAGCAGCTCTGCCTTGGGCAGATAACAGCCTGGTGGGAGCTAGCCTTTCATCGGGGTCGTTTGATATAGCGCCAGGAGGGGACATCTTCTTCGACGCCACTTGCGCCGTGAGAAATTGTTCGGGAGCGAGCTTTCGGTTTGCAAAGTTAATTATATTAAGCTTGTGATATTTCTGGCTTTAAATTGACTAATCTTCTCCCTCCCATGTTGTTATAAATTATTCAGACCAGTTTGAGGCGTCTCTGAAGCTGTTGGTTGTTTTATTTGTGGCGAGCACGAGTCTTTGTTAATATTTCTGTATTCTATTTTTAAACAAAACGGGTGAATTGGGTTGAAATTCCAAAAATAGTATTTTTAAGCATTTGAGGCCAGTGGTCCATCACTCATCCTCATTAAGTATTCTGTTCATTTCTTGCTGTTTGTTTTAATGTTGTCTTCTAACTTTTATATATGATTCTTCTCTTATTTGCTCTTTTCGTATTCCATTTGCTTGTAATCCTTTCACATTCCGCAAAAATAATATATCTGTTGTTTGTAATCTGCCTCTTTCCTTTGACTTTAATATCCAATTTTCACTTCCATACAACAATGTCGTATATAGTTTGGCCGGTATCTTTTCTTGTTTTCTGGCCTAAAGTTATTTTAATGGTTCCAAATATTGCCTGAAATTTAGATTATTTCTATATCGTTATATTTTTCATATGTAATATCACAATATAAGTATTTGGAATGTGTTACCTGTTTCACTATTTTGTAGTCCAATACTATTTTGGTTCTTATTCCATATTTACCCTTAAATGCTGTTGCTTTTGTTTGTTTATTGATATTTTGCAGTTATATCTATCAACCACCATTTGGAACTAGTGCGCTGTTACTTGAAAATCTTTTTCTGATTTTGCTATAAGAGAACATTATTATTTATATTGTTTTATTATTATTATTATTATTATTATTATTATTATTATTGCTCTCAGTGCTCAATATGCCAATACATTATTATATATATGCGTAAGCTTTCACGGCCGGTGTCCATAGTTTTAAAATTTAAAATTTTCGGGCTATTTTGCCGTGGTCTGTAGGTTAAAATATGTTTAGTTAAAATATTTCTACCTAACGTTTCGTCCCTGTCTGTGAGGGACATCTTCAGAGGAAATGTGCTCACGTCTCTTTTCGAGTTAGCGACGTGAGCACATTTCCTCTGAAGATGTCCCTCAGACAGGGACGAAACGTTAGGTAGAAATATTTTAACTAAACATATTTTAACCTACAGACCACGGCAAAATAGCCCGAAAATTTTAAATTTTAAAACAATACATTATTATATTTTGCACTGCATTGTAGCTTGAATTACACAAGCAATAAATAAAACATTGTTTAATAAACGCATAATAGTTACCCTATGTTAAAAAGAAAACAAACAAGTTGTAGGTCTGACCATCATGAACAATTTCAGTAATAACATAGTAGCATAATCATTAGAGCTCCTACTTGCTTTGTGAGGGGTCCTGGATTCGATTTTCGGCTGGGATTAGGGATTTTTCTCTAGTCTAGATTATTCCCAATCCTCCGCGGAGTCTGGAAGTATGGATGTGAATATGAATGTATGTGTGATCCAAAGAATGAATATGATTAGAAACCCAACGACATCAGAACACGAGTTAACACAATTGTCGAGAGGCTACATGTTTCACAGTGAATTGCAGTTAAATAATATGTATTTATATTATAATAGTCTAATAAACCACGTATAATGTACAACGTTTTAACCTATCCTAACTTGAACTGAAATATTCTTATATTTATTAATAGTAATGTCATTAGTCGTGATCACGAGGAATTGAATTTTAGTCGTGACGTAGGCAGTGCTTTGTTTGTTCGTTGCTACGTAACCGTGCCGGAATAAACACTTTCAATTCTGGTTGTTTAAATCAATAAATGAATAAAAATGGATATTCCCGAAGAAGTATTAGCTTATGCTAAAAAAGCTTTACTTAGTTTGTTACCGGAAAGTTAAAGGAATTTTCAACATTTAAAGAAGGGGGAGTAAAAAATGAGTAGTTAAAATAATTTACAATGAAATAAACGCAATTTTTATTGTTTCCTAGGATACGTGAAATGTATACATAAAGTGTATGGAATGGAATAAAATAAAATTATAGCGCGATAAAATAGACTGTACTTACATCCACAAATGATTATATTTTAGTTTTACCAATAACCCATCTTTCTTTTGCCAGTCGGAGCTTTACTTGGAAGAAGTTTCTCTTGGCGTTCACCGACTTACAGTTGAGAGAAGTAAAAAATATTTGAAGATTCAAACAACTAACAAAGAAAATATTTGAACTGGTAAACTCGACAAACGATTTTGATATAAATGGTATGTTTTAATGAAATCTGCATTTTACTTTATAAATAATAAGATTTTTCTATGTGTTTACTAATTGTCTATGAAAATTTCTTCAGAATAAAGAGGACTCTTCCCACAAGGTTCAACATATTGTGAGGACACGTGGAGGGCCTCTGCCTGACTTGCTCGGCGCACCTAACGAACGCAATAGCTCTTGGCTACGGGATGTATATATGGGGCCGATGCAAGTCCGTCAGTGATAAAGTTAAAACAATCATTAAGTGAAGTGTAGGCACAGGGAACAGTTAAGTTCAGTGATACGATTGTGTTGTGCCGAGTGTGCAACTTAATGTTCCAATTATTACATATTACATTGTCTAAGGCGCCAATAAATTGTGTTAAGCAGAAACTGGTGTTCTCGTTTCTTACAGGATTTGTCATTGAAATAGCTTAAGTATATCATATTTTAATAAAAATCTTTAGCCATTTTGGAGAAGACGAACGTTTTAAAAATGTGTATGTAAATTTTTAGAGTCGCAAAACCTATTAGTTTCTGTAGCCCGTATACGCAATGAACGTAGTGTAAGGTATGGAATTATATAAAAAAATATTATGGATATTTCGATGGAAATACCCGATTTGAGAGCCCCTAAGCAATTTTTTTTTTTTTTAGAACCATGCTATATGTGTGTGTGTGTGTGTGTGTGTGTGTGTGTATTGTCTGTGGGTAGCGTAGCTCAAAAATGAAAACTTGGCATTCAAATTTAATATCTTCCAAGGATGCGACACGAAGATTTTCAATAAAATCCCCCCACCCCAACTACACTTTACATGTAACATTTTTAAAAAAATCTTATGTGTACCATTCACATGACTTTCTCCATATCCCTGCAACAAATAATTCTTAAAAAGCTTATACTTCTATTTACTTTATGCTAATCAGAATAAAATAGCAGAAATAGTCTAATTACTCGCTTCCTTGTAAGTAGAAGCGAAATAAGGGACAACCGTAGGTTAAAGTGCTAGTCAAAAGCTGGTTGTTATGTCAATGAAGTTCCTTTGTTTATATGTATAGGAGTTGACAAGTTCCTGCATGAAAAAGTATACGTTTTTCATAGCAGAAACCAAAAATAAGGAATGTCACAAAAACGACGAACTCCATTAAAAAATGTATATAACATAAATTGTGTGTTTTAATGTGCTCTACATTTTGTTTGTAGTAAGTTTTTGTTCATCTCTTATGGTTTAGCAGTTATTCAAAATTTAGTAAAATTCATCCAGAATAAACTACTCTTCAGAGGCTATTTCCAGAAAATTCAAGATATACATTTTATTTGTCAGGTAAATATGTTTAATATACGAAATTTTAATCAAAATCGTTAGAGCCATTTTTGAGAAAATCAAAATTTTTCGAAAAAGGTTCCATGTAAAGTGTAGTTGGGGGTGGGGGGATTTTTCTCAAAATCTTCGTATCGCATCCCTGGAAGATAACTAAACTTAAATACCAAGTTTGGTATTTTACCGACTTTTCGTTTTTGAGTTATCGTGTTCACGGACACACACACACACACGGACCTTTTTGTGAAAATGCTTTTTTTAGATATTGGGGACCCTAAAACATACATTTCCGGTGAAATCTCGGTATCGAATTTTTTGGTGGAGTGCAATACTTTCTCTATACACTAGTACGTAGTGCGTATGGAGAAAGTAAAAATGGTATTTTCTCAAAAATGGTTCTAATGATTTTGATGAAAATACAATATGTTTAAGAAGTTTTCATAACAAAAGAAACGTATATCTTAAGTTTCCTGGGAATAGACTTGGAAGACTTCATTTTGGATGACTTTTGTATAACTGGCAAACTGTAAGAGATAGGCAAAATTTTACTACACAAAAAGTGCTAGTCGCACAATTTGTCATACATTTTTTGTAGTGTTAACCATTTTAAGGTACTTAAACTTTCCTCAAACGAGACACATGTTTCTTTTCGTCTCTCTTTTGTTTACTCCTAGCAAGCAGAGAGAACCGAATTTCAATTGTTTCACTTAGTGGCCGGCTTTTAAAATATCTGACTTTACTTTAGCCTAGTACATTCCTTATTTCCCTTCTACTTACAAAGAAGCAAGTAATAAGACCATTTCTGGAAATGTTTGTTAATTGAATGACGAGATAAAATAATATTTTTTTTGTAAAATTGTTTGCGGAATAACTAGAGAAAATTACATGAATATAACACATAGTTTTTTGTTTTGTTTTCATTTTGGAGCTATGTTCACACACCTGCACACATACACACATGCGGGGATCTTCACCTAAAATGATTTTTTAGGTTTCATGGGGCCTTAAAATGTGTATTTTCAGTGAAATTAATACTTATACTTGAAGTACGCTTTAAGAAAGTAATAATGTAATCAATGGCTGTCAGAGATAATATTGAAATGAATAATGTAAATGTATTAATTTTTTGTGGTTTAAGGAATTGAATATGATAAATTGATCACATTTGTTAAGAAGGTAATATTAAAGTTAAAATTTGAATTATCTATTCTAAAATATTATAAACTTTTGATTGGAATTCAAAATTCCTTTAGTACACGCAGTTTAATGAGCATCTTCAAATAATAACCAGAATGAACAAAGTATTTACAGGCGAGGTAAGCCATGAATTGACCAAGGCAAATCTGCGGCATTCCTCCTACGTTACTAGCGTTCGATATCTGTAGTCGGATGCGAATCTGCAAGGAACAAAGAACATGACTTGCACGACTGCTAATTGCGCCAACTTTCTATCATCATCTCCGTCATTCTAGCGAAACGTGACTCGCACTAAGTGCCCGAAATTGAACCATTTAGCCCACTGTCGAGCAAGACAAATATTCTGCTAGATGTAGAATTCGTTCTACAAGTCAATGTTGTAATATACACAGTCGCAAACTGGCCTATCTTTCTATGCATTCTTGTTGTTAGGTTTATTTCTCGTGGTATAGGCCGTTAGTTAATAGTTAGTTACTTAAATGTTGCATGTAAATTAGTCATTTCTCTTATTTGAATATATGTATATGGGAACATTGTAATATCCATTCGCCCTCCGTGGTGTAATGGTTACCATGCTAACTTCATATACCCAAGGTCGCGGGATCAAACCCGGCGGAGAACGATAGATTTTTTTCGGGCGTAAAAATCCTTAGCAAGGCTTCCTTCGGAAGGGAAGAAAAGCCGTTGGTCCCGTGAAGTAGATTTACGGCACGAAAAAGAACCTCAAGCCTCATAGAGAGGCCTCTGAGCAAAATTAAGCGGTACAATGGAACGCTTAGAACCACAGCAGTTAGCGTCCATTTATAAAACGCCATTTCATTTCATTCAGCCGCGCCGTGGCCGAGTGATTAGAATACTCGCCTCTCACCTAGACAGCCCGGGTGGACAAAGCGGCGCAGGGGGAGAGTTTTCTCCGGGTTCTCCGGTTTCCCACGCCATTACATTCCAGCGGTGCTCCATCTTCATTTCATATATCACTAGTGTCATGCCTGCGGTGCCACAAGTAGTAAAAGAGGGCGCTAAACACTACCAAAAAAAAAAAAAAAAAAAGTAAAGATATCCACTCTACTTCACTGAGCGACAACTAACCAAATTATTTTATTGCTACTGGGCCTTTTACTGTTAATAAGGGAGTGCTATAGGTTAAAGTGATAGTCAAAATCTGGTTGCTATGTGACTGAAGTTCCTTTCATCCTGTATGAGAAAAGTATTAAGTTTTTAAAGCTGAAACCAATAATAAGGAATATGTCAAAAACGACCAACTCCACGAAAAAATGTATAAAACGCAAATTGTGTGTTTTAACTTGCTCTACATTTTTTGTGTGGCAAGTTTTTGTCCATCTGTTACGGTTTAGCAGTTATGTAAAATTCCGTAAAATTCATCCAGAATAAAGTAGTGTTCAGAGAAACCGTTAGGAAATTTTCTCAGAAAATTCAATATATGCATGTTATTTGTCAGGTAAATGTCTTTAACATACGATAATAAAAATCGTTAGAGCTATTTTTAAAAAAATCAAACTTTTCGAAAAAATGTTCATGTAAAGGGTAGTTTGGGGTGGGGGGAGTTTTCTCAAAATCTTCGTGTCGCATCTCTGGAAGATACTAAACTGAAATACCAAGTTTGGTATTTTACTGACATATCGTGTTTACAGACACACGGACACACACACACATACACGGATCTTTTTCTGAAAATACCTTTTTTGGATACAAGGGATTCTAAAACATATATTTCCGGTGAAACCTCGGTATGAGTTTTTGAGTGAAGTGCAATACCTTCTTTATGTACGATGTACATAGTACGTTTAGAGAAAGTAAAATATAATGTTTTCATTCAGTCTAATTACCTATTCTGCAACATGATATTCCTACTTTATAGTAATGAAAATAAACATTAGTAATATTGATATTACTTAGTCCTTATATGCGTAAGTGAAATAAGGAAATAAGTATGCTAAATCCATATTCACATCTTTTAAAAGCTGGTCGTTATGTTTGAGAAAAGTTTTAAATGCTGGACAATTAATGCAATCTTCTACTTCATGGACGAGGCACAATAGCCTGTTCCGGCGTAACTATTTCGTTCTCGGGCGTCCTCTTCTTCTTTTTCCTCGGAGATTATAATTAATAGCCAACTTTCGAATCCTACCAATTGTTTTTACTTTCTCTACCCTCTGCTATGTACATAGTGTCTAGAGGCAGTGTTGTATCACACCCAAAACTTCGATACACAGATTTCACCGGAAATACATGCTTTGAGACCCCCTGAATAAAAAAGCAATTTTAGAAAAATCTCGTGCATGTGCCTATGGGCAGCATAGCTCAAAAACAAAAAAACAAAAAAAAAAAAAAAAAAAAAAAAAAAAAAAAAAAAAAAAAAAAACTTGGTATTTAAGTTTTGTATCTTCCAAGTATACGACACGAATATTTTCAAGAAAATCCCCCCCTCGTTTGAGGAAAGCATAAGTACCCATTTTAAAACCTAAACCAATAACAAGAATATCTCGGAAATGGTTAGCTCAACAATAGTGCCGAACATAAATTGTGCGTTTTGACGAGATCTACTTCGTTTTGTCTCTATTAGGTTTATCAGGTATGCAAAAGTCATTCAGAATAAATTACTCATAGACTACTCAAGATATAAATTTTTCCATGCAAATATCTTCGATATGCAGTATTTTAATCAAAATTTTAATGAAAATCGTATTTCAGGAAAACGATTATTCCAAAAAAATCTTCCATGTAAAGGACACTGTGGGATGTGTATCATCCATTCTAAAGTTTAAAGTTTGGTATTTACCTAACAGGTTTTGTATTTCTGAGCTATGCTGTCCAGACACACTCACGCACAGGCAACGTCTTCTAAAAATTCAAATTTGGATTCTGGGGGCCACAAAACATGTATTTCTGGTTTAATCTCGATATCGAAGTTTTGGGAGTAATGTAATATCTTCCCTACCTCTACGTACATTTTACGTGACAGAAAAAATAAAAATTGGGTTTGATTATTAATCTGAAGAAGCAAAATACATGACAATGAATGTAAATTACCTTTACATGTATAGATGTGTATTTAATTTAATATTAAAAGCATTTTATAATTCTAAAACTCGAGGACAATGTTACAGTTTACTGTATGGAAATGGATACCTGGCGGCTATCGGCATGGGTTTCAAGGAGAGGAAAGGGTTATAGTGTTATAAGTCAAAGAATGAAGGTTCAAGATTCCCTTTGGCGGAAATCAGAACAGTCCAAATAAGATGGTTTGGTCATATAAAGAGAATGACAGATGCCAGCTTGGCAAAGAAGATACATGAATGGAATCCGAATGGAAATACGAAAGAAGATTGGGAGAGGACATGGGGGAACAATGACGAAGGAAGACTGGAATTCAGTTTTGAAATGTGTGCACAAGGTTGTACTCGAAGTAAATACATATTTGTCAGTCGTCATTTTTCTATCGATCTTAGTTTCCTGTAGTTCGCAGGCTATATTAACGGAAACTACTGTTCACTTTAAGGCAATAGTTTTTAAGAGGTTTCTCGAATAATATACCGCGTAAAACAATGTTTAGCATTAACAGGCTTGCGCTATAATGTTTCCTTATGTGAATTCCTATCAGTACAGTTTAGGAAAGTTATAGTGCTCAACATTATTGAGGACTTAATGTTTTCTTTGATATCCTTGAGGTAAAATATTCCAATTTTGAAGGCATAGCACTTAAGTATGTGATATTTTATCACATAATTATTTGTCTTTAATTAATGTAACGCATTTTAAATTTATTTTCAATGATGTTTTGAAATGAATGTTTAAGCATGGATCACTTTCTCTAGAGTTACAGCTCCAATATAATTAGTTCTTCCGCTGGAGTTAAACAGCTGTTTTGATGATGTTTCCACGCTTTATGAAATTGGTACCCTGTAACAATTGACCTAAAATTAAATTTGTTTATGCACATTTTAAACAACTTAGGCCAAAATATAAAAATCTTAATGTTCTACTCACATGACTTTTCTCTAGATTTCTGTATCAAATTATTGCTAGACGCTTATTCTTCTATCTACTATATGCTAATCGAGATAAACAGCAGAAATTATTTTATTACTTTTTTCTTGTGAGTATAAGGTAAATAAGGGAGTGCATTAGGCTAAAGTGACAGTCAACTCTTTTAAAAGATAGGTGTTATGTATTGAACCAATAACAAGGAATATTTCAAAATGTTCAACTGCACGAAAAAATAAATATTACAAAAATTGTGACTTTTATCGAGATCTATATGTTTTGTGTAGTAAGTGTTTGTCTATCTCTTACGGTTTATAGTTATGCAAAATTGCCAGAGTGAAGCTCTTCAGAAACTATTCCCAGAAAATCCAAAATATACATTCTATTTTTCCATATAGATATCTTCAAAGTATAGTATTTTAATTTAAATTTTTAGAATCATTTTTTGAGAAAATCAAAACCTTCTAAATTTGTCCATACAAAGGGTAGTTTGAAGTGGGGAAGGGGGAATTTTCCTCAAAATCTTCATGTCGTATCCTTGTAAGTTACTAAACGTAAATACCAAGATTGGTATTTTACCAACGTCGCGTTTTTTAATTATCGTGTACACGGACACACACCAATCTTTGCCTAAAATGCTTTTCTTGTATATAGGGGGACCCTAGAACGCGTATTTCCGGTAAAATCTCTGTATCAAAATTTTAGTGCAGTGCAAAATCTTCTCTACTTACATACCATGTGCTATGTAGGGAAAGTAAAAGGTTTGTTTATTTCTCAGGTCTCTGGTTACAAATGCTTGCATTTATTTATTCACTTTTGTATCACAATAATTCTGCAGTACTATACTACTTTCTCTCTCACGTAATTCAAAACTCTCAATCGAAACAGACTCTTTCCTGAGTTGCAGCTTTCGTTTCTATAGGGGCAAACTTTCTACGTGTCCATTACGCCCAGGTGTACCATCCAGTGGCTCTGAGGTTGCCCCTCTCGTGTCTAATTGTCGAACACGTGCTATAATGACAGTGAAACTATGAAAGGGACAACCACGCAAGTGTAACAATTGCTATACGATTGAAAGCAAGCCGCTCACACATGTGCGGCGTTTACGGGCCAGCAAGGCACTTCCACAATATTTTCATAATCATCTGCTTAAACGAGAGATTAGAGATGTTTTATTTTCGATTCCCAGTTAGTGAATCATCCGAAGAAGACTACTTCATTCATATTTCACAACACGGCTACATGAAGTAAAGAAATATTGAACTAGATAACATCAGATAAATCACAGCAAGAAATGAAGTACCAGTGTTTATAGTACAAAGTCAAAATTATTATCGATACTTATTATGAATTATTGTTATTTATTAGTAGTACTAATAATGGTAGTAGTATGTATATATTCATATAATCCAGTTTATTCATGTACAGATTCAATTAGCTACACATTGTAAAACAAACAATCAATTCACATAATATACTTGGGTAAAAATGCGATAAAAGTAGAATTTAAATAGTTTTTATTTTAAATGTTCAGAAAACGACGATATTCGTAAGGGCATTTCTTCTGCAACTATCCTTCTAGAAATGTAATTCCATCCTAATAATGTGATAACTCCAAAATAACTACTTTTTACCAAACTATCGTTTCAGGTGTACCCCCTCGTAATTATAAATTATGTTGGTAATTTTATACACACAAAAAAATTAATGATTCCCGGTGTGTAAACTGCGGTTAGTTGATATTCGACCAATTTGTCAAGCTGGATGCAAAAATCAGAGTAGGCTAGGAAGAGTAGTTTGTACCAAAGCTCATTAACATCTGAGAACAAAGGCATTCCGAAAGAGGTTCAGTTTCAGAAGTCGCTACTGTAGGGGATGACATCAGTGACCTCATTTAGTGTTTGTTCCTTTTGTAGCCAATGATAGCGTACCTGCTATGCAGATACAATTTGCGTTTCAATGATGATGCTGGTAGAGGGTAGAGCATGTTAACAGCGGTAGACACCTCAGCAACTGCGACCTGGTACGGATTTATTGGGGTCTAACATCCCCCGGCGGAAAGGATGATAGGAGTGGAAACCACGGGTCAGCACTCAGGAAATGACGGGGCTAAGCGCAGAGACGCACGGAAGTTCCTAACAGTCACTAGATAACCCTGGCGCGCCACGGAGGCTATGTAGCGCCGGGAGGCCGAAAGGATGTCTCTACAGCGGCACCTAGCCTCAACCAGCGCAACCAGGGGGAAGAGAGCTTCACTCGGAGCAAGCAACCGCACTTTGTGCCTATAGAATGAAAGGTAAAAACTGTGGTAGAAATAATGACACCCCAACATTCGCCTAAGCGGCCCCAGGAAAGCCACGGAAAAACCCAGGGCCAGAGTTCGTAGGCAACGGGAAACGAACCGGACCTCCGAAACGCCTGAGACACTGGCTCGGTTGCCATACCTGTTACTTCCAAGTATATCACACAAGTAATGTAGCGAGATGGTGACATCTTTCCTACGTTTCATTTACTTCACTACATATATGTATATTTCAATGTCATAGCCGGGAGTACAGTTTTCATTATTATTCTCCCTTCCAACTTTAGCACGTGAAGAAAAAGTAAGATAACTGCTAGTGCACCATTTCGCTGACGTACATGAAACGCGTCAAATAGTCTACATTTACACATTATATTTTAGCATACCTTGACGCTAAAGAAACTATGATTTACAACGTTCAATATATTATCTTAATCAAATGTGCCAACTTTACAATATTGAAACATTAAAAGAGAATACAAAAATAATGGCAATCAGGGGAAAAGTACCAAATTGATTGAAAATATTCGTCGATGAAAAAGAATTGGAACAGCTCTGCTCCTTTAATTATTTAGGATGTGAAATTAATGATGAGAAGGATAAATATATAAGTGGCAAATTATTGATATTTCAAACAGTTTGTGGAATAATACGCAATACATTAAAAAATAAAATCAGACCCGTAACAAGGATAAAATTTTACAAAAATTTGGCAATTTTTTCGCTCTATGACTGTGAACGTAAAGAGGATATAAAGGATAATGAATAGAATACAAAATTTGAGATCAAAATTTTGAAGAAAACGAAGGATTTACAAGAGAAGACAGAATTAGGAATGAAGAAATAAGAAATGAATTAGAAGTAGAAGCTGTCAACTAAGAATAAATAGGAACAAAAAAAAATTCTTAGAATATGTGAAGAGGATGGAAGAAACCAATCTGCCAAAAATAGCTTTCCAATATGCCCGTAAAGGAAAGAGAGACGTGAGAAGACCAGGATATAGGAGGACATGTTGTGAAGACGGAATGGCGTGGCAAACAGTCTACATGGTGTTCAAAATAATATATTCAGATCTTCAGAACGCACTTTAAATACTTATTGTTTGAGATCTCTATGTAGCTTCTTCTCTAAGATTCTAAACCTTTGCAAAATTGTATTTTACAAATCCAGCTTTCTGGTTTGAATATGTTAACATAAATGAATGTAATAAACGTTAAATATGCCCTGCTCTAAAAGAAACTAAATTAATGGTATTTCGATTTAATTTATACGTCCGTCATATTGTTTTATTTCCAAATGTTAACTTTTTCTATAGCTAGTATGTACATAGTGTATGGAAAAGGAATTGCAGTGCACCCAAAAATTCAATAGCAAGATTTCACCATAAGTGCATACTTTGAATCCCCATGAATCCAAAAAAAAAAAACATTTTTAGAAAACGTCCTTGTTGTATGGCGCTGTGTGTGTGTTTGTGGACAGTTAGCTCAAAACGAAAAGTCCGTTAACTACCAAACTTGGAATTTAGTTTTGGTATCTTCCAAGGATGCGACACGAACATTTTCAATTGTCCTTAAATGGAAATTTTTCCGACTTTTTTTATTTTCTCAAAAAATAGATGAAACGATTTTGATTAAAATATCTATATTAAAGATATTTACATGACAAATGAAATGTAAATCTTGAATTTCCTCGGAATTGCCTCTGAAGACTACTTTATTCTGGATGAATTTTACGCAATTTTATATAGCTGATAACCCGTAAGAGATAGACAAAAGCTAACTTAACAGAAGATATAGAGCTTGTTAAAACACACAATTTATGCTATATACATTTTTTGTGGAGTTGATCTTTTTTTGAGATATTCCTTGTTATTGGTTTCAGCTTTAAAATTCTTATACTTTCCTCATAGGGAATCTATCAACTCCTGTCCATACAAACAAAAGAACTCTAGTTACATAAGCATTTTCGGAAAAAGGTCCGTGTGTCTGTGAACATAACTCAAAAACGAAAAGTCGGTAAAATACCAAAGTTGGTATTTAAGTTTATCATCTTCCAGGGATATGACACGCAGGTTTTGAGAAAAATCCCCCCACCCCAACTACCCTTTACATGAAACTTTTTCGAAAATGTTGATTTTCTCAGAAATGGCTCTAACGATTTTGATTAAAATTTTGTATACCAAAGATATTTACCTAGCAAATAAAATGTATATCTTGAATTTTCTGGGAATAGCCTCTGAAGAGTTTTTTATGCTGGATGAATTTTATGGAATTTTGAATACTTGCTAAACCGTAAGACATGGACAAAAACTTAAGTGTACCAAAAATGTAGAACACGTTAAAACACACAATTTATGTTATATACATTTTTTTTCGTGTTCATCGTTTCTGAGACATTCCTTGTTTTTGGTTTCTGCTTTGAAAAACATATACTTTCCTCATACAGGAATTTGTCAACTGCTGTCCATACAAATAAAGGAACTTCAGTGACATAGCAACCAGCTTTTGATTATCACTTTAACCTATGGTACTCTCTTATTTCGTTGCTACTTACAAGGAAGCAAGTAATAAGGCTATTTATGCTGATCTTTTCTGATTAGCATGAGGTAAATAGAAGCACAAGTTTTATAACAATAATTTGTTACATAGACGTAGAGAAAGTCATGTGAATGGTACACATAAGAGTTTTAGATGTTTATTACATTTCAATGGCATTTATGGTGTTAAAAGTTCTTTCACAAAGTTTTATAGTGAATATAATTTAGAGGTGAAAGTATGTACATTTCGTCATACAAATTTCATATTGTGGCAAACTTTTCCACGTTAATCCTGTTCATAATTATGTGTTATGTTGATTTTGTAGTTACGTATAGTACTTGCTTATGTTTAGATTGAAGACACGATTTGCAGTTATCACACATTGATAAAACGTTACAAACAATGGAAAATCGTTCAAACCTGAAATGTTAGCAAATATATCATTTTGGAGGAAGTGATACTACATCTCCATCAGATTTTCAATTAACGCTTCTTGGTATGCAAGCTGTCCACACGCTGTTCTGATTTAATGCAAGTCATCCGTTTTCCAGTAAAGCGCTTTATAACTGCCTCCATATACCCAGAGGGTTTGTGTGAGTATGTAGGGCGGTTTCCAGGCGCTATTAGTGTTGTCGCAAGTAGCCAGTTTGCACGAGTAATTGGAAAATCAATGTTTATGACAAGACCAGGCCCTTTTCGGTCGATCTTAACGCATTTGTTATTTGCATTCCACAGAACAAATACATTATCATACTAGAAAGGCCATGATTTTGATTAATTGCGGCCTTATGATGGCATTTTGCATAAATAAACACCAAATACTATATAAGTTATGTCGTTCTGAAAACCATTTGTCATTTTCTTGGCTTATAATAATCAATTTTATAATCTTTTCATTGTTAAATACTCGACCTAACCTGTACCAGCATTGTTCATTCCGAGCTTTTAGACACCTATATTTTATTTTCTCTACTACGGATAATAAGTAGGTGAACTGTTATTGTATTCCACCCAAAAGTTCCTTGTCGAAATTTCTCTGGAGGGATATGGTTTAAGGGTCCCTGAGTCCCCCTCACAGACATTTTTTTGAACAAGTCCATGTTGGATAGGTAGAGTAGGACTGAAAAATGCAATGCCATAGCCGGGATTTGAACCACGGATCTCCCGGTCTCTAGCGGGTTGCTCTACCACTGAGCTAACGTGGAAACATGCCGGCATAGCATTGCATTTCTCACTGACTCGCATGTTTCCCGGTAATCCAAGTGGTAGTTGAATTTTTCAGTCTGACTCTTATCTATCCAACTTCTGTCCTACACACGGCTTGTGTGAAAAATTAATTTAATACCATTTGACCATAATAGTTGGTTATACTATGAATCCCGGGGCTTAAAATACTTACAGCATTGTATGTCGCCATTGGGATTGTCATCTCAAAATAATGTGAGATCAACATGTGGTTTACCGGGAAACATGCGAGTCAGTTAAGCAATTCAATGCTCTGCTGGCATGTTGCCATGTTAGCTCAGTGGCAGAGCAACCTGCCAGAGACCAGGAGATCTGTGGTTCAAATCCCGGCTAAGGCACTGAATTTTATCAGCCTGACTCTGCCTATCCAATTTCGTAACATTAATTTTATACCACTAATAGACATAAAGGGTAGAGAAAAATCATGTGAATAAACTATCACATTAGTTATCCCCGCAAACAGAAGAAATTTCAATGTCGATACAATCAGCTCTTAAATGATTTGACTGTTGCTTTTGCCCAGTGTGTTCCTTATTACCGTTGTACCTACAAGAAATATGTAATAAACCTCTGTTAATGTTTCCTACTTTCTCTATACTCACTATGTACATAGTGTATAGAGAATGTATTGCACTCCACCAAAAAATTCTGTACCGAAATTTCACCGGAAATATATCTTTTAGGGTCCCCTGTATCCAAAAAAGTATTTTTAGGAACAGGTCCGCTCGCGTGTGTGTGTGTGTGTGTCCGTGTGTCTGTGAACACGATAACTCAAAAACGAAAAGTCGGTAAAATACCAAACTTGGTACTTAAGTTTAGTATATTCCAGGGATGCGACACGAAGATTTTGAGGAAAATTTCCCCACCCCAAACTACCCTTTACATGGAACTTTTTTCGAAAATTTTGATTTTCTAAAAAATGGCTCTAACGATTTTGATTAAATATCGTATATTAAAGTTATTTACCTGACAAATAAAATGTATATTTTGAATTTTCTGAAAATAGCCTCTGAAGACTACTTTATTCTGGATGAATTTTTCATAACTACTAAACCATAATAGATGGACAAAAACTTAACCAACAAAAAATGTAGAGCACGTTAAAACACGCAATTTATGTTACATACATTTTTTTCGAGGAGTTGATCGTTTTTGAGATATTCCTTTTTTTATTGGTTTCAGCTTTGAAAAACTTACACTTTTCTCATACAGGAATTTGTCAACTCCTGTTCATACAAACAAAGGAACATCAGGCACATAGCAACCAGCTTTTGGCTTTCACTTTAACCTATGGTACTCCCTTATTTCGCTTCTACTTATAATAAAGCAAGAAATAAGAATATTTCTGCTAATTTTTCTCGATTAGCATGAAAGAAATAAAAGATAAGCTTATTAACAATAATACTTTACAGAGATATAGAGAAAGGCATGTGAATGGAACACATCAGATTTTTGTTGATTAGGATGAAGTAGATAAAAATAATACACTTTCTACTCTCTCTAGCTCATATGTATAACGTACATAGTTGATAAAGTATTATTGGGAACATTTTTTAGAAAACTGTCAGTGTGTATGCATGTATGTGTGTGTGTGTGTGTGTGTGTGTGTGTGTGTGTGTGTACCGCATTACTAAAAAACGAGGATCCGTCGAATACAAAACTTGGTATTTAAGGTTAGTATCTCCCAATGATGCGACACGAATATTTACGAAATTCCCCTCACTAAAATACTCTTTACATGTAAATATTTTCGAATTTTTTTATTTTCTTAAAAATTGATAAAATGGTTTTGGTTTAAACACCATATATTACATTTTTTTACATACCAAATAAAATGTATATCTTGAATTTCCTGGGAATAGCCTCTGAAGTCCTCTTCATTCTGAATGACTTTTGCATAACAGGTAAACCGTAAGAGAGAGACAAAAACTTAATAAACACAAAATGTAAACATCAGAACACACTATTAAAATTAGAATCTGTGAGTATTAAACGACCTAATTTTTTGTTTTAAATTTCAATTTTGGGCAAATTATTTTATTTTGGAAGGATAAGCCTTTGTTTCATTTTACATAATCCATCCCTCATAAATCAAACAAACTCACCTTAAAATAATTATCCTTATTTGCTTGAATCAAGTAAGGAGCAAATTAATTATAATAGTTTTGACCTGATAGTAATATAAATAATTATCCTTTTTTCCTTTACATTTTTATTATAGAAGTAACTGTTTCCGAAATATGCATTGTTATTGGTTTCAATTTTAAAATAATTCTTTTCTCAAACAGGAAGTAGTCCGTGTTTCTTTTGATTTGTTCCTGACTGTGTAAACAAGCGAATTTCAATGACAATCGCATTGCGAACGCTTTTAAAACATTTGACTATCGCTTTAGCCTAGCGTACTCCCTTAGTTCCTTCTACTTATAAGAAACTAAGTAGTAACGCTTATTTTGATTATCAAGGAGTAGAAAAAATGTTTTGTAAGAAGTTTATTTGTAGAACAGGCAGATAAAGTCATGTTAATGGAACACACAGTATTCTTAAGAGTAGTTTGTTGTAGAATAGAGAGAAAGGTGGTGAAGTTATCACATCAGAGTTTTCACACAAAATGCTGGCTAAAGAAATGTTACCTTCCATGTTGTTCCAATATATTTTAAAGAAGTCATTGCGTTGCATACAGTTCAGGGAAAGATTCCTATAAGAAAGTCTCATGGAATAAACAACTCTAAGAGCAATATGTTATCGGTATTAAATTAATAACATAGAACATCCAAAATAGTGGGTGGCGGGGTGAGAATTATCTAAGATTGGCTTAAATGATATTCGGCAAAGGGGTAACGAAAATAATTATAACGTCGTGAATAAAGTAAAAAGACGAGGATGCGATATAAATAGGCAGGAAATCAAATCTGAATGAAGAAAAAAATCGCCATTGCAGTTATAAAACGAAATAAAAATTGGGTGGGGTAAAGAAACATATTTTAAAATCGGATATGAAACAAAGGTCGGGAATAGCGTGGCTCAGGTTGGGAGGGTGGAAAACCCGTAAGGTAGTTGATGAAGCTGGTAGGCGGGTTTGCCCATTATGCGGGTATAGGAAGACTGGATGCATATTTTGGCAGATGGCGTGCAGATAGAGGATGTTAGGAAAACATTATTGCCGGAAGTATTTTTAGTTTCCAACAGACGAAGGACAAAATTCTGGGATTTAATTCTAAACATCCCAAGCTGGGCAAGCCTGGGCACATATCTACATGGAAGTACGTTCACTAAGAAATAATATATTTGTGTAAATATTGTATAAACTTATTTGTTGTTTGAATAATCTATATGTGTGAATACGTGGTTGTAGTTGTTAGTGCAAATGTGTGTATGAGTGTGCGCGTGTGTGCACGCGTGTATGTGTCTGTGCGCGTGTATGTGACTGTGCGCGTGTGTGTATGTTTGTGTGCGCATTTGTGTGTGTGTGCGCGCGCCTGAGTTTCCAAAGTTAAGATATATATAATATATACGTAGGTAATATTTTAAGTACTAGTATTTTTAGACACCATGTATGGTCCCTCGACCCATCCGACTGTGCGACGTATATATTGTATTCTTGTAAACTTAATAATAAAATACTACTACAAACAATAAACAGTATAAAAGGTTATCTTTAAATGAAAGAAAACTGTGGGTTGCGCATCACTGCATACATTCCAGTATGGCATACCTAGAATTAAAGGCATGAGCATATTTTCACAATGTGATCAATACACGTGCCATTTTAATCTCACGGGAACGAGAGATCTCATTATTCAGTCCTGCAACGCTTCATTTCCATTCCTTTTTCATGCACATTCAAATTTCGATACGTTTCCATTAACTTGGTTCCGTCTGTTACATCTGCACAACAAACAGGCGAAAGATGAAACTTCCTACCTATTCACTGTACTTACATATACGAGTTTTAATTTTCATTTTCAACTACTTTACGGTAATTCTAATTGAATCGAAAAGCAGAAAAAGTTCAGCTCTATATAGTACATTGATGTCCAGTTCCTTTATCAAACTATGTCATTTTGTTTATCCTTTTTTCTATCTTCTTTGGCAATTTTCAGTCAATCTATAAATTTTATTCTAAAGTTTGGAATCAGTTAGGCCATTATTTTTTATTTTTCTAATAAATCCCTATTTAATATTTAACCTAATGTACTCCCTTATTTTGATTCTACTTACAAGGAAGCAAGTAATAAGACTATTTCTGCTAATTTTTCTCCATTGACATAAAGTAAATAGAAGTATAAGTTTATAACAATGTTTGTTGCAGAGATGTAGAGAAAGTCATGTGAATGGAACACATCAGATTTTTTTAGTTTTATTGATAACATAGGCGTACAAACACCGAGCAACCATCCACACACACCGCGCGCCTACCTTTCTCTAAAAACTTGTTTTTAATTCAGGAGACCTCAAAATGTATATTTCGGATGAAATCTCGGTATAAAATTTTTAGATGGAATAACATTCCTTCTTACTTCTTCCTTCTATGTAAACTTTCATTTGTGAGACAGTAAAAAGCGATTTGCTCTAAATGGTGTGTAACGTTTGTCTTGCTGGTCGAGCGACACTTTTGCACTAGACAAGGAACATCCGCGGAGCTAAGATTTGACGGAACATCCGCGGAGCTAAGATTTGACGGAAATACTGTTGATTTAATACGTACCAGAACACGCACGAAATCACTGCACCAAAAGACTGTGAAAAGTAGTAAAGTGTAACTTAAGACTGGAAAATTCAGCAGGAATGCGTGTGTGTTCGACGACAGAAAAGACAAAAAAAAAAAAAAAAAATTAATAAATGAGTAAGATAATAAACAGGGACTCGAAGAAAATCACTTGTCTTACAACACCTGAAAAAGGTTCCATGCTAACTAAATCCTGATAAGAAACCCACATCTCCACACCATTCCTTAATAGTCAAACCCTTATGCGGGGTACGAACCCACTACCCCTAAGTTACCGCCGCAAGTGACATCTTGCAGAAATAAATAGAGCATCAAATGATGGGACGTCGTATTATTTCTTGTCGAGCAACACGAAATCGCAGCATAAATTAAGCCTTTAGACACAGATATACTTTTTTAGCCATTATATTTTAGCCAAAAATGTAAATTTTTAGATTTTTATCCAAGAAAACATCACACTTTAAAGTACATTTATGTAATGCTTGATTCTTCTAGGGAAGGTGCAGCACATATTTTGGACGGAATTTTTAAAGCAGCATGAGGTTAAATGACCGTCAAATTTTAAGGACATTTTTCTCAGGTTCAACTTTTTACTTTCTCTACACGTTCTATATACATAGTGCATAGAGATGGTATTGCACTGCACCCAAAATTCAATACCGAGATTTCACCGGAAATATGTTTTAGGATCTCCTGTATCCAAAAAAGTATGTGTGTGTGTCCGTGTGTCAGTGCGTCCGTGTGTCTGTGAACGCGATAGCTCAAAAACGAAAAGTCGGTAAAATACCAAATTTGGTATTTAAGTTTAATATCTTCCAGGGATGCGACACGAAGATTTTCATAAAAATCCCCCTACCCCAAACTACCCTTTAAATGGAACATTTTCGAAAATTTTGATTTTCTAAAAAATAGCTAACGATTTTTATTAAAATATCGTATATTAAAGATAGTTACCCGACAAATAAAATGTACATTTTTAATTTTCTGGGAATAGCCTCTGAAGACTACTTTATTCTGGGTCAATTTTACGGAATTTTGCATAACTGCTAAACCGTAAGAGATGGACAAAAACTTACCACACAACAAATGTAGAGCACTTTAAAACACACAATTTATGTTACATACATTTTTTTCGTGGAGTTGATTGTTTTTGAGATATTCCTTGTTTTTTGTTTCTGCTATGAAAAATGTATACTTTTCTCATACAGAAATTTGTCAACTCCTGTCCATACAAACATGGGAACTTCAGTCACATAGCTTTTGACTATCACTTTAACCTATGGTACTCCCTTATTTCGTGTCTACTTTCAAGGAAGCAAGTAATAAGACTATTTCTGCTAGTTTTTTTTTTTATCTCGATTAACATGAAGTAAATAGAAGCATAAGCTTTTAAACAATAATATCTGCAGAGATTGCAGAGAAAGTCATGTGAATGGAACGCTCAGATTTTTGTGTTATTTCCCCATATTCAAAATCTATCTTCTCCTACAAAAACACAAGAGATCATAACTTATTCTCCAATCAGTGAGGAATGTGCGTAATTACATTTGTGGTTCAAATTTTATATTGATCATAGATTATTTTTAAGAAATTAGTAGCATACTGCAGTACTTTTGCAATTTTTCGACTTTACGATATAAAATAATGTTTTTAAAGACACTATCTACCATAGGACATTTTCAACCAGACAACTGTTACAAAGGTACTACATATTAATCCTGAAATTTAATAAAGTATTATTCATCTTTATTATCTTAACTTATACTAAATGGTGCACACAGTTCAGTATGTGTAGGAGAAGATGAATTTTAATTTAGGTAATTAAATCGAATAAATTCAATGAGAACACACATTTGAATGAAACTACGCATGAATACTTTTTGTCATTAATGACTGTACAAGAAGACTAAACGTCTAGGTTTATCACTTCAGAAAGTCAGTTTTATCTCTTAATTGCCCCCCTTAAGGGGAGTCAAAGTGGGATTTTCATAATTTTTTCTAATTTCATGTTTCAATGCATATGAATATTTCTGATCTCCCGCTCAGTTTGGTCCAACTTTCATAGACGCACACTATTTGTAAATATGTTAAAAATATTGTTGAAAATAATCCTATATAGCATTTTTTTTAGATTATTTTGGTACACTCACTTGATAAAACATTAATAACTATAAATATTAGTGCTAAACAAGAAATGTTTTTTTTTTATTTTGATTGGAAAGTTTTACTTTATCTACCCGCAATATTGGCACCCCGCTTATATTTACTTCATGTGAGAGTTTCAAAGTACTCTGAAGTTGTGTTTGGAAAGTTAGATTAAATTCTCATTACGTTTCAAAGTAATTTCTGAAGCAGTAAAATTGTTTATACAAATGCCCCAATTATCTCAGAAACTACTTGACACTAAGGGCTGAAATTTTTACCATACATTAGCACCTAAACAGGCTTTATTTTAATTAAAAATTTGTTATCTATATGGATTAGATATTTTTTTAAAATTTAAAAATCATCATTTTTCAATAAAACCTTAAGAGCTTTATTTTAAAAAAAAAAAATCTTAGTTTTCCTTCTAATGAACATCAGTGTTATATTTTTCATCAATCAATAGTAAAGGTATTGCTGAATATATCTTGAAAGTTTTAGCTCATTATTCTAAATAGTTGCTGAGATAATGGGTCAAACTTTAACATTGGCAAGATAGCACATTTTGACTCCCCTTAAGAGAGAGAGACTTCGAAAAAATGGACTCACTTATGTTTATGCTTCCTCTTCACTTCCCTTAAGAATTGTAGTAATTTTCATTTGTTTTCGCCATGCCGCTAGGTCATATACTGCAGATAGTCTCATCCTGACAGTTGAAGAAGACAGACATGTTTGCCCTGCCTGCTTTAAAACTCAAAATAAGTAAAACTTCGAGACAACTAAAGATAACGAAAAGCAAAAGTGAAGGTATGCATATTTATGAGCAAAGCTGTCAACCGATGGAGTGTCATATTTATATTAAAATATAAACACGAAGGAACTCTGGATGTAGAACAATCAAGAAAAAGTCAATGTCTTTTTAAAGTGGAATAATAAGACAGAGTGGCGAATTACAAATAGTATGGTTCCTATAAATATTGTAATATATGTCAGGACGAGTTGTTAGTCTAAGCTCAAAACAGAATCATTTATGACACACTTACTATGTACTGTGTCAATTAGCACAACGAAATGTGACCGAATTCGAAATGAAAACTGCCCAAACCATTGATAAGACAAAATTTAGTTGCTGTGAAAATACAATTACGACTCTTTCTGGACAGATACTTTTCTTACTTTTAGTGGTTTTAGCTACCGAACAGGATGAGGGTATTAGCAAAATCTAATGAATGAATACTTCCCATATGTCGGTTTAACAAAATACAGTCGAACTTGGCTAATCCGAAGTTGAAGGGACCAGGAAAAAATAGAATTATTCAGGATTTCGAATTACAAAAGTTTGATTTTTTAAGAAAGTTTTTAATTAAAACAGATCTAAATTAAATTACAGGAAGGATAATATTAGTGTGTGTATTTACAGATAGGGGTCCACTTACTAGAATTTACACAATGGCAAGTGCCTTGGCTGCACAAAGTAGCTTGAGTAACCCACATACATTACCAGCAGGAGAGGGAATTGGAACAACAGTATGATGCACTTCCTGGAATTTACCAGGGAAAGGGAATGGGACCACAGTACGGCACAATTTATGCAGCAAGTTTGACTAACCTATAATTTTTTTACTCATTCTCGTTGAATATTATAACGAAGTATCCAAAATGTATCGATTTACAGAAGACTTTTTAACATTGCTTTATATAGGAATGCCAAGGGACCATGCTAAAAGCTCGAATTATTCAACATTTCGAATTAAAACGTTCGAATTAATCAAGTCGACTATAATAATTCCTTATCCCCTACAGACTCTGGAAGTATGCATTTGAGAGTGAACGTATGTGTGTTTAATGATAGCGAATAACCACAGTGAATATGAGCCATTTCTCAACTCAAAGCCCCCGATATGACCATAGAAGATAAAGGGAACTATACAATTAAACAAACAACAAAAATTAACAACCAGTTGCAATACATCAGTAAAACCTTACATGTTTGCGCTGAATATTAACGCCTGTTGTTTATCACTCAAATGTAACATATAAACAAATAACACATGCTTACATTGCTTTCTTTGAGGTCCTTTTAATATGGTTTTCCAGAATTATATGGCTTTTTAAATTTTGAACAACTTTAATATTTGCGAACACACAATTTAACCAAAATATAGTCCTCCTAGTTACCTTACAAGCTGAAAATAGATAACTGCTATGCCCCAGTGACATTTGAACACTTCTGAAAAATGTATATTAACACAATGAATCCAAAGTACAAATATTGACAAACTATAATGTGAAAATAGTTTTAAAGTTTATAAAGTGAGTATTTATGCTTACGAGAGAAAAGGAAGAGTCTTAAATTAAACATGTTTGCATTTTGAAATTTGAATTTTTTAAAATTGTTTATGCTCAGAACATCCCGTCGCAATGCGTTTGGAGTTCATACAAATTATTTAAAATATTTCGTGCACATTCCAAAACGGCATATTTGAAAGAGTTTTGATTTGTTTCCTTTTTAAGCTGAAAATATTTGTAAGAATATAAATTCATAATTATAATTTTAAAACGTTAGCGTTTTTTTGCACTAAAATTGCGGCAAAAATCAAAACAATTATATGGTCTATAATTGGGCATAATATAAATATTAAAAATGAATATTATTTTTAGTATTTTTGTAAAGAATTTTGGGGCAAAGAACAAACTTTATTTTTGAAATTAAATACATTTGAAAACTTGGAGATACCTATCGGAAAAAAGAGCGTTGAGTGTTTATGAGAAACTTAAAAGTTAATTTTTAATCATACTGTCTCAATTGTTTAAAAAGTGGAGCTCTTATTGTTACATTCCATGAAAATAAAACAAATTGGCTGCATTATGTTTTTCTTAGAGAAGATTTGAATTTGTACTTATAGGCAATATATTTTGATGCTTGCACACTTATAGAGCAATTTTGCATGTGAAGCAGCAGTAGTAGTATTCGCATTTAACAAAAGGAATTACTAATTAATGGACATTCCACAACATATTTTCAAATTCATCTTTTAATAGGATGGGATAAGAACAAGACTTTAAGTACTAAAATTTTTATGTGTGTGTCCTTGAGCCTTGCATTTTTCATAATATTTATCTACCTTTAAAAGATTCGTTTATATTTGCATTATTTTAACCGAATTTTAATATACGCTGGTGTGCAAAACCTAAACAGCAAAATAACATTCGCATGCTGTGCCACTGCCAAGTAACATAGACTTGTATTGTACATGTAGCATACTGTAGTAGTTCTCTCTGTCAGACAACCAAAAGAAATATACAACGAGACGAACAGAAATGACACCTTTATTCATAGAAAATAAGCTACACTGAACTCGCTAGTCATAAGAGTGTCCTCTAGATTTACAAAAATAAAGACTTAAGAGTGTATGATCACCACGGACCACAATGTATACTAAGAATTGCTCCCATGTTGGCCAGAGTTCTTTTTGTAGGCCGTTCCATCCTCCACTAGAGCTGTTGACAACTTTTGGATGATCGTTGATGCATGTCGAAGTGATGCAAAGCGTCTCTCCAGAGAATCCCGCACGTGTTCAATGGGATTTAAATCGGGGCAATGGGGAACATCCTTTCGTAACAGATTCTCTACCTGCGCTATTTTTTGCGGTCGTCCATTGTTATCCTTAAAACTTGTGTCTAGGACGACTGCACCCCTGAAAAGACGCACATTGGAAAGGAGTACAGTATCACAATAACGTTGATCAGTGCGTGTACCGTGTTCAAAGACGGAGTTCGGTACGCCCATGCAATATTATGCCTTCCCACACCATAAACTCCCGGACCATCAAAACGATCAAGTTCGAGGATGTTCCTGGGTACATTACGTGTATCCACCTCTCGCCAGATGAGGGTACGTCGAGAATCAGTATTAGACTGAACCTACTCTCATCCGAGAAGAACCCGAGGCCCCTTCTTCGTTGATCAAATTATGGTGTTCTTGGGATCATCGCAAACGGTACCGCTGATGTGCAGGTTTCAATGGAACACAACGTAATGGCTGTCGGGCAAGCAGAGCACTCTTAAGTAGTCTCCATACTACCGTTTAACGTGAGATTGCTTGCCTAGCAGTCCTATTAAATCTGAATACAATTGCACCCGCTGCTTGACGTGGATCGCTTCTTGCCTGTTGCACAATACAGCGGCCATCTGCGGCTGTAGATGAATGCTGTGGTCGACCACCTCCTCTCCTTGGGACAGCAGTGCCAGTGGTTGTTATTGGAAGGCACTAAAACAATGCTGTTAACAATACCAAACTCCTAGGCTACACTCTCACAGTTCGTCCTTGTTCCAGTTTCCCGATGATTCTTCCCCGTGTGCTGTCGTCCAAATGTCTGGGATAATGTTGTAAAGTACAACACCGCAGCAGCTCGACAATTGCCGCACACTGTGTTGTCCTGTTTCTTCGACTGTCCCATGTCACGTCCAGTTTTCTGTGTAAGGGTGAAACTTCTGGCATCAGCTCCCACACGTTCATGCATTTCCACCAAGTAGCTCATTTATACCTTTCATCCTTATGTTTTGAACACCAGTGTTATATTTATAATAAAATAACTATATACCAAAAACCAATTATCATGACATTACTATTTAGCACGAATGCATAGGATAAAGTTTAAGAACTGTTTTAAATAAATGATAAAATGTGTACAAAATAGTTACAGTAAAATAAATGATTAACAAAGAAATGTCTTATTTTCAGATACAAAACACAGATAATACTGCTGTTCACTATCACCAAGATACTGGTAAGTACTTCGTATTTTGACGTAGAACCCTTTGAATTAATTTTGAATTCTTCCACGACTCGTAATGAACTGTGGGAATTCAGAGTTTGGAGTGAGTTTTTAAGTCCGGAAAGAATAGTCTTAAATGTCTTCTAGTGTCATTTATCCAATATATGTTCCAAATATCTTAACTGCCAATACTCCATCTTCACCCTGGTGGAGTAGCTGAATTCCCTGTTACTGTTCAAAGTTACCCTGCTAGTTAATCTCTTCTTTCATTCCTTCATGTCTCTTAACCCAGGGGCGAAAAAAACAAAACTAGTTGTAGCTATAGAATAAAAATTACATTTACCTATAATATCCTTAACTGCAGATTTATATTGTTAAATATATGATTATTTCTCTCCAATTCATAGTCCGGCTGCATAGATGCTTCATCGTTTCCTTGGTCTTCCTCCTATTTTCCCTCTACTGCTTTTGGATATTTTCCTCTCTTCATTCTTTCCAAGTGGTTTATGCATTTTTTGTTTTAATTAATTATTTTATTATTTAATGTTTCTATTTGTAATTCTTCTCTTATACCTCCATTTCTTTTTGTATGCCTACATTCTTGTGCAACATTTTACACTTTTTAAGAATTTCATTTCAAGAGACTGTATTTTACTTGATTGTCTCCAAGTTGGTACCCAGGTGTCGCTTCCATATATCCATGTCGGCACCGCCATTACTTTAAAAAATTTCATTATACAGCATATTCATTACTGGTGATGTAGTTTACAGCCTGTTGGATACAAAATAATTGCTTGCAATATGGAGCATAAGGGAGCAGACTTATATGTCGCTGAATGGATTTTAATGTTACCATACAGAGAGAGAGAGAGAGAGAGAGCTCGGGAGCAACTGTGCACACTCGCAAATAGTTTTATTACAATAACATATTGTTTGCTCTACAAACAATAATATTTAAAACATTATTAAAGAAGGGTTTGGAACTTAAGTTGTATGCAACAGGAAGATTTTAACAGTAGTTAAATGATCAATTATTCTTTTAATTGCTATAAATCCTCGAACCGGCGGCGCCGTGGAAGAAAGTTAGAACACTCACTCCCGCCTAGGCGTCCTGGGTTTAAATCCTAGGGACCGCATGTGGGATTTGTGGTGACAAGCGGTGTCTGAGCGGGATTTCCTCAGGTTCTCCAGTTTCCCCCGCCATTCATTCCACCAATTGCTCCATCACCACTTTTCCTATCATCCATTCAACTGCTTCACGTTCATATCAGGCATTAAGCTGATTTTCATTCCTGGACAGTCTCTGTCTGCTCCTTATCAGCCAACTTACGCATTCATTGCCTTGTCATTCCCAAGGGGAAGTTATTTCCCCATATGAGGAGGGTAAGCAGTGTTCTCGAAACAAAGTTACAGAATGTTTTCCATTCTTCTATACTAATATTATAAATATAAAAGTGCGTGTGTGCATATGTTGGTATGACGTATCTCAGCAATCGCATACTATTTTGATAATTCTTTTATCATTAAAAAGAGAATGGTTATAAGTTAAAAAAAAAGTTGATGTGTTCCATTCACATGACTTTCTCTACATCTCTGCAACAAATTATTTGCTTCCATGTAAATAGAAGGGAAATGAGGAAATACCATAGTCTAAAGGGAAGTCAAAAGCTTGTTGCTATGTGACTGAGGTTCCTTCGTTTCTATGGCCGGGAGTTTACAAATTCTCGTATGAGAAAAGTATAAGCATTTTAACAAGGAATAGCTCAAAAACGATGAACTCCATGAAAAAATGTATACAACTTAACTTGTGTGTTTTAACGAGCTCTACATTTTCTTTTAAGTTGGCTTTTGTCTGTCTCTTATGGTTTACCAGTTATACAAGTCTTAAATTCTTTAAAATAATTTATAATTTTGAGTTATTATTGGAGGGAGGACTTACATAGTATGATGTTTACCATGAAAAGGCCTCATATTGTTGAGCTAAAATAGTCCATACAGCCACCAAATACTTCGTTCAACTTTGCGAGGACCTGCAGCGTTGAGTTACATGTCTCAAACGCTGTTTTAATTGGGCAACATTTTAGTCTTAGCCGCACTATTGAAAGTAAACCATTCGTGTAAGTAAATTCTCATAATATATACTTTACTATAAAATATTTATTAATGCGCAGTTAAGCATGAGGATAAATGTAAAATTGTTGATGCGTGAAATTCAACTGTGCGACATAAGCTATTCTAAGAGGCTGAGGGCGTTCTGGTTTGCTGGACCAACTAGAAATTGTACTTAAGACGAGACTAAAAGGCGGAAATTAGAGAGGAAAAAAATCTGATGTTTCATTCGCATGATTTTCTCTACATCTCTGCAACAAATTATTGTTAGAAAGCTTATGCTTCTATTTACTTCCTGCTACTCGAGAAAAGCTTAGCAGAAATAGTCCTATTACTTGCTTCCTTGTAAGTAGAAGGGAAATAAGGGAGTAGTATAGGTTAAAGTGATAGTCAAAAGCTGGTTGCTATGTGACTGAAGTTCCTTAGTTTGTATGGACAGGAGTTGGCAAATTCCTGTATGAGAAAAGTATAAGTGTTTTAAAGCTGAAACCAACAACAAAGGATATCTCAAAAACGATCAACTCCACGAAAAAAAATTATACAACATAAATGCTTTGTTTTAATGTGCCTCACATTTTTTTACGGTAAGTTTTTGTCTCTCTCTTACGGTTTAGCAGTTATGCCAAATTCGGCAAAATTCGTCTAAATTTGTCCAGAATAAAAAGGTTTTCAGACGCTATTCCCAGAAAATTCAAGATATACATTTTGTTTGGGATGTAAATATCTTTAATATACGGGATTTTAATCCAAATCTTTGGAGTAATTTTTTAGAAAATCAAAATTTTTGAAAAATGTTCCACGTAAAAGGTAGTTGGGGTGGGGGGATTTTCTTGAAAATCTTTGTGTCGCATCCTTGGAAGATACCATACCTAAGTACTAAGTTTGTATTTGTTTCTTTTCGTTTTTGAGCTGTGCTGTCCACAGACACACACACACGCACACAGACTGACAGACACACACACGGACCTTTTTCCAAGAATGCTTTTTTTTGGATTCAGGGGGACCCATAAAATATATTTCCGGTGAAATCTCTGTATCGAATTGTTGGGTGCATTACAGTACCTTCTCTATCCCTATTTACATTGTACATATGGGACTAGAGAAAGAAAAAATATGATGTGTTCCATTCTCTTGACTTTCTATCACTGTTACACATTATTGTTAAAAAGCATACTTTTCTATATACTATATAACAGAAATTAACATTAGCAGAGCTTGTCATAATTGCTTGCTTTTTAGGGTTTTATTTATATAGCTTTGCAACAACTCGTTTTTTGTAGCTTCATTACGTTGAGTTTAAATTGTTTTTATTTGCCTCAAACACTTCATACTTCCAGACTCTGTGGGTAATAAGGAACAATTCTTGTTAAAGAAAAATTCCTCGTTCCAGTCGGGAATCGAACCCGGGACCTCCGGGTGAAAAGTCAGCTCGCTGACCACTCGACTAAGGAGACAGCCACTTACTTTTTTGTTAGTAGAAGGGAAATAAGCTAAAACGATAGTCAAAAAATTTTAAACGCTGGTTGCCATGTGGTTGAAACCCGTTTCTATGCATGGTCAGAAGATAAGTGTTACAAAAGTTTAAGTATTTTAAATCTGAAACAAATAACTTGAAATATCTCAGAAAAGGATCAATTCCACGAAAAAAATATATATGACAAAGTGTGTGTTTTATTGTGATCTACATTTTTGTGTAGTAGGTTTTTATTTATCTCTTACGGTCTATCAGTTATGCAAAATTCAGCAATAATCATACAGAATAAAGAGGTCTTTAGAGGCTATCCTCAAAAAATTCAGGATATACATTTTATTTGGCATGTAAATATCTCAATTATAAGAGATTTTAATCAAAATCTTTAGAGCCATTTTTGAGAAAAATGTAAAGAGTAGTTTGGGGTGGAGGGATTTTCTTTAAAATCTTCGTATCACATCCTTCGAAGATACCAAACTTAAATACCAAGTTTGGTATTAAACAATTTTCGTTTTTGAGCTATGCTGCTTCCCCCTCCCCACACGGACGCATCTTTTTCCAAAAAACAATTTTTTTTATTCAAGGGGACCCAAAACATATATTTGCGGTAAAATCTCGGTATTGAATTGTTGGGTGCAATATAACACCTCTATACACTATGAACATAGAGTAGAGAGAGTGAAAAACATTTAAACTAATGTGCAGTGTTGATAGTTGGAATGTATTATATAACATTTTATATATTTTATCACTATAGGGTCAGTACCTATATTTTGAATATGTTATAATTGTACTGCATCTTGTACTATGAATTCCGCACCATTTCAAAAAAAACTTATTGGCCAAATGTATATGATGTTATCTTCCTCTCTGCAAAAACCTATTCTTACTTATTTCTCTGTCTCTTCATGCTAATCAAGAGAAATATTTGCAGGAAACGGTTTTATTACATGTTTCCCTGTAGATCGAAGGGGAATAAGATAATACTCTAGACTAATGAAGTTGAAAATCTTTTTTTTTTTTTTTTACTTTCTTTTACTTACTATGTACATAATGTACAGAGAAAGTATTGCTTTCCACCCAAAATTCGATACCGAGATTTCACCGAAAATACACATTTTAATATATTCTATATAAAAAAAGGTCCGTGTGTCTGTGAACACGATAACCAAAAACGAAAAGACGGTAAAATAAAAAAAAAAAAAAACACCCCAAACTACGGTTTAGATGGAAAAAATTTCGAAAAATTTTATTTTCTCAAAAATTACTGTAACGATTTTGATTAAAATATCGTATATTAAAGATACTTATATTGCAAATTAAATGTATAATTTGAATTTCCTGGGAATAACCTCTAAAGACCTCTTTATTCTGAGTGAATTTTGCGTAACTTGTAAACCGTAAGAAATAAACAAAATCTTACAGCACAATTTATGTTATATACGTATTTTTTGTGGCATTGATATTCGTTGTTATTTGTTTCAGATTTAAAATACTTACTTTTCTCACATAGAAAGTTGTAAATTCCTGGCACTGCATAGAAACGGATTTCAACCACATGGCATTCAGTTTTTAAAACATTTGACAATTGCTTTAGCCTAGTGTATTCCCTTATTTCCATTCTACTTACAAGGAAGAAAGTAATTAAGGCAATTTCTGCTAATGTTTATCCCGAACATCATAAGATAGATAGAAGTATATCCTTTTTAACAACAATTTGTTACAGCGATGTGGAGAAAGCCATGTGAGTGGAGCACATCAGGTTTTTTTTAATAGTCAAATTCTGAAGCGTGAAAGTAGGGTGTCTGTCTCACATTCAAGGGGTCTCAGTTTGCTGAGTTACACGGATAAGGTTTTCCCGGGAATTTTCCTTATCCTGAAAGATGAATGCCGCGTAAGTGTAAGCTCTATGGAGATTTGAGCATCATTTCACCCATCGTCGGATATCACCTAACGTTAAAGGATGTTCAATTACCAAAAAGAAAACGGGTCGGTATCTGAAAGCACTGTAGGGAAGAATAGGAATAACCACTTCCCATTTGATAAAAGTATTAACCCTTTGTTGCCTGTCGGTACCTATAAGTTCCGCTTGTTTTAAGGGTAACTATAAAAATAGGGATGTACTCTACGATTAATTTCATGCCATTCCAACCTTCAACTATAAACCACAAGTAATCAAGACTGTTTTATATTGTAAAAGTGTATACATTTTTGCCCTAAAATTGCAGTGACTTTTTAAATAAATAAGAGTAAAACCCACATAACTACAGCCAAATGTAACCCCATTAGCTTCCAAGCATCACACCGATTATTTTACTTAGGCTCTCCCCGTCCTTTACCACAGCCATTGAGATTTGAACTTGCAACATTTGGTTTTGAATGGATGGCAAGTCCATTACCTATCACCTAACACACATAGCCATTTGAACCATTTTGTGGTAGTGCCTTTGGCAGAATTGTGAAAACTGGTTTAGAAGAATTGGGAAGAAAAAGACTAATAAAGGATCTATATTTATTTTCATTTTTATTTTATCTATTATTTTATATAATAATTTTATAGGTTCATTCCAATATATTTGTACTAGAATTCCGGTTTTAAACTTGTATTAAAGGAAAACAGGCATATGTAGTGTACTAATGCAGGCAACTAAGGGTTAATATTCGAAAATTTAAACCGATAACAAGTAATATCTCGGAACTGGTAAGTGGTCGAGTGATTAGACACTCGCCTTTCACCTAGACGGGTTCGATCTCAAGTGACCGCATGTGAGATTTGTGGTGACGGGTTTTCTCCGGGTTCTCCTGTCCCCCCCTCCTTTGACATTCCTCCGGTGCTCCATCTTCATTCCAAATATCACCAGTGTCTGCGGTGCCAGAAGTAGTAAAAGCGGGCGTTAAACACTACCAAAGAAACGAAGCTTTCATTTAAAGAATATTGTGACTATTAAATTTTGGTATTTATATTTTTCCATAATATTTAATTTTCGGTTACCGCGAGAACAAGAAGGTATATTTCCGCTGTCGTTTAGTTAAGTTAATTTTCTGCTCACCTGCTGAAGATGAAATTTCCCATATGATAGCCGTTTTATGTGAAACTGCTGTCTGTCAATGTCACCCAAACCCTTTTATGAGAATGCTATCTGAATGTTAATATAGGTTTTAAGAAACATATTTACACCTCGGGTTTTGGTATTCTTGCGTCTTTAAGTCGTCGACGGTACCAGACTTCACGTAGTTTTGGGTCTCGAAGGGAATTTAGATATCCTTAGCAGTGAAATACTTTTAAAACTCGCGCGAGTAGGTGTCCAATTCAAATTGCTTATAATTGTCATGTGAAAAGATCACCATCCTCCTTTTTGTAACATAATGTAAATAGAGCGTAGCTATTAACTCTCTCTTTGATTATGACATTTCAAGTGGGGATTATCTTTCAACACGCCATCCTGCTTCCTCCTTTAAGGTTAAGTGTAGGATAACTGCAAACCCTGACACCCCCCCCTTTTACAGTAGCGTTCCAACTTAACGTTACACTTGGTGAATGTGCCAATAGCAAAGTCCCGTTTATTACGGGTTTATCTAGTGATAGAGTTTCTCTGAAAATCTTGGTGTTATTCTTAGAAGATAAAAATAACTCCAGGACATGACAACTCATAAGGAACCTTCGCCTACCGCCCGGCCGCTGCGTCCCCCATCTCAGTCCATGACAGAAATCATGACTGGGGCGCAGTATTGGTGCATGAGAAGTGCTCAACGCCTCGAACCCCCCGGCCGGTTAATGCGATCTTCATTACCTGGAGCCGCTAATTTCTCCATCAAGTAGCTCCTCAATTGGCCCCCCCAGGGACCTCACGAGGCTGAGTGCACCCCGGACCAGGTCTCTCAGCGGGGAAAATATCCCCATGACGGTACTGGGAATCGAACCCAGGTGCTTGGTAAGCAGCCGCGCTGCTACCACCACGCTAAGGAGTCAACCATTCTTAGAAATACTGAACTTAAAAAGCAAGTTTGACATTTATTTCAATTTTCGTTTCTACATTGATGTTATTCAAACACTTGTTAGGTAGGTGTGCGTTTTTGAACAAAAAAAATCTGATGTGTAACACTCACATGACTTTCTCTAGCTACTTTGCAAACAAACTTCTTACGAAAGATAATTTCTTCTTCCAACACTATGCTAAACATTAGCAGAATTTTATTACTTAATGTTATTACTTATTTAAATTCCTTAAAAGTAGAACGGAACTAAGGGAATGCACTAGGCTAAAATGATAGTCAAATGTTTTAAAAGCTATCATTATGCCCATCGTCATCGTCATTGTAAATCTCTTCTTTGTTTGGCCAGGAGTAGAACAAAAGAAAAGCGGACACTTCCGTTTGAGAAAAGTATAAGTATTTCACAATTGAAACTAATAAAAAAGAACACTTCGAAAATGGTTAGATCTACGAAAAAAGTGTATATGACATAACTTGAGTATTTTAACAAGATCTACATTTTCTGTTTAGTACGTTTTTGTCTATCTCTTAAGGCTTGGTAGTCATGCCAAATTAAGCAAAATTCATCCAGAATAAACAAGTCTTTAGAAGCTATTCCCAGAAAATTCAAGATATACATTTTATTTGTGATAGAAATGGTTTTAATATGTGGTATTTTAATCAAAATGGTTAAAGACATTTTTTAGAAAAACAAAATTTACGAAACATTTTCCATGTTAAGGGTAGTTAGGGATGGGGGAATTTTCTTCAAAATCTTCCTGTCGCATCCTTAGAAGATACCAAACGTTTTTGAGCTATGCTGTACACACACACATACATGGACCTGCTTCTGAAAATGTTTTTTTTTTTATTCAGGGGGTGGAATTTTAGGTGGAATACAATATTTCTCTATACATTGTACATACGGGTCTAGAGAAAGTAAAAACTTAATATGGCTATTTCCGGCATTTCGATAGCAAATCTTAAGACAAAATACTTCCCGCGCGTAATATAAATTAGTAGTAGAGAAAGCAAAAAGAAACGTTAAAGCAGCATATTCTTCTGTAGAATTGCAAAGTGAATATTGTATTTTGTATGTATTAGCTTGAGTAACACTTATCTGTAACTTAGTAAAGCAATCGCTCGCACTTAAGAATTATTCCTGAAGAGTACAACTGCATATTTACCTTTAATAAGTGAACGTTCGAGTGCTGGTGGATAATTATTCTACTGCTACGTTATCTTATCGGGCGAATATTTCAACTCCGCCAGCTGTGTTCGAGAGCTTTCTCCGAAACAAACCCAAGGTGATCTGGGGTTTGATAATGAACCCAGAGCTACCTCAACCGCCCCAGACTTAATCTAGCGGGAAATCTAACTCCTCTTCCATGCTCATTCGTGCTTCTCTTTAAGTTCGAAAAATCTTATGTGTTCCATTCATATAACTTTCTCTACATCTCTGAAAAAAATATGATTAAAAAAATTATGCTTATATTTACTTCATGCTAATCGAGAAAAAATTAGTAGAAATGGTCTTATTACTTGCTTCCTTGTAAGTATAAACGAAATAAGGGAGTACAATAGTTTAAAGTGATAGTCAAAAGCTTGTTGATATGTGACTGAGGTTTCTTTGTTTGTATGGTCAGGAGTTGACAAATTCCTGTATGAGAAAAGTTGAAACCAATAACAAGGAATATCTGAACTCCACGAATAAAATATATATTACATAAATTTTGTCTTAACATGCTCTACATTTTTGTGCAGTAAGTTTTTGTCCATCTCTTACGATTTAGCAGTTATGCAAAATTACGCAAAATTCAACCAGATAAAGTAGTCTTCAGAGGCTATTCCCAGAAAATTCAAGATATAATAATACTCTCTAGCTGCTCTACAAACAAACTTCTTACAAAAGATTAACCTTCTTTCTACACAATACTAATCGAGATAAACATTAGCAGAATGTTCTTATTGCTTCGTTTCTTAAAAGTAGAAGAGAACTAAAGGAATGTACTCGCTATAGTCAGTCAAATGTTTTAGAGGCTGTTGTTATGAGATTGTCATTGCAGATCGCTTCTTTGCTTGGCCAGCAGTAGAACAAAAGAAAAAGGACACTCCCTGTCTCAGAGAAGTATAAGTACTTAATAACTGAAACTAATAACGAGGAATATCTTAAAAACGCTAAATTGCACGAAAAATGTATATACATTGTGTATTTTAACGAGATCTACATGTTTTGTGTAGTAAGTCTATATCTTACGGTTTACTAGTTAAGCTACATTCAGCCAGAATAAACCGATCTTTAGAGGTTATTCCCAGAAAATTCAAGATATACATTTTATTTGTGATGGAAATGACTTTAATATGTGGTATTTTAATCAAAATCGTTAAGAGCCATTTAAAAATAATAATTCAAATAAATTTCCATTTGAACGGTAGTTAGGTATGTGGGTATTTTCTTGGAAATATTCGAGTCGCAATCTTGGAAGATACTAAACTTGAACACCAAGTTTGGTATTTAACCGATTTCGTTTTTGAGCAATGCTGTCCACACACACGGACCTTTTTCTAATTTTTTTTGATTCAAGAAGGCCTAAAACATGTATCTCGGTATCGAATTTTTGGGTGGAATACAATACCTTCTCTGTCCACAATGTACACTGTACATACGAGGCTAGAGAACGTAAACATGCTGTTGGAGTGATGTACGTATGCAATACTTCCAGCAAACTTTCTAAACAACACGTCCTCCTTTTTACATTCCCTAGCCCCTTATGTACAATGTACATAGGGATAGAGAAGTATTGTCTTCCAGCCAAAAATTCGATGCCGAGATTTCACCAGAAATACATGTTTTAGAACCTCCTGAATCCAAAAAAAAATTATCTACAACAGGTCCGTGTGTGTGCACAGCATAGCTCAAAAACAAAAAGAAGTTTAAATACCAAACTTGGTATTTAAGTTTGATGTCTGCCAAAGATGCGACACGAAGATTTTCAAGAAAATCCCGCACCCCTAACTTCCCTTTACATAGAAATATTTTCGAAAATTTTGTTTTTCTTAAAAATGGCTCTAACGATTTTGATTAAAATATGGTATATTACAGATATTTACCTGACAAATAATATGCATATGTTGAATTTTCTGGGAATAGTCTCTGAAGACTACTTTATTCTGGACGAATTTTAAGGAGTTTTGCATAACTGCTACACCGTAAGAGATGGACATAAACTTACCACACAAAAAATGTACAGCACGTTAAAACACACAATTTATGTAATATACGTTTTCTTTCGTGGAGTTTATCGCTTTTGAGATATTCCTTGTTATTGGTTTCAGCTTTGAAAAAGTTATACTTTTCTCATACAGGAATTTGTCAACTCCTATCCATACAAACAAAGGAACTTCAATCACATAGCAAACAGCTTCTGAGTATCACTTTAACCTATGGTATTCCCTTATTTCGCTTCTACTAATAAGGAACCAAGTAATAAGACTATTTCTGCTAATTTTCTCTTAATTAGCATGTAGTGATTAGAAGCATAAGCTTTTTAATAATATTTTTTGCAGAGATATAGAGAAAGTCATGTGAATGAAACACATCAGATTTTTTTTATTTACTTCATTTTAATCGAAATAAACTTTTACATAAATAGCTACATTGCATGTGTCCGTATAAATAAAAATAGAACAGCGTTAGTCAAATGTGTTAAGAACTGGACGCTATAGGATGACCTTAAAATCCTATTCCCTTTGCATGCCTCCACGGGAACCTGAAAATCTACAGGATCTTAAATAATAAGAAAGGTATTGAACAATTCCAATTATTAATAATAGATATCTCGAAAACGCCTTAGGTTACTCTAAGACTATTTCTAATAAATTGTATTTTAAATATCTGTAACTTTTTTGTGTAGTAAGTTTTATCTATCGCTTAAACAGCCAGTTTCTAAAGGATTTTACGAAAGCCTTTCCAATGAAGTGGTCTTCATAGGCTATAACAGAAAATTCAAGTAATGCATTTTATTTGTTATGCAAATATATTTAATTAATATGTGAATAAAACTCTCGAGACGTTTTTGGGAAACTAATTTCACCAACAATTGTAAAAGAGATGACTTTCAGAGTAGGCATCTTATAGCAGCTCAATTGAGGTTAGGCTTAAACTCTTCTTCTTCTCCTCTCTGTCCTTGTGTGTACATTTAAAAAGATGGGCAAGCTCAAGTAAACACTCAAAAATTCTTGTATTTATTTCTATAGTGTTTTATAGATACAGTCCAGATGACGGATATTGCATGAATCACCTTATCAACTTCTCTGTCCACTCCATTTCCTCTTTAATAAACAGAGTAGGCTGAAATTGGCCGAATATATAATGTACGCAATATGTTTTCGGGCACAAGTGGAAAAAAATTTTGTTCAGCCAAGACAATTTGAATCAGCGTGTTTCGGAAGACTTGTTGATCAGAGGGGACAGTCGTTAAGGTTGACATTTTGAGCTCATATTATGAATTAACATGTTTTGCTAATTGTCAGGGCCGTGGAGACTCGCGTAACAGTTTATCAGTTACTCAAAAGTCATTCAGGATGAAGAGACTTCATAGACTATTCCCAAAAAGTTGAACATATACGTTTTATTTTTCCTGAAAACATCATGTGACCTTTTAATCGAAATCAAGAGAGCCATTTTTGAGAAAATAAAAAATTAGTAAATATGTTCCAAGTAAAGGATAATTGAGATGTGCGAATTGTCTTGAAAATCTTCGTGTTACATCCTTAAAACATGCAGAACTTAAATATCAAGTTTGACATCTAACCGAATTTCCGGTGTTGAATCATGTGAAGTGGGGACATAGAATTTTTGGGTTGAATACAATACTTTGACTACTTGCCATACGTAGGATAGAATATAATATAGAAGACTTTGGTAAGCAACATACTTTTTCATTGCTTTAGAAATATGAGGTGCTCACCGATGGGAATGACAAAGAAAGTGTCATTCATTTGCTTCTCTTCGCTAATGACTAAGTAATAAAGTGTCAAGATCGAGATAATGCTGACTTTTATGATGATAAAATTATTAGTTGCACATAATGAAAACTATCTCAAAGGCCTTTGCCAGGACTTGAGTTATTTTGTGGTGAGAGCGGAAAATTAAGATGTACATCTTCCGGGTGGTATAATATAACCCATTGACCGGTTGAAGCAACTGGGATCAAGACATCCATAAACGTGGCAGTAGAACAGGTGATCGGTTAAATAATCCATATTCTCTTAACGGTTAAACAGTCAGTTTTGTGGAGTCAAGACATTTGACAAGGAACAAAACAAATGGTTTTCAAAATACGAAGTAACGAATGATAACGAAAGATATCAACATAAAACTTTATTTAGAAAGTTACAGTACCTTACTCTTTTTCTCAACGTAGTCTCCATTCTGTCAAGATATTTACTGTCACGTGGTCCCAGTTTTTTAATGTTGATGTTGTACTTTTCTACTGCCAAAGAACTTATTTGTTGTTGTTTTTAATGCACAAAGTGTTCGGGAAATATACAGGCAAATAACGCAAATGTGTGGTGATAATGCAATGAACGAGTCTTCAATGAGGAAATGGTGCATAATTTACGAGTAATCAAGGATGAATCAGTACGAAAAAGACCGGATGGAAGTTCATCAATCATTATGGAGCAGTTGAAAGCAAATGTTGATAAAAGAATTAAGAAAAACCGGTGTTTCACTTTGAACACCGTACATGACTTTTTGGATGGGAAAGATTTCCCACTCATAAAGACGTCAAAGTGGCAGGGATATCTTGGCTCAGATCTTCAGCGGTGAAAGAGGACAGCATCTGCGTTGAAAAACCGGTACCACGTGACAGTAAATACCTCGATAGGAATGACGATTGCGTTGACAAATAGTGAGGTACTGTACCTTTGTAAATAAAGTTTCGTGCTGAAAATCTTCGTTATTATTTAGTTTTGAAAATAGAAGCATAAGCTTTTTAACAACAATTTGTTGCATAAATGTAGAGAAAGCCATGTGAATGGAACACATCAGATATTTTATTGTTGAGATCTACGTGTATCGACATTTTGATTCTTCAATGTTCTTCAAAATTCTAACATAGGAAGCATCAGAACTATAAAGATTAATATGTTCATATGTCAGTAGGCAGTGTTTTTTTTAAACTTTTGTATAAGCTATACTTATGACAGTTTTTCTAGACTCCAATTTGGTCAAAATACCGCATTAGAAGCATCTAAATTTCATATGTTGTTCTGGAGATAGTTTTAGGCTATCTTTGGTATATTGAGGTGGTATTGAGTGGTCGAAGTCAACAGTGTGCCACACTAAAGTTCTCCAAATCACCACTCTTGAGCCCAAACCAGTCTAAAAATCTAACTTGCAGTAGAAAAGGTAGTAAAAGTGAATTCTATAGAGACAAATAAAAAGAACCTTCTTTCTTTCCAGGTTAAAGGATCCCTTATTATTCGAGAAAATGTCAATGTGCTCTTGAACGTTTTCTCTTACCTCAGAAGTACATATGTCAATACCACGGCACTTTAAAATGCTTTATTTTTAAATTTTCAACTACCCTGGTTTATTTCCAGTTAACGTAGTCTAATTTGGAAGCATGTACGCCGTCTTTTGTGGTCGATATCGGAAGAACACGCACAATAGCCGGGTTTCAGCCCTATTGCCTTGCTTTTGTTTGCCCAACTAATGCAAACAGCTATAGCAGCAAACAGAAAGACCAGAAGTAAGCGAGGAAAGTCGATTCGTTGAGTAAGCAGAGTTTTTATGTGCACATAATAGGTATAACAGACTTAGTATTGGTCCGAACATTAAAACTAATGCTCTCTTTGCTAGAGGCGAATGCCCATTAGCGGGTTTGGGCGTGGCATGTTACAGCCCACGTGAGGCACAAACCTTATGGGAATCTGTAGTTCTCATCCTCTCTAGCATACCGAGAAGCTCTGGTCCTCAACCTTAAGGGCAAAGGGTAGTTTGAACATAGGGAAATGACACCTTAAATTAGTTGAATTACCACTGCTCTTAAAGCATTCAATTGTTTTTCCAGAAATGTGTACGAATTTATTCTATGAATCATAAAAATTATTTCAAGTGGTCGTTTTATTAGCAACTTATGTGATTAAGTCTATAAAAAGTATTTCATTCAGCAGAAGAATAATAAAACTTAGTTTTAAAACATAAATTCATGTACCTTTTTGCAATGCATAATCACGCTTTTGTATGCTTATTCTTAGTATAATCGGCTATCTTCAGAAACTCAATTATTTAGCTATGATAAAATTTTAGTATAAATTAAATACTTTTTTTTTTTCAAATTCAAAAAAGTAAAAATGTGGAAAATTTGCAATGTTGTTGCCTTCTTAATATGATCAATATATACTATAATATCACGACTATGGTTTTAGAAAGTTCAACTATATGTTGTAAATATGTGCAGAAAATTTCAATTTTCAAGCTCTCATAGTTTCTGAGAAAAAGGTACATAAGTATCCAAAAATGTGTTTTGAGAAAACTGAATTTAGAGATACAAGTGCTTTAAAAAGGGGCATTTCATAACAGCTTTAAATAAATGCAGACTAGCATTTAAATGTATTAAAATCCTCTTAACCCCCCAAAAGTATGCATTTTCTGAAACTAGAAATAATAGCGGTTTTATTAGCGTCCCGTTAATGTCTGGACCATCTCTTATAAAGGAACACACAATAAATGTTCCTAAATGAAATACAAATACAACAAAAAGTTTTTAACATGAAATAAAGAAGTAGCTGTTATTTTCATCATTATTTTCGAGCATTAAATAAATAATTGTCCCCGTTTTGTTGGTTTCATTTTAAGGAGGCATTGATGGCAACATTTAATTGAGTGTTCTTCAAGATTTACCATATTTTTACTTTATCTACAGGTACTACGTACATAGTGTGTAGATGATGTAGTGTATTGCACCCAAAAATTCGACACCGAGATTTCACCGGAAATAAATGTTTTGAGACCCCCTGAATCTAAAAAAAAACATTTTAGAAAAATGTCCGTATGTGTCTGTCTGTCTGTCTGTGTGTATGTGTGCATGCATATATGTGTCTGTGAGCAGCATTGCTCAAAACCGAAAAGACGTTAAATACCAAACTTGGTATTTAAGTTCGGTATCTTCCAAGGATTCGATACGAAGATTTTCAAGAAAATCCTCCCACCAGCAAAAAACCTTTACATGGAAAAAATTTGGAACATTTTGATTTTCTAAAAAATAGTTTTCACAATTTTGATTAAAATCCCGCATATTAATGATATTTACATCTCAAATAAAATGTATATCTTGAATTTTTTGGGAATAGTCTCTGAAGACCTCTTTATTCTGGATGAATTTTTCCGAATTTTTCTTAATTGCTAAACCGTAAGAGATAGACAAAAACGTACCACACAAAAAGTAGAACTCGTCAAAACACACAATTTACGTACTTTACGTTTTTGAGATATACCTTGCTATTGGTTTAAATTGTAAAGTACTTACACTTTCCTCACACAGGAAGTGTCCGTTTTTCTTTTGTTCTACTCCTGGCCAAGCAAAGAAGCGATCTGCATTGACAATCGCATAACGACAGCTTTTAGAACATTTGACTATCACTTTAGCATAACGCATCCCTTTAGTTCCCTTCTACTTATAAGGAACTAAGTAATAAGGGCATTACTAATGTTTATCTCTATTAGCATTGTGCAGAAAGAAGAATAATCCTTGTAGAGCAGCTAGAGAAAGTCATACATCCGATTTTTTCCTCTGTGTAAATAACTGTGCCTGCAAACATTGGTGCGCATATCGTGTTAACTCCATATGACAGAGGTTTAACCATGGTGGTTGGAGCCCACTCTCCCTTGGTTAGTTAAAAAAAAAAAAAAGCAATTCTGCACTTAATTCTTTTCTATGCATTTATTTGTGCCTTTCTTTCTCCGTGTAACCTCCTTGTATGTGGAACTTGCAACCCTCCAGGAATTACAAGCCGGCACTTGCCTGTTGAGGAGCAGAGGCTCTAGATCAATGAGAACCGGATGTGTGATCAGTCCTATGACTGGTATGAAACTAGGAGTGGATGATATGTCATGAAGGTGAAATGAGTGACTGGAAATATAACTATGAAGCAACTGGTGGAATGAATAGCGAACGAAACCGGAGAACTCTGAGAAAACACGCCCAGAAACCGCTTCGCCAATCGCAAATCCCTGGACACTTAATCCATGAATACATAATTGATGTTTTTTAAATATTTAAACTCAAGATTAAATCATATTTACTATTTATTATATAAATGGCTTACAATTGGATCTCCAAATATAAGTTTCCTTAATATTTTTGTTGCTACGCTACTTTTTTAAAACATAGATTTACCCTCTTGGGTAGTGTGGAGGTAGCGTGTCCGCCACACATTCAACAGATCGTGAGTTCTTGTCTCGCTTAGGGTGAGTTACCCGGGTAAGGTTTCTGCCTGAGAAGACGAATGTGAGTAACTTTAAGCTCCATGGACCCGAGATCATTTGAGCATCATTTCACCGATTTCATTCGTCCGATATGACCAATCAGGGTAAAGGACGTTAAGCTACTAAACAAACAAAACAAAAAAAAATAGATTTAAATCATTTATAAACAATGCTCTTTACGATCCAGTGTTCACGATTTTAAAAAAAATGTTTCAGACTTATATTCCTTATTGAATTGTAAAACCATTTTGTTGGGAAAAAAGCATTGAGAATTTAGTTGGTTTTATACATATTTTTTGATCAATTATAAGTTGCATTTTTTGCAAACAGTATACCTGCAGTGGTGTGTAGAGCCTAAAAGCGAGGTGGAGAAATTAACATAATATATGAAATACCCGGTGGAAATGTATGAAATGCGGGAGCATGTTTCTTGAGGTCTCTCACATACACACAGAAATCTGGACGTCACATGGCGTGAGTGTAGCGAGACTATAGAGCCAAATGGGTCTGTTCCCGCAACGCGGGGCAGTTTAAGAAACAGGCAAAACAGTGCTAGAAATCAGGAAGCTGTTACGGTGTAGTGTTTTTCACAACATGATCCTTAGACAATATATGGATGGATGACTTCACATGGGGAAGAATTATGGGAAACTGGACGAGTGATGCCCAGGAGTTTGATATTACTCACAGCTTTGTTTCACGTGCATGTGGAACCTTCCACGATACCTCCTGTCCCTAGGAGAATACGGTCAACTACAGCACCAGATTACCCTACATTGTTAACAAGTAATCATGCTGACACGCTACATAGTGGCAAAGCGACTGCTTAGAGGCGGTATCTTTGCCCGCACACCGGCGGCACCATTTGTGATGGTCCCAAGACCATCAGAATTGGACCAACGAGGAATACGGTCACATGCTCTTCTCGGATGAGAGCAGATTCAGTCTGACTAGTGATTCTTGACGTACCTCATCTGGCAAGAGGTGGGAATATGTAAATGGACCCAGGAACAACCTTGAACATTTTGGCTTTTCGGATATTATAGTGTGGGGAGGCATAATGTTGGTGGGCGTACCGACGTCCAAAACTTTGAACAGATATGCTCACTGGTACTGTGCTCCTTCCTGTGGTCTTTAAGGGCTGCAGTCGGCTCTGATTTCATTTTTATGGACGACAATGCGCGACTGCACCGATCAGCACGGATGGAGGATTTCTTGGAACGAGAGGATATTCGGCGAAAACCTGACCTACCTCTTCCCCCGATTTGAATCCCATTGAACGCATGTGAGAGTTTTGGGTAGATGCATTGCAGCACGTCCACATGCACCAACGACCATCCAGCAGACGATCTTCAATTACGTATTCATCTTCACGCAACCCTCTTTTTTCTGATACTTAAAATGCTTATCTCATCCGGAGGTCCTGGGTTAGATTCCCGACTGGGGCGGGTAATTTTTTTTTAGCCAGAATTATTCCCTATCCCCCACAGAGACTGGAGGTATGTATGAGAGAGTGAATGTGTGTGTGTGTATGTGTGCGTGTGGGATGTTTGAGAAAATGAAATGTTTTAAACCCAACGTAAAGAACCTATGGTCAAGGAGTTGTTACTAATGCAAAGCCCCCGATATGACTAGATGTTAAAAGAGGCTATGAAAATGAAATAATTAAAAACAAATGTTTATATGAAAACGTTTCTAGACAAAATTAAACAGTCTGAATTTTAGTTCTTATCCCTTTTACCCATTGTCAGTCTTCAGAAAAGTCTACTCTTAATCGTGGAGTTCTTCAAATATACTTAATTGGAGGTGGGGTCTAATCGGATTTGGAAATGTTTATATTATTCCAAACAGTATAAATATGTTAAATATATACAGTGCATTGTGACTATTAAAATTGTCTTACAGTGCAATGTTTGTCATTTCCATTTTATAGTTCACTACTATTTCACCTATTGCACGTTCACTGCACTAGCGTTTAAGTAACAATTAAGTCTAAAACGCTAAAATTAGATGCGTTATGTTAAATACTAACTTAAAATCGTGTTCAAGATTTACGGTACTGGGTTTTCCAGGTTCTGCTGTACATCTTTAATCAACAAAATTCCTTTGACATCCCAAAACATTGCCATGATCTTTCCCGCCGATGGCACGATACTCGCCTTCTTTGGAACTGAAGAACCATCTTCTGTCCACTGCCTCGACTGCTGCTTAGATTCGGGTATGTAGTGGTGAACCATGTTTGTGACGTATCGGCGCAAAAGTCATTCAAGCACTTCTCAAAAAGTGCGTACGAATGCGTTTGTTATTCACAGTGAGGATACGCGGCACATATCTTGCGCAAAGCTTTTTTATGTTTAATTCTTGATGCAAAATGTGACCAATACGTTCCTTTAAAATTCCAAGAGCATTCGCAATTTCACGCACCTGTGTACGCCGATCTTCCAAAATCATGGCATGCACGTTTTCAATGATTTCCGGTGAGGGTCGTCTTGAACGCCGTCACGGTCAAGTTTAAAATCGGCCACCCATTTCTTCACAGTGGAAACTTAAGATGAAGAGTCACCATACACATTTACAATCCACAAATGAATTTCTCCGGGTGTTAAACCTTTTTTAAGAAGGGTTTTATCACAGCACGATACTTGAATATCTCCATTTTCAAAGCAATGCTCACTTCCACTGCTTCAAACAACTGCCTACAGTCAACTATTGCCTGGAATGACTTGTAGTTTTACATAGGATCTATTAACATGTGTACCAACGTAAGGAAAACAATCAAGCAAGTAGTGGCACGATCTCTGGGCGAGGCCGAGAAGTTTTCAGACCACAAATATCGTTTACTCTGTGGGAATTTCCATGTTACATTTCTTTGTAACCAAACTTAATTTATATCATAAATGATGTAATTTTCATTTTTCCCAATATAACTGGCTCAACATAAATCAGTGTTAGCACTACCAATGTTCCAAATTGATACCCCTACTGTTTATTTCCATGATTTTATCATGTAGATGTATAAATTAAATAATGCGGTTGCCATGGAACAGGCTTGCTTAACCCTCTCGTCATCACTGCTTGGTCTCGTTGGTGTTATCATTGTCCCGATATTTAGAATTGTAATAATATTTACTAAATGAGGAGGTATGCCTCTCTTGTCTAAGATATCGCATACTTCTATTCTACACTGTATATTATAACTTTCTGTACACGTATTATGTATATAGTGTGTAAAGAAGGTATTGCACTCCACCCAAAAATTTCATACCGAGATTTCACCGGAAACACATGATTTGGGAGGCCCTGAATCCCAGAAAAAACAAGTTTTACAAAAAGATCCGTGTGTGTGTGTCTGTGGACAGCATAGCTCAAAAACGAAAAGACCCTTGAATACCAAACCTGTATTTAAGTTTGGTTTCTTCCAAGGATGCGACACGAAGATTTTCAAGAAAGTCTCCCCACCCCCAACTACTCCTTTCATCCAGAATAAAGAGTCTTCAGAGCCTATTACCAGAAAATTCAAGATACACATATTATTTGTCAAGTAAATATCTTTAATATACGATATTTTAATCAAAATCGTTAGAGCCATTTTTAAGAAAATAAGACATTTCGAAAAATGTTCCATGTAAAGGGTAGCTTGGGGTAGGGGGATTTTTCTCAAAATCTTTGTGTCGCATTCTTATAAAATACTAAATTTAAATACCAAGTTTGACAGACGGATACACACATTCACACACGGACCTTTTTCTGAAAATGTTATTTTTTGAATACAGGGGACCCTAAAACATATATTTCCAATGAAATCTCGGTGTCTAATTTTTGGGAGGAGTGCATTACCTTCTCTATACACTATGTACATAGTACGTATAGAGAGAGTAAAAACCTCCCAATAATTCTTTGTTCTCATGTTTATTGTCGTTAACTTCTAGTATAAAATCGCACATCTTGGACTCTTCCCCCAATAAACAGCTGTTTGAATGTATTTCTTAATGCATACGATTAGATGCCTTCCATATCATTTGTAATTCCGCCTAATGTTCACACTACGGTTGTTACCTAATAGACTTTCAGAATTAAGGACATTGTACGTATAACAATTGGTCATTTATCTTTGCTGCTTGAAAATTCAAAAGAAACCGTAGTCACGTTGGTCGGAATAGACACGTGTTCACAGTGTTTATCCTCGTAATTCCTGCCTTAATAAAATCAGCTTAGATGAGTGAATTTATGAATACCAAGTATATCTTATTTTTGTGCCTATATTTCACAAATGATGTACATCTGTTAGGACCAATTATGGGCGCATAAATAATGGAAATCGACAACTGAAAAAATATGATCTACTGAAACATTTCGAAGATTTCTGCATACTACAAAAACGATAAAATACATGGTTTTCTTTAAAATCTGGACTTGAATGAACTTTTAGATATAGCTAACATGTGCATTAAATGTTATTAATATAACATATTAATTTATTCCTAAAATAAGTTGGGATTTTACTATCACAAATGGAATTAGTTCATTAAATAAGTGAGGTTATATTGCAGATTCGTTTTACTAACAAGAGAAATTGTAATTGAAAAAGTGTAAGGGGTTATTTAAAACTATTTAATAATACAAAATCGGAGGTGTTCCATTCACATAATTTTCTCTAGCTGTTCCTCAAAGTAACTTTCCTTACAAAAGAGTATTCTTTTATCCACATCATGCTAATCTGAGGAAACATTAGCAGAAATTTTTACATTATTTGCTTCCTTGTAAGCAGAAGGGAAATAAGGGAATTCATTAGACTAAAGAGATATACAAATATTTTAATAATTGAAATTCGATTCACCATTGCATTCTATGGAATAAAATAAAGTTAAAAGAAAGTTAACTTCCCCCTTAAAAGTTAAAGTAGTTTAAAATTGAAACCAATAATAAGGAATATCTCGGACATTGTTATTTCCACAAAAAATGGCACAATTGTGTGTTTCTAATAAGATCTATTTTTGTGTAATAAGTTTTTGTCTATCTCTAACGGCTTATTAATAATATGTCAAAGACTATTCTCAGAAAATTGAAGATAAACATTTCGTTTGTGGTGAAAACATCTCAAACGTATGAATTTAATTAAATTCGTACTCCCATTTTTTTTTTAGAAAATCAAGTTTTTCGAACAGTTTTCCACTTATGGGTAGCTTTACGTGAGGGAATACCCCTTAAAATCCCCGTATCGCATCTTCGGCTGATACTGAACCTAAATACCAAGTTTAGTATTTACCCTATTTTTCGTTTTTTAGTTATACAACCCCCCCCCCACACACACATACATACATACACACACTTGCCTTTTTCTAAAAAAGTTTTCTTTGGTTCAGAGGACAACAAAACATGTATTTCCGGTCATATCTCGGTATCGAAATTTGGGTGAAATGCAATATCTTCTCTACCTGCTATATACATGCATTGTACATCAATGCTAGAGAAAGTAGGTGATAATAGCTACCACTCATACATTTATTTTCTATGAAATAGTTCTAATAAACACAATCTATTGAATTTGAAATTCCCTCAAAATATTCAAAATGTCCACCTCGGTAGGTGAGGTAGCGCGTCTGTATTACATTGAAGAGGTCAAGAGTTGGAATCTCGCATAGGATGAGTTACTAGAAAAGGTTTTTATTCGTGGTTTTGCCTTATTTTCAGAAAACGAATGTCAAATAACTTTAAGCCGCATTGACCCCAAGATCATTTCATTCATCGTTTGATATGACCAATCAGGTTAAATAACGTTACACTAAAAAATAAAAATCTGACTTGTTGCGTTCACACGACTTTTTCTACATCTTTATAACAGATTATTTTTAAAAATCTTATTCTTCTATTTACTTCATGTATATCGAGATCAACATTAGCAGAAATGGGCGTATTAATTGCTTTCTTGCAAGTAGAAGGAAATAAGGGCATACACCAGGCTAAAACGAATGTCAAATCTTTTAAAAGCTGGTTGTCATGTGGTTGAAATCCGTTTCTATGCATTGCCAGGAGTTTACAAATTCCCCCATGAAAAAAATTAAATGATTTTAAAACCGAAACGGATAAGAAGAAATATCTCTGAAATGATCAACTCCACTAAAATGTGGTGCCATTAATTGTATATTTTAGCGAGATCTAGAATTTTTTCAGTACTAAGTTTTTGCATATCTCTTGCAGTTTAACATTTATGCAAAATTCAGTAAAATTTACCCAGAATAAAAATGACTTGAGACTATTTCCAAAATATTCAAGATATACATTTCATTTACCATCTAAATATTTTATTATGGTGTATTTTAATAAAAATCGTTAAAGCCATTTATGAGAAAATATAAATTTTCGAAAATGTTCCCTCGTAAAGGACAGTTTGGAGTGGGGAGATTTTCCAAAGAATCTTCACGTCGCATCCTTGGAAGTTATTAAAATTAATTACCAAGTTTGGTATTTTACTGACTTTCGTGTTCAGACACACAAATACACATGCACACGGACCTGTTTCTAAAAATGCTTTTTTGGATACAGGACCCCAAAACATGTATTTCTGGTGAAATATTGGTATGTAATTTTTGGATGGAGCGCAATACCTGCATTAGCTATGTATCATGTGGAAAAAGTAAAAATCATAGTTGCAATTGCTAATAGTAAAGTTTATGTGCATTAAAATTATAACCTGAATTTTAAAGAGTATAAAATGCTTCTCAGTCCTCTATATGCTACAGATGTTAGTTTTTGGCCTGAGTTTTGTTTTAAAACGTGTTCAATTTCTTTTGAATATTGATACATCCTTAACGAATACTTTTAATTTTTTCGGAATTATAAATGGAAGTGTACAGTTACTGTAATGAAAATAATTTAAAGGAATAACTGTCTGCGAAAAATAATTAGGATATTCATGTTAAACATGTATTCTCTTTGGGTACTTGTTTATAATTCTTTATAATTTTTAAAGCCTTTAGGGTGAATTGTCCGGTGTTAAAACGTTTTTATTAAAACCCCTTTGCCAGTGTATTAAGTATTTGAGGTTGATAATGCAGTTAGTATTATAAATGAGCATTGTTAGAAACTAAGTTGAGGGGTGGATGATTATTAAGAAATTAGGCCGAATTTACGTGCCTATATCTTGAAGGTTAGGATGTAGACGAGTTTTGTAACATTCTCGTATCAACTGCTGGTAGTACAACGCCAAGCGAAAAAGCCAAGCATAGCCTTCAACCGTTACTGCACGCGCTGAAATGGCACGCCACTGAAACCTGCTGGATTTACCTCTCGCATATTGAACTCGTCCGAGCTGAACCATGCTGCAGGCAGCAAAAATCGATACCATACCGCCGCGGCGTCCATCCAGCTGCAGACGCTTCATTCTCGTGCTCAGTTGGGGCGCGTTCTTTATGCTACAAACACGACTTTCAACATTTCATAAGTGGAATCACCAACGCTACGGTTCAGATCCACTAAAAGCACAAAATTAGAATTAGCTGTAATACGGGATGAAAATTACACTTCAACAATTGTGAAAAACATTTCCAATTCTTTTCATGTTTGTTTCCCTTTCGTATGTCAACTCTGTGTATTATAGTCCTGTTGCTTGGACTTCTATGTTTTATTGTGTGTTTAACTCATTTCTTTATATTTGTTGATTTTTAAATACCTTGTAGTATTTGTACTACAAAAAATAATTTAAGTTTAATATTTGTGATTTTTTAACTACAAATCCATAGCAAATTATTTCGGAACACAAACTCAGACTTTTGTTAAATACCCTTTTGAAAATAACTTATCTATTTAATACTTAGTCTATATACTTCCAGTTTTATTCATTTCATTGCGCATAACAGTTATAATTTTCAGACGTTTTACACAGTGATAAATTCATATTTGAGCAGAACAAAATACTAAATATCCCTATGAGAGAGGTACTTTTTTCGGAATTCCATTGTATTCATAAATTTGTGATCTAAAAATAATTAAATTATCAAAATATTTTGACTAACATTCGAAACATACAACGAAAATGTAATTAAGTTTTTACTTTGAATCTCGTATACATAAGATAAACACACATGGTGCATTAAAAATATCATTTATTTACCCCAAAAATTGTAAAGAAAATCCCACACACAAAATTCAGTTTCACGTGAAAAAATATTCGGTTTTCTTAATTTTCTCAAATGGCTCTAACGGTTTGTTTATTAACTTATATTTATGTTATGTTTATGAAGTGTATGTCCTGAATTTTCTGCGGATAGCCTTTTTAGAATAAAATTTTGTATACTTGTTAAACCATAAGAGGTAGACAAATTCTTACCGCCCAAAAATGTAGATCTCGTTAAAGCAAATAATTTATTTAAATACATTTTTGTGGCGTTAGCATAGAGAAGGTATTGCACTGCACCCAAATACTAGATTCCGTGATTTCACCGGAAATACATGTTTTGAGATCTCCTGAATCCTAAAAAGATTTTTAGAAAAACGTCTTTGTGTGTGTCTGTGGACTGAATAGCTCAAAAACCAAAAGTATGTTAAATAACAAACTTGGTGTTTAAGTTTAGTATCTCCCAAGAATGCGACATGAAAATTTTCAAGAAAATATCCCACCACTTCTATCATTTATATGGAATTTTTTTTGAAAATTTTGATTTTCTAAAAAAAATATCTAAGGATTTGGATTAAAATATTGTACAATTAAAGATATTTACATGACAAATAAAATGTATATTTTGAATTTTCTGGGAATAGTCTCTGAAGACTTCTTTATTCTGCATGAATTTTGCATAGATGGTAAACCAAAAGCGATAGACAAAAATTTGCTTACAAAATATGTGGATCTCGTTTAAAGGCATTATTTATGTCATTGAGGTTTTTTTTGTGTTTATTAAGAGCTGGCCGTTTCTGAAATATTCATTGTTATTGGTTTTATATTTAAGATATTTTTCTCATACGGGAATTTGTCAGCTCCTGGCCGTTACAAACAACGGAATTTCAATCATATAGAAATCAGCTTTTAAAAGATTTTGTCTATCACTTAGACCTAGTGTATTCCCTTATTTTCCTTTTGCTTTATAAGGAACCAAGTAATAGACCGTTTCTGCTAATGTTTACCTTGATTAGCATGAAGTAGATATAAGAATAAGCTTTTTAGCAATAATTTGTAACATAGATGTAAAAAAATTCATGTGAATGTAACGCATCAGATTTTAAATATGAATTACGTAAAGTTGTACACAAAAATATAACAGTACCTATAAGCTCTTACCTTAGAGCAAATACTGGAATGCCGTCCTTCCGCACCTAAAGAAATGTGGTAAATACCTTTAGATTGGCGCGGTCCAGCCCGGCCATTGTAATGTTTCATTTTTCAGTTCATATCTTTTTATAAAGTTCGTCCAATGTGTTAGTTATTTTCACAGTGAACGTTAAAGATTTTCTCCAATTTCTTTTTTAACACTGTGGGTCTTCCGGATGGAAGTGGGACTACTGGACTACGTGGTAATTGAAGGACAGAAAGCCTCGAGAGTGCGGGGAATGGCGAAGCAAGCGGACTTTGTTTCTAACCCACAATACCTATGATTGGTTCAAATTTTATACCGAAGATTGAGTAATTGTATATTTTGAAACGGTAATCGCCATTACTTTTTCCTCCTGTTTATGCACACCGTAGAATTTGTCATATACAAATCTACCTATTTGACTATTGCTGTATCCTTCTTATAGTAAGAACGAAGTGTTCAAATGTGTGTTGAAATCTTATCTGTATTAATATGAAGAAGAGAAGAGTAAGCTTTTGTAAGAATAGGTGATAAAATATTGAGTAGAGAAAGACTTATGAATGAAACATCAGATTTTCCTTGCAGTTTAATGTTCTTTAACATGTTAAGTCATATCAACGATAAATGAAATGGGTGAAATGATGCTCAAATGAGCCCAAGTGCCATAGAACTTACTCAACATCCATCTTTTCAAGTTAAGAGAACTTGAAGACACTTTAACCGAGATTCGAACTCAGGACCTCTGGAATGTGAGGCAGAAACTGCCACCTCATTACAGAGGAGGGTTTCAGATGGTTCATTTGAACAGTTAAGTATTACAAACATCATCAGATACTTATCCGCATATTTTGGCAGATTGCGTGCAGATAGAGGATATTAGGAAAATATTATTGCCGGAAGTATTTTTAGCTTCAAACAGACGAGGACAGCATTCTGGGACTTGATTCTAAACAGCCAAAACTGGCCAAGCCTGAGCACATACTTAATGCAGGTTCGTGCACTAAGAGATAAAATATTTGTGTAAATATTTTATAGATTTATTTGGTGTTTGAGTAAGCTATATGTGTGAATACGTGGTGTAGTTGTGAGTGCATGTGTGTGTGTGTGTGTGTGTGTGTGTGTGTGTGTGTGTGTGTGTGTGTGTGTGTGTGTGTGTGGTATCAGAGTGTTCTTTCTTTTATTGTTATGTGGTTCTGTTGTCGTACCGCGCGAGCATGTGTATGTGTGTATATTTGTAATGCTGTTAAGATAAATAGATATAGGTAATATTTTAAATTCAAGTATTTTTAGGCAGCATGTACGGCCACCCAACCCATGCGAATGTGTGACGTAAATATTGTATTATTGTAAACTTAATAATAAAATACTACTATTACTATCCAAAATTTAAAAAACAAAAGTTGAAAATATTGTGGTTACAGTTTCGGCATATGTGATTGTTATTCGTTAGCCTCTGTGAGGAGCTTAGTGACACGGTAGAAAAGGTTTACATAATGCATGTTCTTCTAACGTGCGTTTCATAAGCATTCTCGCGTTTCATCTCTCCTCTAGATGTCCTCCGAGTCACCTTGACTTTCATCCAGTCTAGCATTCTGACATTTGAAAGTTTAATATGTGAATAAGTTGGGAAACTAAAGCCAGATATTGTCTGCGTCAGTGGACAGGAACTGAATAATACATCTGCACTCAAAACATTGAATATTTACTCAAGTATTGCGACACGGAGGGATGTCTCCCATCTCGTAACCAAGGCTTTGAAAACGATAGTGAAGCAGAAGTGTTTACCAATGCAAAATGAATACCAGTTTTATCCATTAAAGTAGTAGTGGTAGTGGTAATAGTTATTAAGTGTATAATATTGCATCAATTGCATACACAGTCGGTTGGGTAGGGTGCCCGTACAGGCCCTCTAAGATATTTTAATTGAAAATATTGCCTACCCCCATTCACGACACTGTAAATACAACATACACGCTACAAAAACAAAACTACAAAAGAAATAACTCTCTGATACCACACTCCCAACTACACCCATGTATTCGCACACATAGATTCTATTATACAAATATAACTAACTCCATGGCACGACAGCTCACGGGGAGCCTTGGCCTACCGCCCGGCCGCTGCGTCCCCCATCTCGGTCCACTACAGACGTCATGGATGGGGTGCAGTACTGGAGGGTGAGACGTGGTCAGCGCCTCGAAACCCTCCCGGCCGGTTAATGCGGTCCTCACGACCTGGAGCCGCTACTTCTCCATCAAGTAGCTCCTCAATTGGCCCCCCAGGGACCTCACGAGGCTGAGTGCACCCCGGTCCAGGTCTCCCAGCGGGGGAAAAATCCCCACGCCGGTACTGGGGATCGAACCCAGGTCTCCCGCTTGGTAGGCAGCTGCGCTACCACCGCGCTAAGGAGACGACCATACAAATATAACTATAAAATATTTACACAAACACCTTATTTTCTTAGTACACGAACACCAATCAAGTATGTGTCCAGGCCAGTTTTGGCTGTTTGGAATCAAGTCCCACCATGCGGCCTTTCGTCTTCTCCGGTAATAATTTTTCCTAAAACCCTCCATGTGCATACAATCTGCCAAAATATGCAGTCGTCATGATTCCCGCTAGCTTTATCAACTATCTTATGAACTTATCATCCTCCCGGCCTAAGGCACACTGTCCCGTCGACTATTTCATACTAAAATATGTCCCTTTACCCTACACAATTTCTATTTCATCCTTTAGCTCCATTGACGATTTTTTCTACAGTCAGATTCTATTTCCTGCCTGTTTATATTGCATAGTCGTCTATTTATGTTTTTCATGACCTTATACCTCTTTTCGATACTCCTTTGCCAAATATTGTTTAAGCTAATTTTTGATTATCCCTTTTGAAGCCCCGCTGAAGTATAAAACAGCAGACATTCTATGTAGATGCTATTCATAAATTCATATTATTTGAGCTACTTGAGGATTTTTGTCGTGAAAAAGTGAGAATGCTTATACTGAGGCGTATAAAAGGTACCCTACAACAGAACGCAGCTGTGTATGTTATTAATGAATAGAGATGGCACGATGCTGTTTTTGAGCACCAATATTGGAAACTCAATACTCTAAAAAAAAAAAAAAAAAAAAAAAAAAAAAAAAAAAAAAAAAAAAAAAGGCGTTTCATTCACATGATTTTCTGTATTTTAAACAAATAATTGTTATAAAAGTTTATTCTTCTATCACTCCATACTAATCAAAATTAACATTAAGAGAAATGCTCGTATTAGTACTTAGTTCCTTGTAAATTGAAAGCTAAAGCGATAGTCGAATCTTTTCAAAGCTGGACGCTAAGTGAAGACTTCAAAATTCGGTTCTCTTTGCAAGGCCAGGAATAAAATATAAGAAAAAGGAATGGCAGCTTCAGAAACATTTTAACTATTGGATTATTGAAATCAATATTTCTGTAATGCTTAACTAAAAAAAAATGTATTTGACATAAATTTTATGTTGACATTTTTATGTAATAAGTGTTTGCCTATTCTTACAGCTTACCCGTAATATCGAAGTCATCCAGAATGAAGAGGACTTACACGTTGTTCCCAGAAAATTCAAGATAAATATTAAAATAATCATTAAAATATCTGAAACACATAACTGGAGCCATTTTTAAAAAGATTAAAATTCTCGAGAAGTACTTCATTCCTTCATTAGGGAATTTCCGTGTAGCTGTATTTTCTTGGAAGATGTAGAACTTGAATACTATATTTGGTATTTAACTGAATTTTCGTTTCCGAGTCTCTATTCTAAAAATGACATTTTTAATTTAGGGGATCTCGATTATAATAAGTTCGTTGACTCGTTTTATGTCCTTCATTTGTTCTCCAGGCCAATGTCTTCAGGTGGAGTCAAAGATACATAAAAAGTTGTAGTGGAAACAAATCAAGAGAATACATAGAACAGTTATATTTATAAATATGTATTTTACATATGGTTATCATTGTTGCTGTGGTTATAATTATTATATTATTGTCATTACAAAAATGTGGTTTTGAATATGTAATCTTTACAATGTGTAATATTAGCTCCTGGTTCAGAGCAAGTAGCATTAGAGTTTATAACATTCTTGATTATGCACATATGGGGGGGTAACGTTCTTGCTCACATTGAAGAGGTCCCCGGTTCAAATTTGGGTAGGGTGCGATATTATGGGGATAAGGTAATTCCCTCAACACATAAGTATGAATTACAGTCATTCCATTTGTTAATCATCTGATTTTTAAATATTTTAAGATGGCGTTAGGGTATTAAAAATAATTAATTACATATTTTGGATTGGATATAGTTGAATTAATTCAAAGAATAAATTTTGTGTTAACCAAGTAATCCGTCATTACACAAAAACTGAACATAATATTCATATAATTTCCATCGCAATAAACAATGTTGGTAAAAGCTAGTTAAATGTTATTCAACTACACGCAGGTTGAGTGCATGACTGGAATTGGAAAGATAGACTGAAAATGTTTGTGGGAAAAACAATTACCGTTGATTGACATAATAGCTGAGTAACTATGAATTCCGGGATTTAAAGTGCTTGTCGCATTGTACCTAGGTATATTGCCATCAAAATAATGTATTATCTCCTTGGAGTTTACCGAAAAAATCTGATGTGTTCCATGCACATGACTTTCTCTACATCTCTGTAACAAATTATTGTTAAAAAACCTTATGCTTCTATTTATTCCATGATAATCGAGAGAAAATTAGCAGAAATAGTCTTATTACTTGCTTCCTTGTAAGTATAAGAGAAATAAGGGAGGACCATAGATTAAAGTGATAGTCAAAATCAGGTTTTTTATTATATATTAACTACAAGTTGTCAAAATGTTTAAATAAAAACCATCAGGTTAGTTTTGAGGATCAAACAAAAACGAAAATATTTTCATGTTGTTTTTTTTTTCTCTCACTCTCTGTTTTATTTATTTACCCTTTTTGGGGGGAGGTGAAACCAGAGAGGAAAATCCAGTAGAAAAGGTGGGACCAAGAGAGGGTTAATTGTATTATTATTTTTATTTATATTTATTTCATGTCATATTGTTGACTGCGCCATTGTTGTCAGCCCTATTTCATGTCTTGGGGAATTTTTTTTTATGAAAAATATTTCTAAAACTACTTTAATCCTTTTGATTAAATGAAGCAATGTTCAGCTACTTTTATAGCAAATGAAATGTATAACATTCTGTCAGCATCCCCCAGCTGGAAACTTGGATCATGAAAGCAGAACCGCTGTCTATCACGGCCTCGCTTTCCTTACAAAGGTAAGTGGGCACCGAAATCATTTTCCTGAACTCAAAAGCCCGTAGCTCCATGGTGGGATGGAATTCCATGCTCCACGCACCTAGCTACAGCGCCATTACGCAGGGTACAACTGAAATCTTTATCTCAGGAGACATTGGGAATGATGTTTCAAATTTCTATATTTTTCTGAAAAATGTAATAATTTTACTGCTGTTACGTTAATATGAATCACAAATTTTATTCAATTTGGATAAATACTTGAAAAATATATAAACTATTTCCTAAAATGTGTTCGTAAATACATTGGAAAGTCCGACATTTTCAGGTCTCAGATTCTGAGAAAATTGGATGACATGTTTTGAATTACAGCTTTGAACTACTCACCAAAGCCATATGCGTTGATATTTTAATAGCTTTGATTACTGAATTATGACATAGGAATTTTTAAACAATTGGGATTTTTAATTTATAAAATGTATCATGTTAATTTATTATTAAATAGTTCATTAAACATTACTATTTGTGTTGGGGTGACTTTGTCGCCTATAATATACCAAGAGATCTCAAACATTCTAGGAAGTTTTAGTTGCTTTAAACAAAAAGTAAGACGGATGGAACATTTTGAAAGTGTGACATAGATTTTTGTGGTTTTATAAAATGATATGCTATGGAACAGTACATTGTACAATCTGTAAATAGCTGCAAATTCAAAACTAGGGGAGATAGCTAAATGTTCATTCTCTAAAGAAGCGCAAAACTTCAACAACAATTTGTTATGAAACGATTTTCCATTTTTCAACGAGATTCATTCTCAGTGTCCTTTAAAATTTCTGGGAGTAGTTTAATAAATCACACGTACTTAAGTAAGCGTAATATGGAGTAATGCCAAATTGCCACTAAACTTGGGCTCTCCAATATTTACGGATATTTCTTGTTAATTTAAAGCACTTTGCAATCATGGAAAGAACTTTCACTTATTAGAGCATTACTTTTCACCCTCAGTAATTTCACATTCGCCAAAAAAGTTCCGTTTTACTTTTTCTACACGTACTATGTACTTACTGCATAGAGAAGTATTGTATTCCACAGAAAAATTTCAATGGAAATATACATTTTAAGGTCCCCTGTATCCAAAAAAAAGTATTTTTAGAAAAAGGCCCGTGTGTATGTGTGTGTCCATGTGTCAGTGAACACGATAACTCAAAAACGAAAAATCGGTAAAATACCAAACTTGGTATTTAAGCTTAGTATCTTCCAGGAAAGCGACACGCAGATTTCGAGATAAATCTCCCCACCCCAAACTACCCTTTATATGGAAAATTCACTGAACAGTTTTATTTTCTCGAAATGGCTCTAACGATTATGTTTAAAATACCGTGTATTAAAGATATTTATACCGTAAATAAAATGTACATCTTGAATTTTCTGGAAATATCCTATAAAGTCCTCTTTATTCTAAATGAATTTTGCTGCATTTTGAGTAACTTGTAAATCGTAAGAGATAGACAAAACTTACTGAACTAAAAATGTAGATCACGTTAAAACACACAATTTATGCCATGTACGATTTTTTAGCTGAATTTATCATTTCTGAGATATTCCTTGCTATTTTTTTCAGATTTAAAATACTTAAAACTGTTTTCACACGAAAGTTGTAAACTCCTGGCCCTGCATAGTAACGGATTTCATCCATTTAGCAACCGCTTTAAAATATTTGATTGTCGTTTTTGTCTAGTACATTTCCTTATTTTGCTTCTACTTACAAGGAAGCAATAAATTAAGAAACATGCTAATGTTGATTTCGGTTATTATAAACTAGATAGAATAATATATTTTTAGGAATAATTTATTACAGTGATGTAAGAAAAGTTCTGTGAATGGAACACAGTAGATTTTTTAACAAAACATTCATATGAAGTAAATTAAATCATATGAAGTATTCTGATATAACTAGCAGCGCAAGACGACACGCAAATCGCTTTGATAAGCAGCTGTTTGTTTAGAACCTCAGACACTGTTTGACGGTATATCAACATATGTTTTCCAATATTAGTCTTGGGCAATAATTTACTGTTTAATGAACAGTACTAAGCTGTTTTTTTTTTCTTCGTTCTCTCTTTACCCTCCTCGTATGGAGGACTTACACTTCCTAGGAGTTCCAAGCCCGCGTCTTGGGTCAGATGCCTGTTGGGGAGCTCATCTTTTGGAAATGAAAGTTATTTTTTAGACTCACTGTTAAAAGTAAGCTTTTTAACACAAAACACTCGAACTAAAATTGTTCTTTATAACTCTAGATTTATAAAATATTTATTAACACTCCAATGTTACCAATTTAAGTTTTGTTACTATCGCTGTATCCGTTTCTATCGCTGTTGTGGTTTTGAAAAAATTGTGTTGCTTAACTCCTCCTTCCAAACACTTTTGCTGACGTTGCAATACCACCTCATAATAGTATGATATCTGAATTTAGCAAAACAAACACACCAAGTATATCACAAGGAATCAACATTTCCAATTGTAATAATTGTACAATAAATATCACACTTTCATATAATTGCACAGTTAAGAACTTAATGTTGCCCATTATTAATAAGAATCGTATATGTTTTTTTCTGTTTTTATCTGTATAAAAATAAATGAGGTTATGTTCCCGAGAAAAAAAAATAAAATCAGTAATAGTACCACCGCCTTCTTTACTAGTCCGTTCTCGTGTCTAAACATGCTCAACTAGACAACAATAATTCTTTTCGGTTGGCAACTTAAAACATATAAAACGTGTTTGCTGGGTATTTGGTTGTAACATACTCTAGTTTATTATTTAATAGCAGAAGGAATGGAATGGAATTGTTAATTTATAACATTTATAGTAAAGAGTAAAGAACTGACATTACTACATCAATTAACAATCTATATCGATAGACGAATTCTATTGCCCCCCCCACACACACACCTCCAAGCGATAGAAAAACGTACTATTCCTTGAACAAAAGGAATGTTGAACCTTATATTATACAAATATTGTGCTGTCTAAAAAACAGTGTATAACATTCAAGTTAAAAGTGTTATGTATTTTGCTCGTAGGCTTGCTACAATCGGCCTTACGGCCTCGTTACGCAAACCTTCCTTCTCACAAAATAAAACTACAGTTTTACTTTCTCTATACTCACTATGTACATAGTGTATAGAGAATGTATTGCATCCCCCAAAAAAGTCGATACCGAGATTTCACCGGAAATATATGTTTTAGAGTCCCCTGCAACCAAAAAAAGCATTTTCACAAAAAGGTCCGTGAGTGTGTGCGTCCGTGTGTCTGTGAACACGATAACTCAAAAACGAAAACTCGGTAAAATACCAAACTTGGTATTTAAGTTTAGTATCTTCCAGGGATGCGACACGTAGATTTTGAGAAAAATCCCCCCAACTCCAACTACTCTTTACATGGAACTTTTTTTGAAAATTTTGATTTTCTCAAAAATGGCTCTAACGCTTTTGATTAAAATTTCGTATATTAAATATATTTATCTGACAAATAAAATGTATATCTTGAATTTTCTGGGAATAGCCTCTGAAGACTACTTTATTCTGGATGAATTTTTCATAACTACTAAACCGTAAGAGATGGACAAAAACTTTACCCACAAAAAATGTAGAGCACGTTAAAAAACACAATTTATGTTACATACATTTTTTCGTGGAGTTAATCGTTTTTGAGATATTCATTTTTCTTGGTTTCAGCTCTGAAAAACGTATACTTTTCTCATACAGGAATTTGTCAACTGCTGTCCATACAAACAAAGGAACATCAGTCACATATCAACCAGCTTTTGGCTTTCACTTCTATGGTACTCCCTTATTTCGCTTCTACTTACAAGGAAGCAAGTAATAAAACGATTTCTGCTAATGTTTTCTGATTAGCATAAATTAAATAGAAGTATAAGCTTTTTAAGAATAATTTGTTGCAGGGATATAGAGAAAGTCATGTAAATGGTACACATCAGATCTTTAACTCTTGTATCATAAATAAATATTATACATATTTTGTGTTTTGTTTCCTAATTATCACATCCATACAGCGTACATTGACGCGTTTTAAAATTGGAGCTCACAAATAATTAAATAAACGCTAAAATTCCAATATCCATGACATCGCAAACATAATATTAAGGCGTATACGCACAATGTCATCAACATCGTTTGGAAACAAGATGTCACTCATTCTCGCGAAACTCCGTCCCTTGCACAGTCCTTCGCCTGTATATTTCCACTATGGTGAAAACGATATGCTGCAACGGGGAATAGCTTGGCAATATTGGAGCTACATTCGAACGCTCACCTAAGAGGTCTCTCGGGTATGTTATACAGAAAATAACAGTTTCGGAATGGCGTAGTAGACTGTGTGCGGAGCACGCATTCGAACGATCCGTAGCCTCGGCATAAAATGAAGCCATGTTACTCTGGATTGACAACCCTGACCTGCTTGGATCGAATCAACCTGGATACGATTAGAAGATTATCAGAGGATAATCAAGTTGTATGATGCAATTAGCACCAGCTTCCCCCAATTGGAATGTTTTCCGTGAAGCCCGGATCGCTACACATCACGTACCCAATATTCCTCATACTCTAGGGGCCGTAAAATTTCCACCTCCATGAGTAGGCTTTAACCCATGCCCATTCTGTGGTTGTGCAGTGGAATATTAAGTTCCAATGCAACCGAATTAGTAATAAGCAAAACACATATTGTGGTCGAGGCAAATCCTCTGAATTACAACGTAATTTAGTCCTGAGGATTTTAATTTAATTTAAAAAAAAAAAGCTGATTGTTCCATTCACGTGACTTTCAATACATTTCTGCAAAAAATAATATTCAAAAGCTTATGCTTCTATTTACTTCATGCTAATCAAGAAAAAATTAGCAGAAATAATCTTACTACTTGCTTCCTTGTAAGTAGAAGCGAAATAAGGAATGAACATAGGTTAGAGTAATAGTCAAAGCTGGTTGCTATGTAAGTGAAGTTCCTTTGTTTGTATGGACAGGAGTTGACAATTTCCTGCATGAGAAAAGTAAAAGTTTTTCAAAGCTGAAACCAATAACAAGGAATACCTCAAAATCCAGGAACTCTACAAACAAAATGTATAAACCATAAATTGTGTGCTTTAACGTGTTCTACATTTTTTGTGTGGTAAGTTTTTGTCCATCTCTTACGGTTTAACATTTATGCAAAATTACGTAATAAAGTAGTCTTCAGAGGCTATTCCCAGAAAATTCAAGATATACATTTTGTCAGGTAAATATCTTTAGTACGATATTTTAATAAAAATCGTTAGCTATTTTAGAGAAAATCAAAATTTTTGGAAAAATTTCCATGTAAAGGGTAGTTTGGTAGTCTTTAAAATCTTCGTGTCACATACTTGGAAGCTACCAAACTAAATACCAAGTTTGGTTTTTAACGGGCTTTTCGTTTTTGAGTTATGTTGCCCACAGGCACACACGATACACACAGACATACAGGGACTTTTTTCTAAAAATGCATTTTTTTATTTAGGGCGTTTCAAAACATGTATTTCCTGCGAAATCTCTGTATCGAATTTTTTGGTGCATTACAATACCTTCCCTGTTCACTATTTATATAGTACGTGTAGAGAAAGTAAAAAAGAAAAACACTTATAAACGTACTGAATGAGATGTTCAACGTGGAAAAATATCGGACAGAATGCATCTTTTTAAATGTATAATTGAACTTAATAAAAATTACGTTTGTGATTTAATATGAGTAACTATATTTAGTTAATAATATTAAGATATTAGTTTGCTCTGTGTAAAATAGTAATTACACAGAAGCAGTATCCATTTGTTGATTAACGAAATATTTGCTTATCTCATTTCATAAGGTAACTAATAATTATAACGAGACAAAAAAATACCTCTTCATTGAGAATAGTTTACTGCTAAGGAAAACCTTAAAGAGACTTTAAAATATATCTTATCCTATGACAGCTTAACTTTCTAAAAATTACAGTGTGGCAAATATGATATTTGATAAATTCAGAAGCTATTAGAAATGAATCTAAAATATGTCGCTTGGTCTTATTTTAGGATGATTGAACGTAACAGATACGCGAAAAGTTTAAAAGATAACATCTCAACACTACAGGTACACCACACGACAATAATGTTATTTGACTTGCTATGATACACATATCGAATAACATCCACAACTGGCTTATTGCAGCACCTCTTGAAAGTCTTAATTTTACCTTCTCTACATAGTTCATAGGTAGAGAAGGTATTGCACTCCACCCAAAATTCGATACAGAGAATTCACCAATAGCACACGTTTTAGAGTCCCTGTATTAACAAAAATCTGATGTGTTCCATTCACATGACTTTCTCTACATCTCTGCAACAAATTATTGTTAAAAAGATTATGCTTCTATTTACTTCTTGCTAATCGACAAAAAATAGCAGAGAGCCAAATAAAATTTGCGAAAAACGTTTCATGTAAAGGGTAGTTTGGGGTTGGGGGATTTTTCTCAAAATCCGCCTGTCGCATCCCTGGAAGATACTAAACTTAAATACCAAGTTTGGCATTTTACCGACTTTTCGTTTTTGAGCTATGGTGTTCAAAGACACGGACCTTTTTCTGAAAATAAGTTTTACTTTCTGTACACGTACTATTTACGTAGTGTATAAAGAAGGTATTGTATTGTATCGAAAAATTCGATACCAAGATTTCACCGGAAATACATGTTTTGGGTCCTCTTGAATTAAAAAAAAAACATTTTTGAAAAAAAATCCGTGTGTGTGTGTGTGTGTATATGTGTGTGTGTGTGTGTGTGTGTGGACAGCATAGCTCAAAAACAAGACCATTGAATACCAAACTTGATATTTAAGTTTAGTATCTTCCAAGGATGCGACACTAAGATTTTCAAGAAAATCCACGCAGCCCCAACTATCATTTACATGTAACTTTTTTCGAAAATTTTCATTTTCTTAAAAATGGCTCTAACGATTTAGATTAAAATATCCTATATTAAAGATATAATATATACAAATAAAATGTATATCTTGAATTTTCTGGGAATAGCATTTGAAGACTACTTTATTCTCGATCAATTTTACGGAATTTTGCATAACTGCTAAACCGTAAGAGATGACCAAAAACTTACCATACAAAAATGTAAAGCACATTAAAACATAAAATTTATGTTATATATATTTTTCGTGAAGTTTTTTTAGATATACCTTCTTTTTGGTTTCAGCTTTGAAAAACTTGTATTTTTCTCTTACAGAAAATTGTCAATTTTTTTCCATACAAATAAATGAACTTCAGTCACATAGCAACCAGCTTTTGACTACCTCTTTAACCTGTGGTACTCCCTTATTTCACTTCTACTTACAAGGAAGCAGGTAATAAGACTTTCTAATAATTTTTTTCTCGATTAGCATGAAGTAAATAGAAGCATAACCTTTGTAACAATAAATTGTTACAGAGATGTAGAGAAAGTCATGTGAATGGAACGCATCAGATTTTTTGGATATATATTTCCGGTGAAATCTCGTTATCGAGTTTTTTGGTGGAGTGCAATACCTTCTCTTTACACTATGTACCTAGTGCGTGTAGCGAAAATAAAAACATGTTTATAAAAAAGGTTACTGTGTAGGTTGTGTATCCGTGTGTCTGTATACATTCTAACTCAAAAACGAAAAGTCGGTAAAATACCGAACTTGGTATTTAAGTGCAGTATCTTCCAAAGATGCAACATGAAGATTTTTAGGAAATCCTCCGACCCCAAATTAATAAATAAATTCAGAAAATGTTGATCTTCTCAAAAAGGGCTCTACCAAGTTTTATTAAAATACCGTATATTAAAGATATTTACATCTCAAATAAAATGTATTTCCAATTTTTCTGGCAACATCATCTGTTTATTATGGATGGGTTTGCTGAATTTTGCATTACTGGTAAACCGTAAGAAATAGACAAAAACGTACTATACAAACATATGTAAATTCATTAAAACACACGTACATTTTTTCGTGGAGCTGGCCATTTGTGAAATATTTCTTATTAATGGTTTCAGTTTTAAAATACCTAACATTTTCTCATAGCGGAATTTGTCAACCCTAGTGATGCAAACAAGCGGATTTCAACGACATGGCAACCGGCTTTTCAAAGCTTTAATTATCGCCTTAGCCTAGTATATTCACTTATTCCCCTTCTACTTGCAAGAACACATATAATTAGACCAGTTTTGTTAATTTTTGTCTCGATTAGCATGAAGTAGATGAATACGCTTTTTAACAAATACATTTTTTTCATGGAGTTGGTCAATTGTGAAATATTTCTTATTATTGGTTTTAGTTTTAAAATACTTAAAATTTACTCATACGGGAATTTATCAACTCCAGTCATGCAAAGAAACTTATTTCAACGACATGGCAACCAGCTTTTAAAATGTTTGATATTCACCTTCGACTAGTGTTTTCTCTTAAAAAGGAACATGTAAGTAGACCATTTTTATAATCTATATCTCGCTAAGTATGAAGTAGATAGAAGAATACGCTTTTTAACAATAATTTGTTACAGAGATGTGGTGAAAGTCATATGAATAGAATACATAAGATTTTTTCTACACTTGTTGAACATTTGGCACTGGTGTTTCTTCCAGTTTTCTACATTCGTCTTTTCATTTCTGGCGGTTAGCTGTTTTATGATCTTCCTAGAAGATTAAAGATGTTCCTACATCTTCTGCAAGTTGATATATGAGCTTATGACGGAAATCCAGGCTACCTCTTTATAAGAACATACAGCACAGAAAAAAGTCATGTGTAACTTGCTGCATTAAAAGAATGAAATATGTATGTTAGCCCGTCTATATAATAAAGGATTTACTGTTGTGTATATATTTAGATATCGTAATTTCATAGTAGAGATACATTTTGAGGTACCTGGAAAAAGGTTTTAGAAAAATATGCATGCGAGAGGGAATGAAAGTGAGAAAATACAACTCAATGTATTTTAAATATTGAATACGGTATTTAAATTCGGGGGTAAGGAATCTCAAAGAATACGGCACCAAAGTTTTAAAGAATTTCTCATCTGAAATTATCCTTACAGGAGAAAACTTCGTTATCTTAAATTTTCTCAAAAATGGCTGACAATTTTTATTAAAATAACATGTGTTAAGAATATTTTCATGGTTGATAAAATTTATGAGTTCAATTTTCTGCAAATAATCTCTTCGTTCTTTATGTATTTTATATAAATATGTGTAACCTGTAAAGCTTAAAGGGACCTTAAAGCTTAATACAGAATGTATGCTTGGTGCTATTAGTCATTTAGAGATAATTATTGTTATTGGTATATGAATTTTATAACAATTTGCTATACATTTTTAATGCTCAGTCACCACGATTTTGTCCGTCCTTATGAGTTTTGTCTTTACTCATATAAACAGTAAGTAATTTCATAGGCAGCATACAGCAACTTACGTTTTAAATGTATAATTCTCGCTTCAACTATTAAAACTTGTTATAAGTGTTGCTGAAAGTGACATCCATATCTATGGGACATTCCTGACGTCGTCGGGTGAATTTACCATTAACACGCATAGGTTTCTTTTTGTGTAATGATAATCAAATATCTGCACTATAGTCGCACGGTAGGATTTCAATTTGTAAGAGCTTAGTGGGCTAATGAACAAAAATAAGGGAAACACCCACTTGCTATGCAACACGGCTGAAAGACTTCTTAGTGAGCGTTCAATGCAACAACTAAGCTCCCCGCTGAAAAACGTACCTTTTACACGTCCTGTGCCGCTTCTGTGCTGTGGCATTATTGCTGTCTTGGTCCATACGAATATAAGCCGATTATAGCTTTGGCAGGAAACGAAGACACGGTACAAAGAAGCTATGTAAGCTGGATTAGCATGAAATACACAGAATATGTTGAATGTATATGTGTGTGTATATATACATATAAATGTATAAGTGAAAACAAAGCTTAAGACTTTTTAATACGCTTAAACCTCCATTACTTTCTCGACACCTTCTATGCATATAGTAGGTAGACAAGGTACTGCATTCCGACCAAAAATTCGATATCGAGATTTCACCGGAAATATATCTTTCGAGGTCTCCTGAGTCTAAATTTATAAAAAAAAGTGTGTGTGCTGACAGCATAGTTAAAAAACAAACACCGTTAATTACAAAATTTGGTATTTAAGTTTAGTATATTCCAAGAATACGACATGATGATTTTTCAAGAAAGTCCCGCACCCAAAACTATACTTTGCATGACCATTTTTTTTTGAAAATGTTGTTTTTCTCAAAATCGGCTTTAACAATTTTTATTAAAATCCGTATATTAAAGATGATTACATGACAAATAAAACGCATATCCTGAATTTTATGAGAATAGCCTTTGAAAATCTCTTTATTCTAGATGAACTCTTAACTGCATAAAAATGTAGCTCTTGCAAAAACGCGCAATTTGTTATACATATTTTTTTCTGCGGAGTTAACCGATATTTTCCTTGTTATTGCTTTGAGTTTCAAGTTATTTAAACGTTTCTCAAACGGATGGTCATCTTTCGTTTCATCTCTCTCTTGTTTAATCCTAGCCGTGCAAAGCGACAACCGAATTTCAATTGTTTCACATAGCGACTCGCTTTTTATAAGATTTGACTATTGCTTTAGCCTTATTTCCCTTTTACTTAGAAAGAACTAATACAACCATTTCTGCTAATGTTTATCTCGTTTACCACAATGTAGTTAAAGGAATAATTGTTTATAACAATAGCTGTAGAGAAAGTCATGCGAATGGAGCACTTCACATGTTTTTAAGCTAGGCTACCGTTGTTATTGTGTATTATGTATAGCCTTTGATAACAGCAACAAATTTACATGTGATGATGCTCGATAATGTCTTTCAGGTTTAAGATACATGCAAATAACTCTTCGCCATTTTCTCTAGAAAGTCGAAGAAGATTTTAGCTTTAAACTTTCCTGGTGTACCTATCAATAGTGGTGAATACTGTCACAGAGGTGGATTCCAAACATTTCACATCGATTAACATCGTTCATTGATCACTTTGTGTGTTTCTGAATTGTTTTCAGTCCAGTCACATAGAAAACTAGTACTAGCTGGCTGTGGTAAAAGTTGATTACTAAAAGATCGAAAACTTACTTTAGAATAACACTAATGTGATCCAAAAGAAAAACCACTTTTAATGCATGATGTCCATATCTTTCTCATACTAAGTAAAGGCAATATTGTTTTCTTTAAGTGTTTTAAATTCGTTTTGCGATGGCACATTCCATCTCATTTTTGTTTTTTCTACCATGTACTATACACTTAGTAGGTAGAGAAGGTATTTTATTATACAAAAACAAAATACGATATATCAAAGATGCAACACACTGGTCGTTAAAAATTCCCCCACCCCATGCTACCCTTTATATGGAACATTTTTCTAAAATGTTGATTTACTCAAAAATGACTGAACAATTTTATTAATATATCATACATTTAAGATATTCTCATCACTAATAAATGGAAAATTTATGAATTTTCTTAGGGATATCCTCTGAAACCCTATTCACTCTGTACAACTTTTACATAACCGGTACTGTTGTAAAAGAGAAACAACAGTTTCCTGTTAAAATGTAGATTTCGTTGTAACACACATTTTATGACAAATTCATTTTTTCAGAAGCTAACCCTTTCTGAAGGACTCTTAAGGGTTCATATTTTACAGCTATTTTTCGAAGCTAGGACTTAGAGACCGGCTTTTAAAAGATTTGACTGTCACTTTAGCCTTTGTATTTCCTTATTCCTGTTATACAAGTAAATATTGTGTACTAGCTATAAGACCATTTCTTATAATGCTTATCTTGATGTTTATAGGAATAATTTGTTTCAGAATATGTAAAGAAACTCATGTGAATGTAGTACAACAGATTTTTAAATACACTAACAGAAGTGTTTGTTAAGCACTGTCTTTTAGATATATCTAACTTTTACTTTCTGGTAAGTAAAAGAAGCATTGCGTTTCACCCAAAATTTTGATTCCAAATTTTACTGTAAATGCACTTTTGGATACCATCTGAATTAAAATAAAAACATTTTTAGAAAAACGCCCGTGTGTTTATAAATAACATAATTGAAACAGATATGTCGGATAGATACTATATAAGGTATTTAAGTTCATCTTCAAAAAATCCTATGCCCAGTCTACATTCTATATGCAAAATTGTCTTAATTTTCTCCAAAATAGTTCCACAGTTTCGATTAAAATACTATATGTTTAAGATATTTATTTGGAAAATGAAATGTATACCTTGCATTTTGTAGAAATAGTCAAGAAGTCCTCTTGAAACGAATCACTTGCATATTGATGAACCGTAGAAACTAATAACATGTTACTATACTAGGTTAAGTCCCGGGCCTCTCAATAAAAACAGCATTTAATTTATTTTGTTTTATTTCTCAGTATAATCTCAGAAAGGCTAATACATTTGTCATATCGGTGTTCTAATTCAATTAAATAATTTCTTTAGTGCGATTTAAGGTCCTCAAAATAGCTGTTTACCACATCAATGACCTCATCGTTGCTGTGAAATCTTCGTCCTCCAAGATTTTTTTTGAGGTTTGGGAACAAGTGGTAGTCACTGGGTGCTAGCTCTGGGGAATAGGGTGGATGTTCAAGCAATTCCAACTTTAATTCGCACATTTTTCCCATTGCAATGGCTTTTTTGACAAATAAGATCTTTTTCTTTTCATCTCGTCACTCAAACGTTGCATTAAACCTGCGTAGTAGTCACCAGTGATTGTTTTATCCTTTTCCAAGTAGTCAATAAAATAATTCTCTGTACATCCCAGAAAACAGTCGTCATAACTTTCTAATTTGACTTTGCCATTTATGGAGTTGGTTCACCTGGCGCAATCCACTGCTTTGGCTGTGATTTACTTTCTACATTGTAGTGATGTATCCAAGAGTCATCCATGGTAATGCGCCGTCTCAAAAATGTACTGGGATGTTTACAGTAGAGCTCCACATTCTTAACAGAAACAGGTTTTCTTTGTAACTTTTGATCAGGTGTCAACAAACGCGGCATCTTGCACAGATCTTGTGAAAACCCAAAACATTACTTAAAAGATTACCTGCACGTTCTTTTGATATATTTACAGCATCTGTGGCCTTTCAGTACTAAACGATGAATATTTACAATGATCTCTGGAGTTGTCACTTCTACAGGGCGTCCAGAGCGAGGCTCATCACTAGTGCTCGTACGTCCTATTTTAAACTTTGCAACCCATCTTTTAATCATTGAATATGAAGGGTCAGAGTCTCCATTTCCTCCTTGATTTCTTTAGGCGTTAAGCCTTACCAATGAAGTATTTAATCTGCTCGTTTTACCAAATCTTCCATTTTGTTTAAAATGTTGTCATTCGAAAACTAAACAAGCTATTGACCTGTAACTATGGATACAAGCTAGTGTAGAGTAAACTATACGATGCTACCGTCTAACTGGCCTAGTGGCGCCATATCTTAGTGAGGCCCGGGACTTATCAGCTGACCCTCGTTCAAAAGCATGTAGATCTTAATGGTTAAAGCACGCAATTTGGTCAAATACATTTCTATTTATTACTTGTTACTGGTTTAAATGTTCAATTACTTTAGTTTCTCAGTTAGAAGTTATTAATTTCTTCCTTTCTTTTCTCGTGGTCATAAAAAGAGTATCGTATTTCCAAGACATCACAAAGCAACACGCTCTTTAGAAATACTGCTGTCGCTTACCCTCTGCATCCATCTTGTCTCTAAAACTAAATGGGGAATTGAAAATGTTTCTGAATAGGAAGTAGGATAATAGAATTAGACATTGTAATAGTTTGTAAAATAGTAGTAGAGAAATCCATGTGAATGCAACACACCAGATTCCTTCTAATATCTTGGAATACTTAAAAAAGTATCACGGAATGAAAAGAAATAACAATCTGATTTACAATAGGTAGAAGTAGATGAATTACAGTAATGTAACTGTCAGCTAAGTTATTATTTTCAATACATAATCTTATCCCCGTTTTTGGTTTGGTGAATCCAGTAAATAGGAGGAATAGAGAGAGAGAGAGAGAGAGAGAGAGAGAGAGAGAGAGAGCACTCTTTTCATAATCTCAGCAAAGTCGTAATGTTTTGAAACCTCATCTTACTTTAATATTCTGTTGAGTGCCGAAATGAACACTTGTGCAACTTTTTGTTTTGCATAGAGGGCGTTTACTGCTAGAAGAAGAATGTACTACTCCTCGGGAATGAAAGCAGGGGAAAGATTGGAATTTAAAAGTTCAGTTAAATTCAACCTTATTTGTATTTTCACCCAGAATAACTTGATAACACCCTATTTTCTGCACAAAGATGTATATGAGAACTTTTGGCATCGCGAAGATCTTTCCATCGCCAAATCCTTGTATAGGTAAATTTTATTGACTATTTAAGGGTAAATTGTATTTCAGTGTGGCCACTGCAAATATTTTTAGTACCATGGAATATTTTGGGACCAACGACCATTTACTAAGATATTTTTCTAGAAGTATTAAAGGAAACAATGTAAACTGCGTTCCTAAATCAATTGTTGAATGAGCGATTTATTATTTGTAGAGTGTAAACGTAAAGTAAAAGCACAGATTCACATCATAAGAACTATCCTAAGAGACAATACAGTTCCGTACTCTGCAAATAAGGAAAAATAAATATGAAGGCTTTTATGGAGTATCAGTAGTTGGAAAATATTCTAGTAGTCAAAGATCATCAGTTAAAGAACCTGATGCTTCGTCCATCACTTCCGAGGAAATCTTCAGAGGTGTACATATCTAGGGCGCTGTTGTCTTTTATCACTTTATACTCAGGAAAGTGTAAACATTAGAGAAAAAATCTGATGTAATCATTCACATAACAAATTATTCTTAGAAAAGCTTATTCCCCTACCTTCTACATGCCAATCAAGATAAACATAAGAGAAATAAGTCTTATTATTTATTTCTTCCTGTAAGTAAACGAAAAATAGTGGAATGCACCAGGCTAAAGGGACTGTCCAATATTTTAAAAAAGACAAGCACTTTAAAGTACGAAGATCTTCAAAACAACGTCAATGCTCATTTGAAATCATTGGCGGCAACATGTTTTAAAGCGGGTATAGCAAAGCTTGTGCACAGGTACGATAAATGTCTCAATCTTTTCGGTGATTATGTTGAAAAGTAACCATAAGTGTACAAAACTTTTAGTAATAAAATAATAGTTTTCTATGAACTTGTCTTTTATTTATAGCCTATCGGAAATTGAAAAAAAAACGGCCCTTGTACGTACGTACTAGAGAATGCAAAAACTGATGAGTACAATCAAAAGTGTTTGTTTTATACTGTATCTGCATACCATTTTACGGAAGCTTATTTTCATGTCCACGTCATGTTAATCCAGATGAACTTTAGCATAAATTGGTTCATTACACATTTTGTAGCAATTAAAGGGGCGGAGAGAGGAAGCCGAAATGACAGGCAGGTGTTTAAATGCGAGTGGCCTGAAAATGACCAGCTATTAAAATTCAAACCAATAATAACCGATATATCGACGATGTCTATACCACAAAAAGGCTACTGGAAAAACAATGTGGGTTTTTAGAGAATCTATTTTTACTTTCTCGTACATAGTGTATAGAGAAGGTATTTAATGCACCCAAAAATTTGATTACGAGTTTTCACCGCAAATACAAGTTTTGAAACCAGGTGAATCCTAAAAAAAAAAGCATTTTTAGAAAAATGTCCGTGTGTGGGCAGCATAGCTCAAAAACGAAAAGCCCGCTAAGAACCAAACTTGGTATTTACATTTGGTATCTTCCAAGGATGTGGTACGAAGATTTTCAAGAAAATCCCCCCACCCCCAACTACACTTTACACGGAACTTTTTTCGAAAATTTTGATTTTCTAAAAAATGGTTAACGATTTTGATTAAAATATCGCACATTAAAGATGTGACAAATAAAATGTATATCTTGAATTTTCTGAGAACAGCCTCTGAAGGCTACTTTATTCTGGATCAATTTTAGGGAATTTTACATAACTGCTAAACCATAAGATATGTAAAAAAAATTTGCCACACAAAAAATGTGGAGCATGTTAAAGCCAACAATTTATGTTTATTATGTTTCATGAAGTTGATCGTTTTTTAGATATTCCTTGTTACTGGTTTCAGCTTTGAAAAACTTACTTTTCTCAACTCCTGTTCACACAAACAAAGGAACTTCAGTCACATAGCAACCAGCTTTTGACTATCACTTTAACCTATGGTGCTCTCTTATTTCGTTTCTACTTACAAGGAAGCAAGTAATAAGACTATTTTTGCTAATTTTTTCTCTATTAACATGAAATAAATAGAAGCATAAGCTCTTTAATAATATTTTTTTGCAGAGATGTAGAGAAAGTCGTGTGAATGGAACATATCAGATTTTGTTGCATAGTATCTATGTCTTTCTATCTCTTCAAGTTCCCGCACAATTGCACGAATCAGAGCTAGGGGGAGAAATAGTTCCTAAGGTTTGTGAAAAAAATTACGAGAAGGTATTGCTTTGGAATACGGAAATTAAGGAATAAAAGGAAAAATATATTGAAGGAAATATGTCCAATGTGTAATGGCAGGAAAGAAGAGATCCATTTATTTGAATTTTCGGAGCAAACGAGTAAATATACATAGAGAGTTGACAGCGAGAAACATTTTAAAGACTGTCTGAACTAAGAACTGTTGCATAGTGTTTATGGAACGTAAAAAAAATGGAAGTGATCATTGGGTAGCAACTTTGAAATTTGAGAATTTTTAGCTAAAATGCAGATTTTGTAATTGTTATGATTTTGTGTATTTCAAATGAACGGATTGGGCCAATACGAGTATCAAACGTGTAACATAATCCTAGTACTTGTACCTATTATCTATGATATATTATTTTGTGTAATTAGTACTATATAATTATGTCCTTCACACGCTAATAACAGATAATTAAATATATTTTAAAATAAGAACTGAAGCTTTCCTGGCGACGTATTAATTCAAAATCTTCTCGGGCTTCTAGCCAGGTAAAAACTTGGCTTGACACCAACGTTTCGAAGAAGTGCATCTTCTTCGTCTTCAGGGTGAACTGATAAGAACGCCAAGCAGCTGAGTAATTTACCTTTCTTTCTTACCTTTCAGCCTGAAGACGAAGAAGATGCACTTCTTCGAAACGTTGGTGTCAAGCCAAGTTTTTACCTGGCTAGAAGCCCGAGAAGATTTTGAATAAATATACTTTGTTTCACTCTAAATAGCTTAAATATATAGTGTCTTAACCTAAGTCCTGTAGCCAATTGAGGAAATAAAAATAAAATACGACAAAGATTTCATGTAAAGTTTATTTTGAATTACAGACTTTTCTTTAATATCTTCGTGTAGCATATTTGGAAGAGCTGAAGTTAAATACCAATTTTGATGTTTATCCGTCTTTTTTGTTTCACACACGCACACATCTGCCTCTTACTAAAAATGCTTCTTCTGGGGTCAGTGGACTTCAAAAAATGTGTTTCCAAATAAATACCAATAGATATAGAATTTTTGGTTGAAATATATGATACGCAATAGAGAGATCAAAAAATATCAATTTTGCGATTTTGCTTAAAGAACCTCCAGTGCTTCTAAACATCCTTACAATTATTATTCGACTGTTATTGATAATGATTCCTTACTTTGGTCCTTACATTTGTACTTTATGTAGTACAGATATTAGAGGAAGTACGTATTCTACTCAAAAAGTGGCTGTCGAGATTTCACCGGAAATATATGCTTTAAGGTTCTGTTGATATCAAAAATACAATTTTATTTAAAAGTTGGTGTGATTGTGTGCGAGTGTAAACTCAAAAACGAACAGCCTGTTAAAAACAAAACTTGATTTTTAAAGCCGCCATCATCCACTAACATTTTCACTCCCCCACACCAAATTACCCTTTACTTGGAAATTTTTCAAAAATTGAGTTAAGTTTCTTAAAAATGGTTCAAACGAGTTGGATTAAAGTACATGTTTAAGATATTTTCAACAAAATGAAATGTTTATCTTGATTGCTCTGAATAAAGCTTCTGAAGTCTATTTCATTCTGGATGACTTGTGTTTAATTGGAAAACCGTAAAAGATAATCAAAAACTTAGTACCCAAAACTTGCTACCAAAAAAATGGGATATCTCCTCAAAGCACACAATTAATGTCACATATATTGTGTGCAATTATTCATTTCTCAGATATTGCTTAGTGGTTTCGATTATGTAGTTTCAAAACGTTTCTCAAATGGGAAGTTCTTATTCATTTTCCTTTCTCCTGGTCCAGCAGAGAGAACGACATTTCAAAACATAGTGGCCGGCTTTTATAATATTTGAGTATTTTTTAGCCTATTATATGTTTTTATTCTTGTAAATAGAAGAATAGGCTTAAGAAAAGTTTTTACAGCATGATCACTGGAACGTAAGAGATTTTTACTTTCTGTACGCATGTTATGTACATAATGTATAGAGAAGGTTTTGTAATGCAACGGAAATATATGTTTGTCCCCCCTGTATCCAAATTAAGTATTTTCAGAAAAAGGTTCGTGTGTGTGCGCCTGTGTCTGTGAACACGATAACTCAAAACCGAAAAGGCGGTAAAATACCAAACTTGGTATTTAAATCTAGTATCTTCCAGGGATGCGACACAAAGATTTTGAGAAAAATTCCCCATCACAATCTACCCTTTTCTTGGAAAAAATTTCGAAAGTTTTGAATTTCTCAAAAATGACTAACGAATTTGATTAAAATACTATATTAAAGCTATTTATATGGCAAATACAAATGTATATTTTGAATTTTCTGGGAATAGCCTCTAAAGACCTCTTTATTCTGGATGAACTTTAAGGAATTTTGCGTAGTGGTAAGCCGTAAGAAATAGAGAAAATCTTATAACACAAAAAATGTAAATAACATAAAAACACATAATTTTTTCATATATATGTGGAATTAACTAATTCTGAGATATTTAAAGTTAATTGTTTCGGTTTTAAAATACTTCTTTCACACGGAAAGTTGTAAACTCCTGGCCCTGCATAGCAACGGATTTCATCCACATGGCAATCAGCTTTTAAAAGATTTGACAATCGTTTTAACCTAGTGTGTTTCCTTATTTTGCTTCTACTTACAAGGGAGCAAGCAATTAAGACAATTTCTGCTAATGTTTATCTCGATTATTATGTAGTAAATAGAATAGTATGCTATTTAATAATAATTTGTAACGGCGATGTAGATAAAGTCACGTGAATGGAATGCAGGATATTTTTGTTTCATTGTTATATTTAAGATTAACACGCGTGAGAGAGTATCTGCATGACTGCTGCATAGCCCGGAAGTGATTGTGTGTGTGTGTGTGTGTGTGTGTGTGTGTTATGATGCTCGTGGAGCACAGGCGAGGCATTTTATACACTAATGTGCTTTCTTTCCGAGCACAAAGAACCCCACACGCAATGGCATTTGTGTTATAAGTCTCGTTGGAACATGCACCGCTTTCCCAGGCATGGAAATGCGGTGATTTATGATGATAAAATGATTTAATACGGGCCTTCTTGACGGAGAGCGCTTTATATCCATCAAGAATTCACCAAGGGAGTCTTACCAACCGTCGGGCGATTCCGGAAACAAGTTAGAATAAGGTTAATGGCACAGCAGATGTAGGCACATCTATCATTGCGACTTTGTATGACAGCAGCAAATAGCAGTCAATGATATTACTCAAAGAGCAAGAGAATCGCATGTGAATATTCATATTTATTTACTTTTACTTTCTCTAGCACGTATGGAAAAGGTACATAATAGATGGAGCAGGTACCTATTGTATTCCACCCAAAAATTCGCTGTCGAGATTTCACCGGAAATATATGTTTAGAGATACAAAGTATCCAAAAATCTTATATATTCCATTCACATGACTTTCTCTACATTTCTGCAACAAATTATTGTTAAAAAGCTTATGCATCCATTTACTTCATGCTAATCGAGAAAAAAATAGCATAAACTATATTTTTACATGCTTCCTTGTAAGTAGAAGCGAAACAAAGGAGTACTATAGGTTAAAGTGATAGTCAAAAGCTGGTTCCTATGTGAATGAACTTCCTTTGTTTGTATAGACAGGAGTTGACAAATTCCTGTATGAGAAAAGTAAGATTTTAACAATAAAACCAATAACAACGAATATCTAAAAACGATCAACTACATGAAAAAATCTACATGACATAAATTGTGTGGTTTATCGTGATCTACATTTTTTGTATACTTCAGTTTTTGTCCATCTCTTACGGTTTACCAGTTATGCAAAATTCAATAAAAATCATCCAGAATAAAGAGGTTTTTATTTTATTTGGCATTAAATATCTTAAATATAAGGGAATTTAATTAATGGCATTTGAGTTATTTTTGAGAAAATCGACATTTTCGAAATTTTTTCCATGTAAAGGGTAGTTTGGGGTGGGGGATTTTCTTGAAAATCTTCGTGTCGTATCCTTGGATGATACTGAACTTAAATACCAAGTTTTGTATTGAAGAGATTTTTCGTTTTTGAGCTATACAGTCCACAGACACACACACACACGAACCTTTTTCCAAAAATGCTTTTCTTTGGAATCAGAGGGGACCCAAAACATGTTTCGGGTGAAATCTCGGTATCGAATTTTTGGGTGCAATACAATATCTTCTCTATGCACTATGTACATACTACGTGTAGAGAAAGTAAAAAAGTATTTTTTAGAAAAATGTGCATGTGTGTATGTATTTGTGTTGCATTAGCAGCATAGCTAAAAACAAAAGTAGTTAAATACCATACTTGGTCGTTCATGTATCTTCCAAGGAAACTACATGAAGATTTTGAACTACCCTAAAATGGAACATCTTTAGAAAATGTTGATATAAAAATGTGTCCACCAAGTTATATTAAAATGTAATATATTTAAGATGTATCTTCCTTTTTATGTTAATAGTCGCTGAAGACCTCTTCATTATGGGTGATTTTTGTATAGTTCGAATACCGTAAGAGATAGACAAACGCTTACTATACAAAAAGTGTATGTCTCGTTAAAACACACAGTTTATTGTATACAGTTTATCGTTTACGAGATATTCCTTGCTCTTTGTTTCAATTTTAAACTACTTAAACTGTTTTCAAGCTAGAAGAGAACTTTCAATTGGTCTCTCTTATTTTACTCCCGCAAATGCAAAAGATAATAGAATTTCAAATGTTTCACATAGCGATAGTTTTTTAACATTTGACTATCGCTTTAGCCTTGTGTATTCCCATATTACTTTTCTACTTACAAGGAAACAACTATTAAGGTCATTTAAGTTGAGAAATTTAAAGTTGTGCCAGTATATTGCCATGGTAGCTCAGCCGTAGAGCAACCGGCAAGAGCCCAGAAGATCCGTGGTTCAAATCCTGGTTATGGCATTGAATTTTTCAGTCTGTCTCTCTATCCAAGTAATATCCAACATATCCAAGACCATGTATGTTAACGTTTATCTTAATTATCATGACGTAGATAAAAGAATAATCTTTTGTAAAGAAAGTTTGATTGCGGAACACATCAAAGTTTGGTAGCTTAACGCCCTTTAACTTGAATGGTCACATCGAACGATGAACGAAATCGGTGAAATGATGTTCAAATGATATCGGGGTCCATGGAGCTTAAAGATACTCACATTCGTCTTCTCAGGATAATGGAAAACCCGGAAATAATGTGGGTAACTCAACCTAAGCGAGATTCGAGCTCGCGAGCTCTTGAATATGAGGCTGACCCCCACACTACCGAGGCGGACCCTATGGTGTTGTCACCGTTTAAACCTTCTGACTTTTAATTATGCAGTTTTTTACTTTCTCTAGCCCCGTAAGTACAATGTACATAAGGATAGATAAGCTATTGTATTCCACCTAAAAATTCGAAGTATTTCATCGGAAATACATGTTTTAGGACCCCCTGAATAAAAAAAAAGCATTTTTAGAAAAAGGTCCATGTATGTGTGTGTGTGTCTGTGGACAGCATAGCTCAAAAACGTAAAGACCGTTAAATAACTAACTTGGTATTTAAGTTTGGTATCTTCCAAGGATGTGACACGAAGATTTACAAGAAAATCTCCCACCCCTAACTACCCTTTACATGGAAAAGTTTCGATTATTTTGTTGTTTTTTTTTAAAAATGGCACAAACGATTTGTTTTAAAATACCAAGTATTATAGACATTTCCATGGTGTGGGGGTTTGTCTTGTACAGTTTATGCTTTAAGTTACCCCAGAGGTTAGGTCGAGGGACCGAATGGGCAACAAATTTCCATTAATAATTCTGTCTTGAAACTCACTTTCAATTGTTCTCATCGAAAGATTGGCTGTATGAGCTGTTGCAGAGCTTGTTGAAAAGTCAAAATTACGCTCCCTGTGTGTTAATTCTCTAAAAAAAAAAAAAAAAAAGGGGGGTACAAAATTGTATTCAATTGTTGACTCTCCACTAATGGCGCACCATACACCAATTTGTTTTCGCCATGAAGGGGTATTTAAGGAACAATATTAGGTTTCTCATAACTCCAATAACACTTATCCCTGATCTTGGAACCAAGCCTCGTCCCTGAAAAATATTAAATGTAAGCTATTGCATACACTATTGAGAGTCCACTCACAAAATGTGTTGACACATATGAATCATAAATAAATATCTACACGCTGTTCAGCAGAAAACAAATGCTGAGCCATAATACACTCTGTGACTAAGTACAGGATAAAATAATTAAGCAACTAGTAATAACTCAACCACACGCTATCACCACTGTACTTACAGAGCAGAGAAAAACAAATCCCCCACCGTGAGCTTGTGTACAGCAGCTGTGTGTTATGTTTCCGTGCGCATAGTGGAAAAACACGGCGCAGCGGTTCGGATGTGTTTGGGTCGTACGGTGCAAGTGTAACAAGAACATTAATCTTATTTGCATTGAGTAAAGCTTTATCAAAGTATAAAATAAATAAATCTACTACTGCTGTATACACTATCGTTTGTTTCGTCGTTCTTGGCAATCTTAAATGGTGGCTTCAATCACAAAAGTGAATTAGAACGTTTTAATTCACATCAGGGAATTAAAAGGTTTTATCCGCTATTAAATCTGATTTTATCTTACTTTTTTCTGACATGCTCTGTTTATCAAAGTACACTTTTATTAAAGAGTGTATTTACTGCACTTTGAGCTGATTTTAGAGCATATTCAGGAATAAATATTTCTCCTTTCTCTACGTATTTTACTTTGTTCCTGTACTATCTGCCTTCAGTTTCAGTTCATTTATATTCATTATCTCTAAGATAACCAGCATTGGTACCACCATGTTTCCACCCAGCAATAAAGCCATTAAGTCAAATGTTTCATTAAATAATTACTCTGCATTAGTAACGGCATAATACAGCATACCATATTTAAGTATATTAAAATTACCATGTTATTACCATTGGTAAGCCAAACTTTTCTATAAGTATTAAAATATGATTTTAATCCACTTTTCAACAATTACTGTTGAAGCTACTTTTATTGTTCACAACATAAAATTAAAGCAAATAATTTTTGTAGCTCATAAAACTGAATAGAAAATGATAAAAATTGTATTGCTGCATTTCGTGAGAAAGGCATATAATGTTTTCTAAATGACGTCAAAACTATTGTACAATACATTATTAAATTTTTCATTACTCCTGGATTATATGTACTCTATGGATAATACTGCACATATATGCACATTGACAATATTATATTTATACGAAATGTGTATCAGGTTATCTTTCTGTAGAAAATGCAAGAAAAGAAACAAAAGGAAAGAAAAGTGAAACAAATGAACTTGATTCATAACAATGGTGGCGAGATTTAAAATCTGTAGATTCAAATTCATAGAAAATACAAATAATAAATACGTAATGGCAATTTAAATTTATAAAACATTATCTATGGGGATGTATTACAACTTAGTTGTGTTATTTATTCCCACAATGTTATACGTTAAATTTACTTTAATATTTATGTTTAAAAAGAAGTGAAATGTAATTTTATTTATGGACGCATTTTAACTACTGTGGCTCTCAGCGTCCCAGTTTATGTTGGTCGTGAAAGACTGCTTAATTTTGCTCAGAGATATGTTTATCAGGTTTGAGGTTATTTTATGTGCCGTAAATCTACGACCAACGGCTTTACCTACCTTCCAGAAAAAAATATGGCAAGGATTTTTATGCCCGAAAAATCCATCGGCCTACGCTGGGTTTGAACCCGCAAATTTGGGTACGTGGTAACCACTACACCATGGAGGACGACATTTATTTTCGAATATTTGTTAGTACCATAGCAACGGTCAAAATAGAAAAGAGATCAACAAGATCTTCATCCTGTGTAAATGGTTTCATAACTCCTCGATGCTTACACGTGTGCTAAAAGAGATCGTAAATTAATTATTGTTATTATTGGTATTATTAGTTTTTAAAAAATATACAAAGAACAATTGTGGTATTCAATCTGAATTATTTTAAAAGAGAAATCGAATAACGGCGAAATATAAATTCGTGCCAACTTCAAGTGACGCCAAAAACAATTTCAGCATGAATAAAAACATTCTTCGTTCACTGGAAACCAAATGTGTTTATTTGTATATTTTCTTACTGTCTGTTGTGCTTATTTTAAATGTACTTTGTCAACATAATTTTGAAGTACGCATATAGGGTAATTAGCACATTAAGTAACCAAGTGTTAAACAGAGTTTGTGGGAAAGAAGAAGAAGAAGGATCGCATGGTATAAATTAACATGCGGCTTTGGGAGCTAATAAACCTCGATGGTGCAATATTCCTGAATGGAGAAGGAATTTGAGGAAGGGCCTACATTACTGCGATTTGGCTGAAAATTATAATCACTGAGAAATGTTGTCCCGCATTTTATGAGGGACCGGTCCATTGTTGCTCGAGAGCATGTGGATGAACAGAATGTTATGAGATAGCCAATAAACACTCCACTTGAGCACTGTAACACTGCACTCCATAGCAATAACGGGCAGCCCTCCTCAATTATTAGCCTACTTTCATTTCGCCCAATAAGCTTGCCTCTGGTCTCCATGTAAACAAGATGGAGTATCTCACAACTTCGCTTTCGCAGCAACGTAAAAATTCATTTCCTGATATAACCTGCCTTAAATCTATCAAGTTAGTGAATGTAACCACTGCTTTCATACTTTGGAAGGAGTTTAAGATTTACTTTCTCTATAGGCACTATGTACATAGTGTATAGAGAATGTATTGCACTCCAACAAAAAATTCGATACCGAGATTTCACCGGAAATATATGTTTTAGGGTCCCCTTTATCTAAAAAAAAGCATTTTCGGAAAAAGGTCCGTGTGTGTGTATGTGTGTGTGTCCCGTGTGCCTGTGGACACGATAACTCAAAAACGAAAAGTAGGTAAAATACCAAACTTGGTATTTAAGTTTAGTATCTTCCAGGTATGCGACACGAAGCTTTTAAGAAAAATCCCCCCACCCCAACTACCCTTTACATGGAACTTTTTTCGAAAATTTTGATTTTCTCAAAAATGGCTCTAACGATTTTGATTAAAATTTCGTATATTAAAGATATTTACCTGACAGATAAAATGTATATCTTGAATTTTCTGGGAATAGCCTCTGAAGGGTAGTTTATTCTGGATGAATTTTACTAAATTTTGAATAACTGCTAAACCGCAAGAGATGGACAAAAACTTACTAAATAAAAATGTAGGGCACGTTAAAACACACAGTTTATGTTATATACATTTTTTTCGTGGAGTTCGTCGTTTTTGTGACATGCCTAATTTTTGGTTTCTGCTATGAAAAACTTATACATTTCTCATACAGGAATTTGTCAACTGCTGTCCATACTAACAAAGGAACTTCAGTGACATAGCAACCAGCTTTTGATTATCACTTTAACCTGTGGTACTCCCTTATTTCACCTCTACTTACAACGAAGCAAGTAATATGACTATTTCTGCTAATGTTTTACTGATTAGCATGAAGTTAATAGAAGTATAAGTTTTTTAAGAATAATTTGTTGCAGGGATATAGAGAAAATCATGTGAATGGTACACATCAGATTTTTACTTTCTTAGACGTATATATTGGAAAGAAAATAAATTGTATTCCACCCAAAAAGTCGATACGAAAGTTCATCGGAATTACATGTTTTGAAGTCCCCCCGAATAAAAAAAGATTTTTAGAAAAACCGCGTGTATGTGTGTCTGAAAAGCACAACCCTAAAACGAAAAATGTGTTAAATACCAAACAGTTGTTCTAGTTTGTATCTTACAAGGATGGATACAATAATTTTCAGGAAAATCCACCGTCTCCAACTACCTTTTACATTAAAGGCTTCTCGAAAAGTTTGATTTTCTCAAGTGAATCTAATGATTTTGATTAAAATATTATATGCTTAGATATTTTCATGAACAACGAAATTTATATAATGAATTTTCTGGGAATAGCCTCTGAAGACCTCTTCATTCTGGATTACTTTTTTATAATTGGTAAATCGTAAGGGATAAGCATGTATTCCTTGTTATAGGTTTCAATTTTAAACTTTTCTTCAACGAAAAGTTTCATAGCTCTCTTAATAACTCTTGGCCTTGCAAATGGAACGAATTTCAATGTTTCACATGCCGACCAACTTTTTAAGTTTAGCTTAGTGTATTCCCTTATTTTGTTTATATATACAAGGCGGCAGGTAATTAGACAATTTCTGTTAATATTTACCATTTCTGCTAGTGCTTATCTCGGTTGATATGGTGTAGATAAAAGAATAACCCTTTGTAAGAATATTTTGTTTACAGAACAGTTACAGAAAGACATGGGAATGGAACACATGCGATATTTTTGAGTTATGCTGTTTGCAGACATACATACACACACAGAACTTTCTCTAAAATGACTGTTTATTGTTCGTCGGTTCTCAATATACGTGTTTCCGGTGAAATTTCGACGTCCAGTTTTAGTTGAAATATGTTATTTTATAGTGAATGGGATACTTCAGACCGTATGGCTTGCATTTAGCAGGTCACGGATTCAAATAGTTTTACTCAATCACCAAGATTGGACTATTAATATCGTTATATAAGCTACATCTTAGGTAAACAATAACAATAATCTGATGTGTACCATTTATATCACTTTCTCTACATTTCTGTAACACATTCTTAAAAAGCTTATTTTCCTACCTCTTTCACGCTAATCAAGCTAAACTGTCTTATTACTTGCTTCCTTGTAAGTAGAAGGGAAGTAAGAGAACACACAAGATTAAAGCGACAATCAAATCTTTAAAGAGCTGATTGCCATGTAATTGGAATCCGTTTCTGTGCATTTCCAGGACTTGACAAATTCTCGAATGAGAAAAGTTTAAGTATTTTAAAAGTCAAACAAATAACAATGAATATCTCGGAAACGGTCAACCCCAAGCTAATTCATATCTGATATGGTTTACCAGTTATATAAAAGTCATCCAGAATGAAGATCTTCTGAGGCTCTACACAGAAAGTTCAAGATTTACACGTCATGTAAATATCTTTAATATACGGTATTTTAATCAAAATCGTTACAGCTGTTTTGGAGAAAATCAAAATTTTCAAAGTTTTTATCCGTGTAGAGGGTAGTTGGGGGTGGGGGAATCTTCGTGTCGCATCCTTAGAAGATACTGAACTTAAATATCAAGTTTGGTATTTAAGGGACGTTTCGTTTTTGAACAGTGCTGGAGACACACACACACACACACACACACACACACACACATTGCATGTAGAAGTGTCAGCAACCCTTTCTCTGCTTCTACATGCGGCGGGGATACCATATATAAGCAGATGTATAACTACCTAGCACCATTACCTACACGTCACAAAACAAGATGGAGATGGCGCAGGAATGAGACCTAGAACCTAACTTTCCACCACACACCGAGCTACAGGTATCTTTCACAGATCCGTTGCGATAATACGAAGTTATAGCGAAGTAAAATTAATAGATAAGAAAATGCCCTCTCTATTTACTGGAAGCAGGAATAGAAAGAAAAATGGGGATGTTTGAAGGTTTGGTACACCGCCATAAAATTCAGGTTCTGAACATTTATTATTTCTAGTTAATTTAGAGAAAGGTTACATTTTATGTTAGTGTTCAATTTGTACAAGGTATACTTATTTTAAACCTTAAGGTTCCAATTGGAATAGTGCCAGAGAAATCGTAACACACACTCGACCGCACTTCAGTCTCGAAATAAGATCTGGGGAACCCTCGGTCACTTAAAAATCATGCCATATATTATGCAATAACAACTATAATTAACATAGTCAATTTATATAAGTCAAATCTAATTACACCTATTTATTTGATTCGTTGGTATCAGTCCTACTTTTATGTTTTTACTATTATGTTTATTATTATTCCTTCCAATATTTGTTCTTTTTGCACTGTTCTTTTAATTTATCGAAACCTTAATACAGGCTTTTATTTTTTATAGTGTTTAATGTCCACTTTTACTATTGTGGTACCGCAGGTGGTGAGGCTTATAAATGTAGATGGAGCTCCGGTGGAATGTGATGGCGCCCGTCTTTGCACCGCTTTATCCACCACAAATCCGACATGCGGATACCTGAGATTGAACTCGTGCCGCCTTGGCGAGAGGTGAGTGGTCTAATCACGGCGCGGCCACCATGTTTGAGTTGATCCAGCAGAATCAGTCTAAAATCTGCACTCAGGAATCTGATCAACTTAAGATATACTCAAAAAGTAAAGTAAATGATCAACAAGTGGAAACATCTCGCGTACTCGGCCTGTGGAGGTCTATCGAACGATAACACTCCCCAGAAGAAAGTAAGGCCAGAGAGAAACGTGTAAGTCCCTATTTCACAGACTGAAATTCATCCCAGCGCCAGAATCCGCCGTGCAGCCGCCGACACCGTGTGTCAACTATACGTTCCCACTATGCTGCCTCAATACCGAAAACACATTTATAGAGTGCACAGGTTCTAGCGCCATACTGCCACACACCATGAGCCTAGAAGCATTCTGAAACATAACGAAATGACACGAAGGGAAATTATGCAAATAAGACGTGGAGAATAAACGCTCCAGCATTCGCCTAGGTGACAAGAGGAACCTTGAGAGGCCCCAAATTGGAGTCCACGTCGGCGGGACTTCCCTGGTCAAATGCGAGTGGCACAGGTTACCGAGAAGATCATGACAGATGATTGAGCAGGCATGCCACGAAGCCAGCTCAACTGATACATATTTCAAAATGCCTGCGATCTACACAAGTTACTGCAGGAACTGTAAAGTGAAGCAGGTGGCATCTTCGTGACACAACCATCTCGGAAACGAAACATTGTCACGTTCAGAATGTGTGTGCGTTTTAACCAGCAGCCTGTCGGTAAACTTTACTGAGGTGAGCTTCTATCATAAATGCTTGAAAGTAATTACATAAGACACGGATACGTGCCGATGCTTTTGGTTTTCTAGAGCATTTTCTCTATTTGATGCTAATAGTAACCCCCTTATCACCCGTGTTCCACATCAGTCATCTCTTACTGCTTTGAATTCAAGTCTGACACTCACGCATTAGCATATGAGAGAGATTAGACCTAGGTGAGCGGCGAAAGTGGAGGAGTATGGAAACATTTCACCTTTATTACTAAAAGGGTGTTTTCTCACGACGTTTCACATTAATATCTGGAGTAGGTGCTAATCGTCTCGTAACGGTATGATGACAAAATCTAGCACCTACTCATTAATACACAGGTTGGTTTCAGGTTCAGGAATGAAGGAAACGTCAAAGTAAGACAAACGCTAAGTGAAGTGCTGGAATCAGGAAACAGTTTGGATTGTGCGTGGCAGAGGCGATATATTATAGCTTTGCCAGTATAAACCGATGCGGGTTATATGGCCAAAATGCCACTACTCCGCTGTGTGCAAAAATATAAACCGTAGACGTCTTATCGAGGACAAGAGTTAACAAAATAACAGAAACCTGAGCAAAAAATGTTAAAATTTTATTCTAGTTATGTGGATATTTTAAGTGAAATTTACAATGTTCACCAAACGAATAACCTTTATTGTGCTATACGCAATGAAGAAACAAATATAAATGTGTAGTATGAAAGGGAAAGATCTGTTAGTAGACTCAAAAAGGGTGTGAAGAATCCCTATAAACGTAATTATTAATAAAACCTTGAGGCAAAGAAGAAGAAAGGAGCATGTTACCTAATTGATTAAAACTACACACTCTTCATATAAAAACACAATTAATATTGCACTTAATAGCTAATTTAATGCCTTCGCTTATAATTTCTCTTATCCTATAGATACTTGCAATAGACGACACCGTTGCTATGCAGAAACGACATGAGAAAACTTGAACTTTAAATCGAAGTGATAGTTATTAGCGCAACGGGTGGGATAAAGTAAACAAAATTCACTCGTTGCTCCGGTAACGAGTGGGATAAAGTAAATAAATAAATGGTTGATAACTACAAATTGTATATAACCTTTTTATTCTTTTTCGTATAAATTCCGTGAAGTCGATGGTAATAAAGCCTCAACTGCTTCTTTTGCTTCATGTAATATGTCATTTGGAACCGATATATTAACGTTCTCAACGTCCATTGTAAACTTAATTAATTTGAAACAATAAAAACAATATTAATATTCATACATAGCCTACCATATTTTATAACTATAGGAACGTCGCAATTCAATACTTTATTCCTTATTCAATTTATTACTATCTGTTGTAAAATTATTGACTGAATATTTGTCATGTATTAATTTATCGTTTCTGTAGGATAACCTAGTGTATTATACAAGAGAAAAAAACCGCTATTATCACTTTTATAATAAATAACTATTCTTCTGTTTGTCCATTTAGACCGCAAATAGTAGTACGATATTTTTGGGCATCCTTACACTCAACGCCGAGCTGGTTCATCTCGCAATCATAAAACTGAAAAATAAAATCCAATATTTCATTTCTGTAGCAACGTTTCCTCTTTAACGCCCTTCTGTTATGGATATTAGGATAGTGAGTTTCCGCGAGATGCGAGTGCAGAAAATGTGTCCTATTAAATATCTTGTGTGCGTTGCTTGCTAATTCTGCTGAAGATGATGAGAGAAGTCTTTTGTTTTCATTGTAGTAGGAAGAAGAGCGTATTTTTGCGCTCCGATACTCAACAAGAACACCCAGGGGCTACAGCTTCTTCATGGTCAATACCTTCCCGAGCTCAGTTGGCTGAGGAAATGGCAACATTCCTGGCCACCTGACACTTTCACACCACTCCTTTCTCTTGTTCTCGAATGCTGAAACCTTTGGGAGAAGCGCTTCTGTAGAGCTGTTTCTTTAACTCTAATTTCTTGTAAAATTAGTTATTTTGCTTAAAATAATAAGCTCGTTTTTATCGAAATATTCTGGTGTTGTTTGATGTGCTCATAATGATTCTAATAACCTTTTGTGCATTCTCTACTCTTTTCTTTGTTTAAATAAGACGAGAGATGGTGAAATATATTAATCATTTCGTTTTCAAACACATTTAACATGTATTTTTAACTGAATTAGGAATTTATGAAAGGGTCCAAGTCTAACAAAGCAAATTATAATAAAATAATAATACGCTTTTTTAGTTCTCTAGTATATCTACGTATGTACAATGTACGTACGTAGTGTAAAGAGAAGGTATTGTACTCCACCCAAAAATTCCATTCCGAGATTTCACTGAAAATACATCTCTTACGGTCCTCTAAATGTAAATGGCGTGTTACTTATAGACGCTCTTTAACTGCTGTGGTTCTCAGCGTCCCATTCTATTCTGGGCGTGAAAGACCGCTTAATTTTGCTACCAGAGGCCTCAGGCTTGAGGTTCTTTTACGTGCCGTAAATCTATGACACGGGACCAACGGCTATGCTAAGGATTTTTACACCCGAAAAAATCCATCATCCTCCGCCGGGTTTGAACCCGCGACCTTGAGTATATGAAGTTAGCATGGTAACCATTACACCACGGAGGGCGACTTAGGTTCTCTAAATAAAAAAAATAGTATTTTTAGAATGTATGTGGATAACATATACCTCACAAACGAAAAGTTTGATAAATACCAAACTTGGTATTTAAGTTCATTATCTTCCAAGGATGCGACACCAAGATTTTCAGGGAAAATCAAATCTCTCCACCCCAATTAGCCTTCACATGGAGAATTTTTGGAATATGTTTATTTTCTCAAAATGGTTCTAACGATTTTGATTAAATTAGTATATGCTTAATATAGTTTTGTGATGAAATGTACATCTTGAATTTTCTGAAACTTCTTCTTTTGGATGACCTTCCTATAACTTTTGTATATATAGTAAACCCCAAGAGACAAAAACTTACTACACAAAAATTTAGAGTTGAGTGTATTTTTTTTAGATATTCCGAGTTATTGGTTTCAGTTTTAAACTACATAACTTTTTCACACAGGAGTATTTTTCGCCTCTCAGATAATTCAAAATATACCATGATAGTATCTTAAACATATGATATTTTAATCAAAATCGTTACTGAGAAAATTAATATTTTTGAAAAAATGTTTCATAGAATTGGTAGTTTGGCATGGAGAGATTGTTTTGAAAACCTTCATGTCGCAAGCTGGAAGGATGCTGAACTTGTAAATTTAATGTTTATCTATATCTCGATTTTGAACTACGCTGATAACAACGCGCGCGAAGCTTTTTCTAAGAAGCTGATGCTACAATCACATGACTTTCTGTACATCTTGTAGCAATTTATTGTTAAAAAGCGTATTCTTCTGTTTACTTCATGGTAATCGAAATAAACATTAGGAGAAACGGTTTTATTACTTAGTTCCTTACAGGTAGAAGGGAAATATACTAGGCTAAACCGACAGTGTTGACAAGTTTCCTTATGAGAAAAGTATTATTTTAAAACAAAACCAATGACAAGGAATATCTAGAAACCTGTCAACTCCAGGGAAAAAATACATGTAACATAAAGTGTGTATTTTAACGTGCTCTACATTGTTTGTGCAATAAGTTTTTGTCAATCTCTTACGGTTTACTAATTATGCAAAATTCCTCAAAATTCATTGAGATTAAAGATGCCTTCGGAGGCTATTCCCTGAAAATTTAAGATATACATTTGTCATGTAAATGTCTTTAATATACGAGATTTTAATGAAATCCTTAAGAGCCGTTTTTGAAAAAAATAATTTTCGAAAAATGTTCCATGTAAAGGGTAGTTGAGAGTGGGCGGATTTTTTTTCAAAATCTTCATGTCGTATACTTGGAAGATAATAAACTTAAATGCAAAGTTTGGTATTTAACGGACTTTTCGCTGTTGAGTTATGTAATACACGGACACACACTCACACGGTTCTTTTTCTAGATATTTTCTTAGATTCAGGAGTCCCAAAATATGTTTTCCGGTATTTTGGATGCAATACAATAACTCCTTTATACACTATGTACATAGTACGTGTAGAGAAAGTATAAAAGTTTTACGCTATAATTAAATGTATTACTATGTTAAGATCAATATTTTGTTCATACATTCGCAAAAAAAAAAAAAACGCTTGAAGATAGTGAAGTTGTTTATAAATACGCATTTCTCGAGTAGTATGGAAAAACGTTGAAATCCTGTCACATTTCCTGGCTGAGGTAGCAAGCAACAATCACATCTCATCCCAAGGGACAATCCTTTACAGCCACTCCGGCGATAAAAACATTTCAACCACACACCATATGCAACGGAAGACCGTTTTAATACTCTATTAGCACTGGTTTCCGGTCCAATACATACGAGACCATTAGCAGGCCTTCCCGCTACAGAAATGTCACACTTTGTTTCTGCTACTGTGCTTCATTTATACATTGTAGCTTATAGTTTGTTGATCAAATATTCATAGCAGCAGATTTACCCTAAATATGATTAAATGTGGTTAAACAGTGCACAAATGGCAACAGATACTTAAGAACTATCATCTAGAAATATCTATAAATAAATAAACTATGGCTCTTAATGCATAGTTCCCTATAAGAAGAAAAGTAGTAACAGATGGAGAAATAATAGAACAAGTAAATACATTTAACTACTTGGGTAGTTGGATATCCCATGAACACACTGACCGTTTTCCAAAGTTTTTACTTTCTTTAGCCCTGAATGTACAATGTACATAGGGATAGAGAAGTATTGTATTCCACCCAAAAATTCGATGTAGAGATTTCACGGAAATACATGTTTTAGACCCCCCTTAATCCAAAAAATGCATTTTCAGAAACAGGTGTATGTGTATGTGTGTGTGTGTGTGTGTGTGTGTGTGGACAACATAGCTCAAAAACGAAAAGACGGCTAAATACCAAACTTGGTATTTAAGTTTGGTATCTTCCAAGTATGCGACACGAAGATTTTCAAGAAAATACTCCCACGCCTAACTATACTTTACATGGAATAGTTTTCGAACATTTTTGTTTTTCTTGAAAATGGCTCTAACGATTTTGGTTAAAATACCACATATTAAAGTCATTTCTATCACAAATAAAATGTATATCTTGAATTTTCTGGGAAAAGCTTCTAAATACCTGTTTATTCTGCATGAATTTTGCTTAATTTTGCATAATTAGTAAACCTGAAGAGATAGACAAAAACGTACTATACAAAAATGTAGATCTTGTTAAAATACACAAGTTATGTCATATACTTTTTTTCGTAGAGCTTACCGTTTTCGAGGCATTCCTTGTTATTAGCTTCAATTGTGAAGTTCTTACACTTTTCTCAAACGGAAGTGTTCGTTTTTCTTTTGTTCTACTCCTGGCCAAACAAAGAAGTGATTTACAATGACAATCGCTTAACGACAATTTTAAAACATTTGACTATCTCTTTAGCTTAGTGCATTCCCTTACTTCCACCCTTCGTATAATGAACTAAGTAATAAAATTCTGCTATTGTTTATCACGATTAGCATGGTGTTGAAAAAATATGTATATTTTTATAAGAGTTTGTTTGTAGAGTAGCTAGAGAAAATCATATGACTGTAAAACATCAGATTTTTATTTTCTTTACACGTACAATATACATAGTGTATAGAGAAGGTATTGTAATGCACCCAAAAATTCGATACCGAGATTTCTTCGGAAGTACATGTTTTGGGTCCCCCTGAATCCAAAAAAAAAGCATTTTTGGAAAAAGGTCCTTGTATAAGTGTGTGTCTGTGGCCAGCATAGCTCAAAAAAAGCCTTAATTAACAAACTTGGTATTACAGTTTGATATCTTCCAAGGACGCGACACGAAGATTTTCAAGAAAATCTCCCCATGCCCAATTACCCTTTACATGGCACTTTTGTGGAAATTTTTTGTTTTTTAAAAATGGCTCTAACGATTTTGATTAAAATATCGCATATCCAAAATATTTACCTGACAAAATAAAAAGTAATATCTTGAATTTTTTGGGAGTAACCTCTGAAGACTACTTTATTCTGGAGGAATTTTACGGAATTTTGTAAGGTTCCAACCGAGTCAGGCTGGTTTGCATCGTGTCAAATTATGATGAAATCAAATGACACTACTCACAGAGAACCGCCCATTGCTGAGCCGGTCTCCGCTAAGAAATTTATTGAGCTCTTTAGTGGGTCAGCTCTCTCACTCGATCAACTCAGTAACTCGGCCACTTGCCGTTCGACGACGGGTTCACTTGGGTTTCCACCCCGTTACATAGATGTGCCTCTAGAACGTTAGAGTTAAACTAAGTGGGTGTGTCTTTGAACGACGGGGTCCCAATGGGCCCCGCAACCTCCATAGGTGCCAAATAATGTCCTAACGCCGAGTATCTTGACCACTGCTCTGTTCCCGACTTCGGAACCGTGATTGGTAGTGAGTTAACTACCCCCCGGGGGTTTGCCACAGTATAAAGAAGTGAGTTATATAAAGCTCTACAAGTTGGCACTTAATTCCCGAGTGCGAAGGAACAAAGAATATGAAAGAAAAATTACGAAAAAAACAATATATCTAGTTTGATAGGTAGAGTAAGATTGAAAAATTCAATGCCATAGCGGGGATTTGAACCACGGATCTCCCGATCTCTAGCCGGTTGCTCTGCCGTTGAGCTACCATGGCAACATGCCGACATAGCATTGAATTTCTCAACTGACTCGCATGTTTCCCGCTAAACCACAAAGTGATCTCAAATTATTTTGAGATGACAACCCCAACGGCGACTTACAATGTTGTAAGTACTTTAAGTCGCAGGATTTATAATATAGCCAACTATTATGGTCAATTGGTATTGGATTAATTGTTTTTTCACACAAGCCATGTAAGTTGGATAGGTATAGTCAGAACTGGATCAAATCCCGGCTATGGCATTGAATTTTTCAGTCTGATTCTTCCTATCCAACTCCTGTCCTATACACGGCTTTTGTGAAAAAACAGTGAATCCAATAGCAATTGGTCTAGTTTACCAAATGAAACTATAGATAAAAGGATGTTGGGAGTTAAATCAAAGGAAAGTTTATTAGAAATAGGAAAATATTTAAGTGCAGTAAAAAGTAGATGATGAAGCAAATTAGAAATATGGAATAGGAAGAAATGTGTATTGGTGAAAGGAAGAAGCAAATAGAACCCGACAACCATGGTGTTGCATGCTATGAGTCCTCAGAAATGTAGGGATAGAATTTTAGTATATTATAGAATTGTAGGTGTGAATTACACCATGTATTTAATGAAGTGAAATAAATACCTATATATCTATCTAAAGCCCTATTGCTTTGCAGCTACGATAGCGTACCTAGCACATCAACTTGTGTACCTGCTGCCAAAACCGTACGCTTGTCATGTATACAATTTCCCACAAACATAACTTGCTTGTGTGTTTGATAATTACTCATGTGTTTGTAGTGCAAAGTGAAGTAAATTAAAACGCAAAAGAGAAATCAAAAAGTAGTAATGGAGCATTACCCGTTAGTTTGGCAAAAAACTTTGCTTTTCATGATAGAAACATATAAAAATTAATATTATCCCAGAGCATAAACCTATAAACATAAGATTCGTCTTGCTCTCCACATCAGTAAAGGGTTAAAATCAAAAGAATATAATTTGTCAGAAAATGATTGAAAATGGAACCAGCGGTTCATATTAAATCGCCACCACTCCTTTACCTTAGATCTGCGTGATACATATTTACATTTTACACATGCTATATATTATATTTTGACATATGTTAAAGAAAACGGAAATAGTTACTGCTAAAGTTTTACTGATTGTCGAAAGATATCGTTGTAACAATGATTAACATACACTTACATATATCAGTTCACTCCTTCAATGTTTTTAAATATTTAGCTTTACAAAGCTTCTATGTAAGATTTACGGCACTTTTCAGAGAAATGATGATGATTTATAATTATATAATACACTTCTCATCGTGTTAGCCTTATTCGTCCTTCGCAGTGTAATGGTTATCATGATAGCCTTTAAAACACAAGGTTCAAACCTGGCGGAGGGTGATGGACCTTTTTCGGACGCATGGCTTCCTTCGGAAGGTGAGTAAAACCGATGGTCTCCTATATTGTTTAATTCCATGTAAAAGAAACCTATCTCTTGAGAGAAGAAGCTTTCTGAGCAAACTTTCGTCCTACAGTGCCATCTGTGGACGACGTACTGATTCCTCATGTCCATGACGCACAGTGGCGAACTCACGAACTAGAAAGTAGAATCCTATCATGGAAATATCGTAACGATGCCCTGTTCTCCATTTAGGAGATACTGCCTGCTAGTACCACCATTAACGTTAAAGTTTTAAGATTGCAAAGTTTGGCGCTAGTTTCTGGGGATAATGATCATGTTCACGTTAATGTGTTCGTGTTGCATTTGGGATAGTGTTTCTAAATTTATAAGTGAACATCCCTTACATTTAGTGTATTAATGTGTCGTTCTTTGGAAGACTCTGCCAAACACTCTGAAGTTAGTTGTTTAATGAATCTAGAAAAGTAGTTGCTTATTTTTAATTCGTAATCATTTAAAAATAAATATAGGAAACAGATTAACACTACTTGCATGATAGATATATATATATATATTACAACGGCCTGTACTAGTTTCTCCACAGTGACCACCTACAAATATATACAAATATTTTACCCTGTCTTGGGTATAGTTAGATGAAAAGAGAATTAATTCGATAAATATTAATTTGCTTTCTATGTCTAGCATTATTGCCAAGTTGAGAAGACAAATATTAGAGACTTGTAACATATTTGTTGTAACCTAGTTAATATATTCCTTGTGACTGTGGTCAAGCGGTCAGACCCATGACTTCTCAAACCCCCAAGTCCCTGAATGGCTTACCAGCTGAGGTGTGTGTTTGATTAATTTTAATCACAGACTGAAATTATAACTGTGGCAGTGAGTATAGATGTGTGTTTTGTAGTATAAATATAAAACTATTAACTTTAAAAACCTACACTCAATGAGTTCCAGATTAACAATAATTTATTTTCAGATCTGCCGCAAGCAATAGCAAATTGCGTAGAAACCATAATTATCAGCTAATGATTATCACTTGCTCTGTATGTAATCAATCAGCGGTATTTTGAGCTTAAATGCTCTTCGTCATACATTCCTTCCACATGAATAGAATAGTGACTTCAGTGTGAAATTTGTGGATATATGCAGCAAGAATAGAGAAACTAATTAACAATGTGATATTTTCACCACCGTAGTTAACGTTAGCTCAAATCCCGCTAGGATATATAAACTCTGAAAAGCATATTCGGGCTACCATATTGTCAGAGAAGAAATTTGTTGGTTCAGCATTGCTTTTAGTTTTCTTCCTTGCTTGCAAATTCTGGCGGTTTCGATCTTAGTTCTGTTGATTTTCTTGTCCGTCTTCCAGCGTTCAAGGATGCATGGTTGTGACATCTATAAGGGTGGATCCTTGTCTTGCTTCTTTTGCATGAGTAAGGTTTCGATTTCGGTTCTCTAACTTTCGCTTCCACCTGTCATAACGCTGTGACATCTTTGGTGTAGATACCCACTTCTAACACTCTGACACGAGCTTTCACTTCCCCTTTGGTAGAGGACTAGTTTTGATCTTACTGACTGAATTCTAACCACTTATAGGCTTCAGAGTGTCACTGTTTAATTTTTTTTTGGTAGTGTTTAACACCCACTTTTAGTGCTCTGGCACCGCAGGTGAACGTACAAGGTGGAGAGTACGTATTAAATAAATCAAAAAGCACTGTTCGAGGTTTCAGAACCAATTTCGTTTCTAAATCTGCTTATTAAAAACATATCTTAAAAACGTATACAACAAAACATAGTTCGATCTATGTGAGCAGAAATTAACTTTAATAAAACACTATTTTCTAGAAATAAAAAATTTTGATTACCATATCAAGACCTAATTACTTTCTCTACACGTCTATGTACATAGTGTATAAAGGTATTGCATTCCACCCAAAAATTTGATATTGAAATTTCACCGGAAATACATGTTTTGGGACCCCCTCAATCCAAAAAAAGAATTTTTACAAAAAGGTCCGTGTGTGTATGTGTGTGTCTGTGTGTCTGTGGGTAGCATAACTGAAAAACGAAAAGACCGTTGAATACAAAATTTGGTATTTAAGTTTGGTATCTTCCAAGAGTTTGATTAAAATATCTTATATTTAAGATGTTTACATGCCAAATAAAATGAATATCTTAAATTTTCTGGGAATAGCCTCTGAAGACTACCTTACTCTCGATGAATTATACGAAATTTTATTTAACTGCTAAACCGTAAGAGATGGATAAAAACTTAGTACACAAAAATGTAGAGCATGTTAAAACACACAATTTATGTCATATACATATTTTTCGTGGAGATGATCGTTTTTTAGATATTGCTTTCAGCTTGAAAAAAACATACTTTTCTCATACAGGAATTTGTCAACTCCTGTCCATATAAACATAGAAACTTCAGTCACATAGTAACCAGCTTTTGACTATCACTTTAACGTATGATACTCTCTTATTTTGCTTCTACTTACAAGAAAGCAAGTAATAAGATGTTTTATGCTATGTTTTTCCCTTAGTATGAAGTAATTAGAAGCATAACTTTTTAACAATAATTTTTTGCAGAGATTTAGTGAAAGTAATGTGAATGGAGCACATTAGATTTTTATATGGATATTTTAAAACTCAAGTGATTAACCCAAAACCTTATAACAGTTTGAACTTATAACTTTTTTTTAAATGATAACTTCGTAGCAGTTACATACTTTTACAGTTTCGGAACGGTTAGTTTAAAAAGTACACTTTTTGAAATGTTAATCACAGTCATTTGTTTCTCTTGAGCTCATACAGAGGGTCTATATTATCATGGATAGATTAGCGCGTGGACTTCCTATTTTCCAACAGAAGGCTATTGTGTGAATCTCCGTCAGATTGTGCTAATTTGTAATGTTATCCGTGACATTTTCTTTTCCCGCTTATATCAGACAGCTTTATGCAGGACCAGAACGATGCCTGTTGTACCGCTTTCCTTTGGTAGCTGGCACTTCTCCCTGCGTACAGGTTAGTTAGCTGAAGTTTAGCTATCTCCCAAGCTAACTTGCTCGCCGCCTCTCGCCTGCGCATGCGTGTGCAACATAAGCTTGGCGAGTTCTTTGTAATAATATATAGATGTGTCTAGGTAAATAACTACAGCTTTGGTTACTTCTGATCACTTGCCTTTTCAATATTTGCCTCTGTATTTTGTAGATATATTCTGTTATGGGACACAAGTGGAGAAGTAAATTTTGTTAAGCCTATTTTTACTATCTCTACTCCGATAGTCTCTAGATACAGAAGGTATTGTATTGCACCCAAAAGTTAGATACCAAGATTTCACTAGAAATATATGTTTAGGGGTCCCCTGAGTCCGAAAAAAGCACTTTTAGAAATAGGTCCGTGTATGTGTCTGTGTGTCTTTGGAGAGCATAGCCCAAAAACGAAAAGATCATTAAATACCAAACTTGATATTTAGGTGCAGTATCTTTCAAGGATGTGATACGAAGATTTTCAAGAAAATTCCCCCATCACAAATTACCATTTACATGGAAAAGTTTGCGAAAACTTTGATTTTCGCAAAAATGGCTCTAACGATTTTGATTAAATTCCCTATATTAAAGCTATTTACATTTCAAATAAAATGTATATCTTGAATTTTCAGGAAATAGCCTCTGAAGATCCATTTATTCTAGACGAATTTGCCGAAATTTGTGAACTGCTTAACCGTAAGAGATAGAGAAAACTTACTAAACAAAACAATGTAGATCTCGTCAAGACACACACTGTATGTCCTTTACGTTTTTGTTGTAGAGATAACCGTTTCCGAGATATTCCTTGTTATTTATTTCAATTGTGAAGTACTTATTACTTTATCTACACGTACTATGTACATAGTGTATAGAGAAGGTATTGCATTCCACCCAAAAATTCGATACCGTGATTTCACCAGAAATGGATGTTTTGGGTCCCCCTGAATCCAAAAACAGCATTTTCAGAAGAAGGTCCGTGTGTGTCTGTATGTGTGTCTGGACAGCATAACTCAAAAACGAAGAGACCGTTGAATACCAAACTTGGTATTTAAATTTGATATCTTCCAAGGATGCGACACGAAGATTTTCAAGAAAATTCCCTCACCCCCACTACCCTTTACAAGGAACTTTTTTCGAAAATTTTGGGTTTCTTAAAAATGCCTAACGATTTTGATTAAAATGTCATATATTAAAGATATTTACCTGACAAATAAAATGTTTATCTTAAATTTTCTGGGAATAGCCTCTGAAGACTACCTTATTCTGGATCAATTTTACGGAGTTTTGCATAGCTGCTAAGAGATGGACTAAAACTTACCACACAAAAAATGTAAAACACGTTAAAGTACACAATTTATGATATATACATGTTTTTCGTGGAGTTGGTCGTTTTTTTAGATATTCCTTGTTTTTGGCTTCAGCTTTGAAATGCATACTTTTCTCATACAGAGATTTGCAACTCTTGTCCATACAAAGGAACTTTAGTCACATAGCAACAAGCTTTTGACTATAACTTTAACCTATGGTACTCCCTTATTTCGCTTCTACTTACAAGGAAGCAAGTAATAAGAGTATTTCTGCTAATTTTTTCTCAGGTAAATAGAAGAATAAGATTATTAACAATAATGTGTTTCAGAGAAGTAGAGAAAGTCATGTGAATGGAACACGTCAGATTTTATTTTTCTCAGACAGTAAGTGTCCGTTTTTCTTTTGTTCTACTCCTGGCCAAGCAAAGAATCTATTTGCATTGACAATCGCATAACGATATCTTTCATTACTTTTAACTATCACTTTAGTGTATTCCCTTCTACTTATGAGGAACTAAGTAATAAGAACATTTATCTCGATTACCATGGTATAGAAAGAACAATAATATATTGCAAGAAGTTTGTAGAGCAGCTAGAGGAAGTCATGTAAGTGTAACACTTCAGATCGTTTAGCATATTTTAATGGAAATATGAGAGGTCCTTTTGTGTGTACTGATTCATGGCAACTAATTCCCGAGCCTACTGATAAATTGTGAGCCTTGTGAAGAGTAATTTTCCAGGCGTTAATATAAAGGAGACAGATAGTCGGAAAGTTATTGTGCAATTGCAAATATGTTGGAAATGTCATCAACCATCAAACTTGAACCCATTTAATTTTATTGAAAACATTTTATGCAGATCTATTTGTGATTTTTTTTCTCGCGTACGCAGTTATCACAGTTTTTAAATAACAAAGGCGCGAATTCGATTTCAATACATTATACACTTTACTGCTATCCAAATAAAAAAAATCTGATATGTTCTATTCACATGACTTTCTCTACGTCTCTGCAACAAATTATTGTTAAACATCTTATGCTTCCATTTACTTCATGCTAATGGAGAAAAAGTATCGGAAATGCTCTTATTACTTGCTTCCTTTTAAGTAGAAGCGAAATAAGGGAGTACCATAGGATAAAGCGATAGTTAAAAGTTGATTGCTGTGTGAATGAAGCCCCTTTGTTTGTATGGACAGGAGTTGACAAATTCCTGTATGAGAAAAGTATGAATTTTTCAAATCTGAAACCAAAAACAAAGATTATCTCTAAAACGATCAACTCCACGAAAAAAGTATATGTAACAAATTGTGTATTTTAACGTGCTCTACATTTTTGTGAGGTGATTTTTTGTTCATCTCTTACGGTTTAGCGGTTATGTAAAATTCCGTAAAATTCATCCAGATAAAGAAGTCTTCAGAGGATATTCCCAGGAAATTCAAAGTATACGTTTTATTTGTTATGTAAATATTTTTAATATACAATATTTTAATCAAAATTTTTATAGCCATTTTTGAGAAAGTAAAAAGTTTCGAAAAAAGTTCTATGTAAAGAGTAGTTTAGATGGGGGCTTTTTTCTCAAAATCTTCCTGTCGCATCCCTGGAAGATACTAAACTTAAATACCAAGTTTGGTATTTTAACGACTTTTTGTTTTTGAGTTATCGTGTTCACAGACACACGGACACACATACACTACACGTCCTTTTTCTGAAAATCTTTTTTTTTTTTTTTTTTTTTTTTTTTTGGGATACAGGGACCCCATAACATATGTTTCCGGTGAATTCTCCGTATCGAATTTTTCGGTGGAGTGCAATACTTTCTCTATACACATCATATTCGTAAAACATATGTAAGGAAAGACAAATGTTAAACACAGGAAATCAGACATGTAATATTACTCATGTAATGGAACACGTGAATGACCAAAGGCATTAAAAAAGAACACCTTACGCGATATTTTTGAGAAAGTGTTCGAGCTGTTACGATGTAGTAGAGATTCTTCTGGAAACTTTTCAGCAAATGCTACCTTCACTAAATCTGTGTATTTATTACCTTTTTGATAAACACCTTTTTAAAAGAAAAACACTTTCATCGATGAAATAGCTGAAAAGTAAATTCAACAGTTAAACACTAAACATAACAAATTCAATAGTTTTTATTTAGTGAAAATTGATCTAAACGTAAGGTCGCCTTCCGTGGTGAAATGGTTACCATGCTAACTTCGCGGGTTCAAACGTGGCGGAGGACGATGCATTTTTTCGGGCATAAAAATCCTTAGCATGGCTTCCTTCGGAAGGGAAGTAAAGCCGTTGGTCCCGTGTCGTAGATTTACGGCCTCTGAACAAAATTAAGCGGTCTTTTACGCCCAATATAGAATGGGACGCTGAGAACTACAACAGTTAAAGAGCGTCCATAAATAACACGCCATTTACATTTTTTTATCTAAACGTGACAATGAAACGAAGTAAAAAGCAATCACGCACTATGAAAAACAAGTATCTCAACCCGGGTTAAGATTCGATGTAAAAAAAAAAAATCCTAACTTTTGTTCTAACTTCAAACGTAACTTACAACTACAGTGTTAAAGGCACAACGACTTTCCGAAGTCGTATTTGTGTGTTCGTTTTTACCAGCAGCGTACCTTTCTATGTTTGAAACATTTCGATATGTGAATATACATTTAAATTCAGTATTAATCAAGATGATACCTAAACATATACAGACCACTTCAAAACGACACCAAACGAAGATATTAGTCGATAAGCTTACACTTTGACTTGTCCGAAACTTGAATGTCGCACACATTTGAGATTAGGCAGCGAAGGAACAACGGCTATCATACGCCACACGCACATGCTATGTTTTCCATTACTATGGTGACCTGACCCGCGCAGGCATTTATATCAAACTACGCATACACCACGCGACTGGGACCTTCACTACCAACCGGTGTCTCTCTTGGAGTAGGCCAGGCACGTGCCATCTGGTTATGCACGACTGCCTAATCCATGATAATTTTATGACAGTTTTTGTATGTGCCGAATTTAGAGCTGAAAATTATATTCACATATCACGTAGGGTATGATCAACAAGGACCTTCGTTTGCTGTCGTTTTGAAACACCTGTATATATATACATAGATGTTAAACGGTAAGTCTCTTAACAAAAAGTTGACCCTTACTTGTGGGTTTTCTGTGAAATGCTGTATTTGAGGCGAAAGTCATATAAGAATAGAGTGCAAATTACATAATTGAAGCCACATATTGCAAATACTAGTCACTATTAAGAGTAACAGGTGGAAAATGTTTGTGGCGGTGCGCATGAAAGCTCTAAAATTGATATTGCTTAAGTAACGTTATGAATTTCTAATGTATAATTTGTGTTGCTTTTAGCTAAGAAGGTTAGGAATAGTAGCGACTTAACTTGGCATCGTTGCTAACTTGAAAGAGAGTACTACAGATTCAGTCCTCTACAAGAAGCTAGGACTCCCAGTCACATTTTAACCAGGATATATTCCGAATTTGTTAATGAAATATTCTGAAGGAAGTTTAAAGAGTTGTATAAACCTGTCGAATACTTTCTTTCGCATTCCTATCCTGAACAACATGAAACACCGTCAAGAGGGAAATATATTGGCATGGCATCCCTACCGGGCTTCAGTATACGAGATCTTTTTCACCTCGAATGGAGGACTAAGAGCATGTTGGACGCTACTGGCAGGCAAGAAATATGAATTTCCCCAAGGTGTGAGAGTAGAGAACTGGGAATGGAGGGAAGAGGGGCGTTCGCAGAACTAAACTTAGACTGGATGTTCGTGTTCATGCTTAAGTGATTTTATGTCAGTTTTCACGTATCGTTATTGCGTTTGGTTTATTTATATTTATTGCATTATTTGGGCAATATAATAATGCATCGTATACAGTTTATCATCGTTTTGCTATTTTGTTAAAGATGGTGCATTTGACAAAATGCTGATACTACTTTTATTGTGTAATGGATTTTTCTTATAGTGGTATATTACTCTCTCCAGCCCGGTATGTACAATGTACATAGGGATAGAGAAGTATTGTATTCCATCCAAAAATTCGATGTCGAGATTTCACCGGAAATACATGTTTTAAGACCCCCTGAATAAAAAAAAAGCATTTTCCGTGAGTGTGTGTGTCTGTCTGTGGGTTTGTGGACAACATAGCTCAAAAAGGAAAAGACGATTAAATACCAAACTTGGTATTTAAGTTTGGTATCTTCGAAGGATGAGATACGAAGATTTTCAAGAAAATTCCCTAGCCCTAACTACGCTGTACATGGAAAATTTTCGAAAATTTTGTTTTTTTAAAAATGGCTGTAACGATTTTGATTAAAATACCACATATTAAAGCCATATCTATCACAAATAAAATGTATATCTTGAATTACCTGGGAATTGATTCTAAAGACCTGTTTATTCTGGATGAATTTTGTTTAATTTAGTATAACTAGTAAACCGTAAGACATACTTTACAAAAATGCAGATCTTGTTAAAATACACAAGTTACGTCATATACATTTTTTTCGTGGAGCTTACCGTTTTCGAGGTATTCCTTGTTAGTTTCAATTGTGAAGTATTTATACTCGGACAGAAATGTCCGTTTTTCTTTCGTTCCACTCCTGGTCAAGGAAAGAGGCGATTTGCCATGACAATGTCATAACGCCTCTTTCCTAACGACTTATAAGGAACTAAGTAATAAATTCTGGTAAAGTTTATTTGGATTAGCATGGTGTTGAAAGAAGAATTATCTTTTGTAAGAAGTTTGTTTGTAGAGAAGCCAGAGAAAGTCATGTGAGCATAATGCATCAGATTTTTTTTTTGTCATTTTTGATCCTACTTTATTTTTCTATATATTTTAAAACACGTAGGTATATAGAACCGTACGATTGATAGGTATCATCGTATAGACACTAATATATATGCATTCATTAATGAAAGAGAGAGGAAGAGAGACACGGAAAATTAGAAAGCTGTAGTCACTACTGCCAAGCCCTCCTTAGAAAGCCACACACGATTACGATGCTTTCATAAGAAATCTGTGTTTACCATTTTTACTTTCTCTACACGTACTATGTATATAGTGTACAGAGAAGTTATTGCACTCCATCAAAAAAAGTCGTTATCGAGATTTCACCGGAAATATATGTTTTAGGGTCCCCTGTATCCAAAAACAGCATTCTCACAAAAAGGTCCGTGTGTGCGTGTGTGTGTGTGTGTGTGTGTGTGTCAGTGTGTCCGTGTGTCTATGAACACGATAGCTCCAAAACTAAAAGTCGGTAAAATACCAAACTTGGTATTTAAGTTTAGTATCTTCCAGGGATGCGACACGAAGATTTTGGGAAAAATCCTCCAACCCATAACTACCCTTTACATGAACTTTTTTCGAAAATTTTTATTTTCTCAAAAATGGCTCTAACGTTTTTTTGATTAAAATGTCATGTATTAAAGCTATTTACCTGACAAATGAAATGTATATCTTGAATTTTCTGGGAATAACCTTTCAAGAGTACTTTATTCTGGATGAATTTTACGGAATTTTGAATAATTGCTAAACCGCCGTAACAGATGGACAAAAACTTAGAGCACGTTAAAACACACAATTTATGTTATATACATTCTTTTGAAGACTTGATCGTTTTTGAGACATTCTTTGTTTTCGGTTTCTGCTTTGAAAAACTTATACGTTTCTCATACAGGAGAAACAAAGGAACTTCAATTACATTGCAACCAGCTTTTGACTATCACTTTAAGCTATGGTACTCCCTTATTTCGCTTTTACTTACAAGGAAGCAAGTAATAAGACTATTTCTGCTATTTTTTTCTGATTAGCATGAAGTAAATAGAAGCATAGGCTTTTTAAGAATTATTTGTTGCAGAGATGTAGAGAAAGTCATGTGAATGGTACACATCAGATTTTGAAGTATATTCTAATGGAGGGCGATGATAACTGTTAAGATTTGCTACTTTTGCGCCAAATATTGTGCAAGTAAACTGGCTACGCTTACTAAAAAAAATCTCTCCACATGATATGAATTTAGCTGTAATCTCCAGACTGGGGCGGTAACCAGATTTTGGGTATTAGGAATGGTGTGGATTTGTGGATGCCCTAGCTCAGGATTTTTACTAGCATGGAAACTCTGTTCAGGGTGTGGTACGACACAAGTGCTTTATTCAGTTAGTTCGGGCTTTTTCTGCCGTCGAAAACACACGCATTCCTCCTAAATGTCCTACTGTGAAACTACACTTGTTACTTATTAATTTTGATGCAGTGATATCGTCCGTACTCTGGTGTGTATTCCAATAACTATTTCCCTCAAAACTAAAGGTAGCTTGTTTGACTCCACCACGGATCCTAATATCACATCTTTGCTCTGCCGGTTCTACGCCAAGTGCCCCCAAACAGTGTCTCCTGACCAGCGTTTTTTTTTTCTTCTTTTCCTGTTATTTTCCCCTCGGGCTGTGTAACCTCACCCCTTCGGGTAAATGCACTAACCCTAACGGTATACTGTGCTACCAGCTCGTGACAACTCTGCTACTTAGACGTGTTTGAAATCCTTCTTCCCTTCCCATTTTCAATGTACATTTATATTTCCTTCTTGGTATAATTTATATTATTAGCTATGAGTTACCTTCCCTTTCTGAATAACTCTTAGCCCCGTGACAAGACATGTACTGTCTCAAGACAAAACAGCACTCCCTTAAAATAAAACATTTAAAGCTGAGTACACTAAATTAATTTTGAGATATTAAAGATGCTAAATGCATGTAACTTTGTCCTTATTAAACATATTGGTTTCTAAGTACATAAGACCGTTCTATCGTACACTGGCCAACATGCACGGGTAGCTTTTTAAACTTGAATATTGATGTAATTTATCTTCCGCTGTTCTTTATGAAATTATTACACAATGATGTAGAATATGTTTATGTCTAGCCTCTCGTGTACCCTTATAACTGTAATTTCGCACAGCTCCGGATATTCCATATAAGGGATGCAATACAGTGGAACCTCACTTATACGTTTTTCAAGGGAGCCCAATAAAATGCTGTATAAATGAGAAAATGTGTAACTGATTTTTTCTTCTGGTATGGACCAGAATTTTTAATTTTTCACCAAGAGTCAAGGATTTTCTTGTTTTCTTCCTTGCTGGTTGATATTCACACATGCTTCTTCTCCTGTTTGTAACTCGAAACTCCACATAAAATAGATAAGTGACTGTTGGAACGATATGATGACGACAGTGAAAACATCACACTTGCAGTACTCGACTTAAAGCAGAGAAGTGACTTTTGGAACCAAGGTTAATAGATGGTTGGAACGATATGACCACAATGAAACGATAAGCGTCAATGAAAACTGCAAACCAGGCAATTCCAAGGCTATACACAGCAAGCATACCACCTACGTGTTTTTAAAAACGTATAAATTGCTACATTTTGTGTGTGGGGATCAGAAAAATGACGTATTAGCGAGAAAATATATACCGAAAACTTATAATAGAGGAAAAGTTTAATGGAGAACGACTGGTCCCTGAAATTTTAGTGTATATGTCATCACAAATCTTCATGCGGTCGCTTGGGATCAAACCCGGGCCGTCTAGGTGAGAGGCGACTGGTCTAACCACTCCGCCATGGCGCCACCACTATATCTGCTTAAAAACACAATTTATCATATACATTTTTTGTATATATTCCTGGTTATTGGTTTGAATTTTAAGTTAAGCTTTTCTAAAACGAGAGGTCATATTTTACTTTATTTTACTCCTGGAAATGAAAAAGGAACCAATTGTTTCACATAGAGACCAGCTTTTAAGAGATGTGACTAGTGTTTTAACCTAGCGCATTACCTTATTGCTTTCTATTTAGAAGGGAGTTATTAAACCATTTCTGTTTTTGTTTATATCATAAAAGAATAATGTTGTGTAGAGAAAGTCATGGAATGGCACTATGTGATTCTTACACGTGTTCCCAAAAGTGACTAGGCTGATGGAATTAATTTGCAGATACTTAGGTTAACAAGGTTTTAAGCACGGCAGTGTTTCATGGTTGACAGTTGTGGGAGTCAAAACGACCCATTCGAAATGAGAAAGCGGGAGACGAAACAGCCTGAGGTAATATAGCTCGTCCATTATGGGGTAATGGCATCGCAGTCAGGTTGGCAGTCACAAAGAGGGCCGATGTTTGGCAGTTCCTGTCTCAGCATGCTAACCCTGGCCCTTGATTGTCGCCGCTTCCTTGAACTCTCTAGTACGTGCCCACAGCGGTCGGTACTCCAAGATGCACACTTGCATGTCTTTCTTCCTTCCTTCTATTTTTCTGCTCTTTAGCTTTACCAACGTCTTGTCTTCTCACAATCATATAACATGCGCAACATATTTTTACTTTCTCTACATGTACTATGCACATAGTGTATAGACAAAGGTATTGTATTGCACCCAAAAATTTGATACCAATATTTCACCGAAAATGCATGTTTTGAGACCCCCCGAATCCAAAAAAAGCATTTTTAGAAAAATGTCCGTGTGTATGTCTATGGACAAAAGCTTACCACACAAAAAATGTGAGGCACGTTAAAACACACAATTTATGTAATATATGTTTTTTTTTCGTGGAGTTGGTCGTTTTTGAGATATTTCCTGTTTTTGGTTTCAGCTTTGAAAAGCTTATACTTTTCTCATACAGGAATCTGTCAACTACTGTCCATACAAACAAAGAAACTTCAGTCACATAGCAACCATCTTTTGACTCTCACTTTAACTTATGGTACTTCCTTATTTCGCTTCTACTTGCAAGGAAGCAAGTAATAAGACTATTTGTGCTAATGTTTTCTCGATTAGCATGAAGTAAATAGAAGCATAAGCTTTTTAACAATAATGTGTTACAGATTCTTAATCATTTCTCAGTTTATTAGTTAAATTTCTAATGTTTTGTAAAATATAAATGATATAAAACACTATACATTCAGTGTAGATACAAAAACATTTTTAAATTATATAACATCGAGAAATGGACATAAAAGAACAAAAAATGACATAATTAGCATACAGTTTAATAATATGTACCTCATGATAAGAATGTACCCACACCAGTGATACACAAAACACGCTCGCGTTTCGGTTCTTGCTTGTAGTGTGGTCACTACTGAAGTTTGATTCTCAGAGTCGAGGCAAACTACATTTGTTGGACCTTGCCCTCTGTTTACTGGATTCTCTCTCATTGTCTCCTTCATACGATGACTCAGTCACAGATAAAAGCTAAGCACGACTTCGGAGAAAGACTGAAAGTTTTGTGCCTTCATTGTTCCAACTACGGAAAATAAATACAAATTACTAGGTTGTCCTCATATATAATGTCCATGTATTTCACTACCGCCATGCTAAAGAAGTTTTATTTAAAGACATGTACAAATTAATAAAAATACATTTCTGATAACTAACTGATAGATATATTGAAATAATGACGGTGTAAATTATCAGATGTATATAACACATAAACGTAAATAAAAATCTCAAAATTAATACTAAAATACCTCCTTTCTCAGTATCATATCCAAAGAGGTACAACTATGATAGAGTAGGGAATCTACCTCAACATGGGAACTAATTACAAAATAATTACCGAATTGACTTGAGTTGTACCAAACCATCAATATTTTAGACCTACAATTTCTCGGTCTCTATATTTGGTAAACAAGAGTTTGCTCAGCTTTGAATTACATTGCTTCGAACGTCGGTAAATTCAGTAAGGCCATCTATCCCAGTCAGCATGTTCCTTCGAGCGAATTTGACCTTACTAGGTCACTTTAGGTTGCATGCTCCAGTCATACGTATTGATGGTTGCATATGCAGCAAGGCTCACGTTGCGTCGTTTTAGTTGCCCGTCTCAAGTTCAAAATTTGCACGCCACTTGTATACGTTAGCAATGCCAGTGATCCACATTAAAAGAAGAGTTCCTGACTACCTCCGTGGTCGAGTGGTCAGCGAGCTGATTTCTCACCCGGAGGTCCCGGGTTTGATTCCCGGCTGGGGCGGGGAATTTTTCTTTAGCCAGAATTATTCCTTATCCCCTACAGAGTCTGCAAGTATATATATATATATATATGAGAGTGAATGCGTGTGTTTTTGAGGGAAATAAGATGATTTAAACCTACAAGTGCAAAACCCCCGATATGACCTTGGATGTTAAATGAAGCAATAAAAAAAGAAAAGACGAGTCCTATAATAAAGAACCCGGGCCCTATGATAAAGTAGTTGAGCAAGTGAGATGTGGTATAGGGGGGGGGGACCTCGCCTGGAACAGAATGGCCGGAGTACGAAAGGCATCTCGAATATGACGGGAGGGCACAGAACCCTTAGGAATTCGATTGAGAAGAATGAAAGTAGTGGGACAAGAAATGAAACCTCTGGTCACAGATGTTATGCTGTGCACGTACAACGCAATCTCGCGCTGTGTGACTGGCGTGCACGCAACGGAATTTGTGCTTGTGTTGCTATTGGAATTGCAAGTTTTACCGTACAGTTAAGCCCTACTGTCATACAAAGCTCTCATGTGAGAAGTAAACAAGCCAGGACACGTGCCTTTCCTATAATCAACCAGTAACACTGGAGTATGTGATCCAAACTGCCTGAGTTTAACAGTTGGTAAGGCTCCCTACCAAAGACGTATCGTTTTGCTGTTTTCTGACTTAGGAAATTATGGTTTCGATACTTGCTGCCTTGCATTCAAGTAGAAATAACACAAGAAAGAACAGTAAGCTATCACACACTTCCTCTGCGCCTATATTGTTTATTAATGGGTATAAAGACTATTCAAAGTTTATATTCCTATCTACTTATCAAAAATAAATGGCTAAGGTGCATATTTAGTTATAGATACAAAGACAATAGCAATTGTCAAGTGTTTAACTACTGGACGCTATGTAGGTATACTGGCCGTAAAACTTTGTTATTTCCATTCTAGTTTTGATCTTACCTGAAGAGGGTGCTTTTAAACAATTTTAAATTGCTGTGAGAATGAAAATTCGTTTACCATGGCAACCTTTCTCAAGTTCTCTTAAGGTAACTTAGGGTGTGTTTTTGCTTCCATTTTGATTGAATTCTTTAACTAGTTTCGAATAACACAGAATATTAAAAATCTAAGTACATATCTAATGTCATTGTTATCTTTGGTCCATATATATCTTGTTATTCCTCGCAGCAATCACTTTTTCGTAATGGTGTTCGTCTTATTTTTAATTACACTGTTCACAAACAGACGCGGGGGCATAGCACTAAGTGCTTTTTTTTTTTACTTTTCTGCATATAGTAGGTAGGGGAAGGATTGTATTCCACCCAAAAAATTCGATATCAAACTCTCACCAGGTACGTGTGAGAGAGAGAGAGAAAGAGACAACACAAGATAATGGATTAATTGTGTGTAGGACAGGAGTTGGATAGGTAGATTGACCATAATAGTTGGCTATACTATGAATCCTGGGACTTAAGTACTTACAGCATTGTAAATCGCCATTGGGGTTGTCATCTCAAATTAATTTGAGATCACCTTGTGGTATACCAGGTAACATGCGAGTCAGTTGAGAAATTCAGTGCTATACCTGCATGTTGCCATAGTAGCTCAGTGCAGAGAAAACGGATAGAGATCGGGAGATCGGTGGTTCAAATCCCGTCTATGGCGTTGAATTTTTCAGTCTGGCTCTACCCATCCAAAACAGGATAACTTAGAAACGAAAAGCGATCAAGTATCAAACATGATATTTAATTTCAATATATTCCACACTCGGTTCTTCATTGGTACGAAAGTGCTTCCCTCCTAGTCACGACTTCAGTTCAAGAAAAAGGTGAAAGTTGCTGAGTGCCAGGTCAGGGCTGTACGGTGGATGATCGAAAATGGCCCATTGAAATTGTTCAAGGACCGATGGGTTGTGCCAGCAGTGTCATGGATCAACACAATTCCTGAAATCATTTTCCTCTTCGTTTGTTTTGAATGGCTCTCCGCAAACGCCACAAAGTACAAAGATCTTCAAAACAACGTCAATGCTCGTTTGAAATTATTGACGGCAGCATTTTTTGAAGCGTGTATTACAAAGCTTGTGCACAGTTACGATAAATTTCTCAATCTTTTCGGTGATTACGTTGAAAAGTAAGCATAAGTGCACAAAACTTGTATTAATAAAATAATTGTTTTTTATGAACTAGTCTTTTATTTGTGGCCTATCGAGTGTTGGAAAAAAAAGGCCGTCGTATATCCAAGGTCATTACAGTAGTAACAGTCTCTAATATTTGCCCTTCTTATTTAATATGTTAGCGGATGTCACTTCAACCTATATACGAGATATGGTCAACTAATTACTATTGTGAACTGCATGCAAACGTAAACAGTTTTAAGTTTCATTATTTACAATTTGTTGGAACGTTATTGACGCAGATGTATAATGTTACATTAGAGTGTGAGGTGGTCTTAGAGCGGGGAATTAGCGGAGAGAGTCCACACTAGACTATTTTGTTTGACAGATAATGAAGGCGTGAGATGGCTTCCCATATCTGCCTTGCCATACTCTGCATATTTGAGAAAGCAATTTTACCCAATGATTAGCAAGTATTACTTAACTGATATAATTCAGCAATTTAAACTATTAAAAACTTCAAATTATAAAATGTTCCTAGTACAAGTGGACAAGGATTTAACTCCTAGGATCTTCTAAGGATAAGTTAATCTTGTGAGAACGTTTTGGCAAAGCTAGGAGCTATAAGACATAACACTATTTTCAGAAAATGATGTTTTAATTGTTCACAAATGTAGTGTACCCCTTTAAGACACCTCTCACAAAAATATGTTCTGTCTATCAAAATGACTGTCAACACCTTAACGTCTCAACCAAACTGTCCGAAGAAATTCAGAAAGAGAATATTTTAAATGCAACACTCCGGCAGCACAAGCGTGATGACGTCATTTGTTTCTCCCCCGAGCTGGTTCTGGGACGAAGAAAAGAAGACGATGGGGGAACTCGCCGAGAAAGACGAGTGACTACATTCTTGGGCACACTAGCACGAGTACCGACCAGCCAATGGAGAGCGCCCGCTATATTTCGGCATCAGTAAATGTATATTCATCATTTTTGGGTGGTAAAGGCAAAGGCAAAGGCAAAGGCAAAGGCAAAGGCAAAGGCTAGGCTGCGGTGGACACCTCTTGCAGTGAGACCATCGTGCGCTAACACCCCCTAAGGAGGAAAGGATGAAGTGAGGAACCATAGCGCCCACAAGTCGCGGAAGTTCCTAACTGTTTGGCTGATAGTTCATACCGGCACCAGGAGCCACAGTGCAGTCACCAACACTACGAGACCCGCCTGGGTAGCGTAGTGAAAGGGTGTGTGCCTCATATTCAACAGGTTATGAGTTCGAATCTCGCTTAGGGTTGGTTGCCCGGATAAGGTTTTTTTCGGGGTTTTCCCGTATCCTGAGAAGACGAATGTCGAGTAGCTTTAAGCTCCATGGACCCCGAGATCATTTGATCATCATTTCCTCATTTCATTCATCGTCCGATATGACCAACCAGGTTAAAGCTATTAAAAAAAAACAAAAAGAAAACACTATGAGTTTTGGATCGAACCTGTGTCCTACCTAATGTGAGTCGCATATGTTATATAAATGGCATATGCCACTTCGCTCACAATTTTTTTCTTTTTATTATTATTATGTTTTGCAATTCCAAATGTTACAAGTAATAATGGACGTCTTTTTTATTTCTTCCACAGCCGGGGTGAAATTAGAAAGTATTTCAATCCATCATCAGAAATTCAGGATAATGAAAGAAAGTGTGCATTTGATCCAAGAAAGGGAAGATTATTTTATTTAGTTTTGTACTAAAGAAATGCAATAAGGATATCAACGTATATGATTATCTTTAAGGGGTTTTAAATAAGTCTGTTAAGGCCTTTAATACATGTATTGTTAAATGAAATAACCATTTATCTTTATAAATTCCCCTTCCCAATGTAAAAAAAAAAAACTGTACAGGGTTTGTCATCGTTTTCTACAAATCAGATTTTCAAAGAATGTGAATGAAAATGATATATATCATGCTCAATCGATCCTATGGTCCAGTGCGCTAAAAGCTATTAGATAGTTGTTTTATAAAAAATATTGGGAATTAACTCAACTGCAGATTGAACTCGGAAAAATAATTTCGCTCACCGCGGAGATGCGCTAGATGGAAATCATTATCCCCTCTGTCAATCATTTCCTTCCATTAATTATCATCATATCCAATAATTCCAGCTAATAAATGGATCCTGGTCATAGCTTTGGTGGAACGAGGTTTCCCTGAAGGTCTCTGAACACACAGGGTTTTCATTTATACTAAAATAATTCATCGTGCGACTCGATGTAATCTGAGATTAAAAACATTGTCTTGATACTGCAAATAAAGCTGAAGTAAATAAATAGGAAAAGCTGAATCAGTTCAACGTTTAGACAGCTCTGTGAGTATTAAAAAACTAAAAGTATTACTTTAGAACCAACGTTTTGTTTTTTTAAGTTCGAATTTTGGACAATAATTATTATTTTTACTTTCTCTAGCCCCGTACATAGGAATAGAGACGTATTGTATTCCACCCAAAAATTCGATGTTGAGTTTCACCAGAATTACAGTTTTAGGACCCTCTGATTCATTAAAAAAAAAAAATAAAAAAGCATTTTCAGAAACAGGTCCGTATATGTATGTGTTTGTCTGTTTGTGTGGGTCTGTGGACAGCATAGCTCAAAAACGAAAAGACTGTAAAATACCAAACTTGCTATTTAAGTTTGGTCTCTTCCGAAGATGCGACACGAAGATTTTCCAGGAAATCCCCCCACCCCTAACTACCCTTTGCATAGAAAATTTTTCGAAAATTTTGTTTTTCTTAAAAATGACTAACGATTTTGATTAAAATACTACATGTTAAAGCCATGTCTATCACAAATGAAATGCATATCTTGAATTTTCTGGGAATAGTTTCTAAAGACCTGTTTATTCTGGTTGAATTTGGCTTAATTTGACTTAAGTAGTACACCGTAAGAGATAGACAAAAACTTACAATACAAAAAAATATGTAGATCTTGTTAAACTATATGTTATGTCATATACATTTTCTTCGTGGAGCTTGCCGTTTTCGAGGTATTCCTTTTTATTAGTTTCAATTGTGAAATACTTATACATTTCGCAGATGGAAGTGTTCGTTTTTCTTTTGTTCTACTTCTGGCCAAGCAAAGAAGCGATTTGCAATGACAATCCCATAATGACAGCCTTTTAAAACATTTAACTATCACTTTAGCCTAGTGCATTCCCTTCCATTCTACTTATAATGAACTAAGTAATAAAATTCTGCTAATGTTTGTCTCAATTAGCATGGTTTTGAAAGAAGAATTATCTTTCGTAAGAACTTTGATTGTATAGTAGCTAGAGAAAGTCATGTGAGTGTAATTTATAGATTTTTCTTTTCGGAAGGAAAGTCTTTGTTTAATTTTAGTCATTTTATCCCTCACGAACCAAACCAATTTACCCTTTGGTGATGGTTTGTGATAAAATTTTGAATCTACATATATGAATTAATTAAAGGCATCCTCTTAATTTAATTTTTTACAAATTGGAAGTTACACTAGACGCGAATAACCAGCCAAAGCCGACAGAACGTAAACAAGAGGTACATTTTGGTATGTGGATGTTTATCTTGTTCCCTGACAAGTAAAAGAAGGTTTTATCTATCTAGGATGTACACTTGTATGACGGTATCCGGTCCTGGACATGTCCTCCTTCGTTCTGGAGAGCGCTGATAGTAACTGTGGAAGCGTACGTGTTGCTTAAAGCAGCCACAAGGACCGCATAAACTCCCAGACTGCATCGTGCTCTGAAAAATCTGATGTGTCCCATTCACATGACTTTCTCTACTTCTCTGCAACAAATTGTTGTTAAAAATCTTATGCTTCTATTTAATTCATGCTAATCGAGAACAAAATAACCGAAATTGTCTTATTTCTTGCTTCCTTGTAAGTAGAAGCGAAAAATGGGAGTATCATAGGTTAATGGATAGTCAAAAGCTGGTTGCTAGGTGACTGAAGTTCCTTTGTTTGTATGGACACGAGTTGACAAATTCCTGTATGAGAAAAATACAAGTTTTTCAAAGCTGAATCCATAAATATAATATAAATTGTGTTTTAATATGCTCTACATTTTTTGTGTGAAAGGTTTTTGTCCATCTCTTGCGGTTTAGCAGTTATGCAAAATTTCGTAAAATTCATCCAGAATAAAGTAGTCTTCAGAGACTATTCCCAGAAAATTCAAATTATACATATTATTTGTCAGGTAAGTATCTTTAATATACGACATTTTAATCAAAATCGTTAGAGCCATTTTTAAGTAAGCAAAAGGTTTCGAAAAAATACCTAAACACCAAGTTTGGTTTTTAACGGAATTTTCGTTTTTGAACTATGCTGCCCACAGACACACGCACACATGGACTGTTTCAGCAGGTCTCAAAACATGTATTTCCGGTGAAATCTCGGTATCAAATTTTTGGGTGAATTACAATACTTTCTGTATACACTGTGTACATAGTGCGTGTAGAGAAAGTAAAAATGCCTTGAAAAATCATTTAGGTGTGCATTCACGATATGTAATAAATTCTGTTATTGTAAACCAATATTAATGATAGTAAATATAATAAAACATCCATAATCAAAATCGTTAAATCGTTAAATTAAAAAAATCTCATGTGTTCCACTCACATGACTTTCTCTACATTTCAGCTACAATAACTTATTCTTCTCTTTATTTTCTTCTAAACGAGAACAAATAGAAATGGTTTTATTGCTTGTTTCTATATAAGTAGCAGAAAAAAAGGAAGCACCATAGGCTAAAGCGATAGTCAAAAACTGGTTGCTGTATACTTGTAGTTCCTTTGTTAGCATGGACAGAGTTGACAAGCTCCCGTATGAGAAAAGTATAAGTATTTTAAAACTGAAACCAATAACAAGAAATATCTCATAAATGACCAACGCTTCGGAACAAATGCATATAACATAAGTGTGTGTTTTAACGAGAACTACGTTTTCTGTTCAGTAAGTTTTTGTTTGTTATGCAGAATTTCGCAAAATTTATCCAGAATAAAGATGTCTTCAGGTTATTCCGAGGAAATTCAAATTATAAATTCTATTTGTGTAAATATCTATAATATACGATATTTTAATCAAAACCGTTAGAGTTGCTATTGAGAAAATCAAAATTGTATAAAATATTCCACGTAAAGGGTAGTTGGGGGTGGGAGTGTTTTCTTGAAAATCTTCGTGCCGCATTATTGGAAGAGACTAAATTTAAACACACGTTTAGTTTTTGAGCTATGCTGTCCACAGACACACAGACAAGCACACAGGCGGACCTTTTTTCTAGAAATGCATTTTTTTTATTCAAGGGGCCCCAAAACATATATTTTCAATGAAATCTCGGTATCGAATTTTTGGGTGGAATGTAATACACTCTCTATACACTACATACATAGTACGTATAGAGAAAGTAAAAATCCTTGAAAAAGCACATTGTTGACCTCCTAACTGCTCCATGTCATAGTAACAGAAAGTCCAAACAGTTTTCAGGTCATTTACGGAGTTATAAGAGAAAATACATAATGTAAAATTGGTCATTCCCCTAACAAATCCTGTATTAAAAAACTGATTTGTTCCATTCACATGACTTTCTCTACATCGATGCAACAAATTATTGTTAAATAGCTTATGCTTCTATTTACCTCATGCTCATCGAGAAAGAATTAGCAGAAATAGTCTTATTACTTGCTTCCTTGTAAATAGAAGCGAAATAAGAGAGTACTATAGGTTAAAGTGACAAACAAAAGCTGGTTGCTATGTGACTGACGTTCCTTTGTTTGTATGGACAGGAGTTGACAAATTCCAGTGTGAGAAAAGTATAGGTCTTTCAAAGCTGAAACCAACAACAAGGACTATTCAAAAAACGATCAACTCCTCGAAAAAATGTATACGACATAAATTGTGCGTTTTAATGAGTTCTACAATGTTTGTGTGGTAAGTTGTTGTCTATCCCTTACGATTTCCCAATTATTCACATTTCCGTAAAATTCATCCAGAATAAAGTAGTCTTTAGAGGCTTTTCCAGAAAATTCAACATATGCATATTATTTTTTCGGTATGTATCTTTAATACACGATAGTTTAATCAAAATCGTTAGAGCCATTTTTTAGTAAAACAAAATTTTCGCAAATTGTTCCATGTGAAGGGTAGTTTAAAGTGGGGGGGGGGGGAATTTCTTCAAAACCTTAGTGTCGCATTCTTGGAAGATACTGAACTTAAATACAATTTTCGAAAATTTTGTTTTGCTAAAAAATGGCTAACGATTTTGATTAAATTACCACATATTAAAGCCATTTCCATCACAAATAAAATGTATATGTTGAAGTTTCTGGGAATAGTATCTGAAGACCTGTTTATTCTGGATAAATTTTGCTGAATTTGACATAACTGGTAAGCCGTAAGAGATAGACAAAAACTTACTACATAAAACATGTAAATCTTCCTAAAACACGCAATTTATTTCATATACATATTTATCGTGGAGTTGACCGTTTTTGAGATATTCCTTGTTATTGGTTTCAGTTTCAAAGTACTTGCACTTTTCTCATACGGGAACTTGTCAACTCCTGGCCACGCAAAGAAACGGATTTCAATCCTATAGCAACGAAATTTTAAAAGTTTAGCCTAGTCTATTTCCTTATTTCCGTCCTACTTTTAAGAAGTTAAGTAATAAAAAAATTTCTGCTAATGTTTATTCGATTAGCATGAAACAGAAGAAGAATCTTATAAACATTAATTAATTTGTTACAGAGATGTAGAGAAAGACATGTGAATAAATACATCAGATTTTATTTTCTCGGGTGTACATACTTTTCCGAGTGATACGGAACATGCCATTACCTTACTCAACATTACAGGTATAAATGCCAATTATTGAAATGAACTATGAGAACTATAGCTCTAAGAATGACAGTAACATGTAGTTGCTACAAAAATGCTGTTTCACTACCTATTTAATGCTATTTAACATAACTTTGAGCAAGTATAACCTTCAGGAAGATGCAGTTAATCAATTCGGGCTAGAAGTGGATGATCTGCGACTGATTGAGAAACAAATTCACACTGTAAAATGCGAAATCCATCCGAGCATCACAGTTGTGTGTAATACCTTTGAAAATAGTGCATAATGAACGCTAGTCATTATGTATGGAAACGTGTTATTTGCTATTTTGTGAGTAAACTGTACGTTTGCAATTTACATTATATAAATAAAGCTACTGCAACAAATGATAAACTGAGACCAGCTCAGAATGGATTCAGTAACTTGAGCGAAATGTACGAGGGCCGTTTTTTTTTTCAATCTCGATAGGTTATAATTAAGACAAGTTCATAGAAAACAATTATTTTATTACTAAAAGTTTTGCACACTTATGGTTAATTTTCAACATAATCACTGAAAAGATTGAGACATTTATCGTACCTGTACACAAGCTTTGCAATACTCGCTTCAAAAAATGTTTCCACCAATGATTTCAAATGAGCATTGACGTTGTTTTGAAGATCTTCGTTGGTTTGAAAATGCTGCCCTCCTATCCACGTCTTCAGTTCAGGGAAAAGGTGTTAGTCGCTGGGTGCCAGATCAGGACTGTACGGCGGATGATCGAAAATGTTCCATTGAAATTGTTTATGGAGCCGATGGGCTGTGGCAGCAGTGTCATGGATCAACACAATTCCTGAAGTCAGCATTCCTCTTCGTTTGTTTTTAATGGTCTCCGCAAACATCGTAAAGTACGAAGATCTTCTAAACAACGTCAAGCTTATTTGAAATCATTGGCGGCAACATTTTTGAAGCGGGTATTGCAAAGCTTGGGCACAGGAACGATATATTATGTTTCAATCTTTTCTGTGATTAAAAGTAACCATAAATGTACAAAGCTTTTAGTAATAAAGTAATTCCTTTCTATGACCTTGTCTTTTATTTATAGCCTATCGCAGCATGGACAAAATGGCTCTCGTACATTTTATTGTGTCTGGATTATTTGCCCACATTCTTTGCTTTTACCTATTATTAAAGAGTATTTGAAGAACATACAAGTATTCCATGACAAATGTTAGAAAATGAAACACTTCTTTCAAATGGGTTCTATAGGTGGGCAAACAACATAGTACAAGTTAAAGCACCTCTTAGTAATAAGATGACAGAAATAAATCAAAGTTCCACAAACGTACTTGTCTTTTTAATTTGTAAAAAGATAAAGTTGTATACAAAAAGCGGAATGAGGAATCAGTAGATTTTAAAGCAAATTATATACATTGTACTATTTTATAAGCAGATATTAATGCTGCACTTCAAGCAGTATTGAAATTGAAACAAACTATATTAAATTGTTAACATTAAAATACCTGTCACAAAAACGGAAGAGATGACATTTTATTGGTCCCGAAAAAAGTAAGTTTGGCTTTTAACAATAAAAAATCTGATTGTTCCATTCACATGACTTTCTCTACATCTATGAAAAATTATTGTTAATAAGCTTATGCTTCTTTTTACTTCATGCTAATCGAGAAAAAAATAACAGGAATGGTCTTCTTACTGGCTTCGTTGTAAATAGAAGCGAAATAAGGGAATAATATACGAGGGGCATACTGAAAGTCAAGAGCAACCCATTGTAAAAATTTAAATTTCAACAATGTAACGAAACGAATTGCAGGATCGTAATCTACAGACTTTAAGCCACATGTTGACATATTGTGACGTCATTAGCTTCTATCACGTGACCACAGACGGTGTTTGAAAAATGGCTGAAATTGATGTTTCGTTTCGACAGCGTGCTGTCATTGAATTCCTTGTGAAAGCAGGAATATCTGCTCCTGAAATTCATCTCAGACTTCAACGTGCGTATGAAGGTGTCTGCATGGGCGCCAGCAGTGTTAGAAGATTGGTGAAACATTTCAAAGATGGAAACACGAGTCTGCAAAATGCGCCTCGTAGCGGGCGTCCTCGAACTGCCTCTACAGAACGCAACAAGGAAAGAGTTGATGAGCTCATTACAGGAGATATGCGTTTCACTGTGAATGAAATTGCTGCGCAACTTGGAATAGGACATAGTACAGTGCAAGAAATGATCCACTGCTTGGGTTATGAAAGGTCTGTGCCCGTTGGGTCCCCCGTTTATTGACTGAAGACCACAAACTTCAGAGAAGAACCATTGCACAAAACATTCTTCAGAGATTTCATAATGAAGGTGATGAATTTTTGACGTGTATTGTGACTGGAGATGAGAGTTGGTTCCATCACTATGAGCCAGAAACGAAACGTCAGAGTATGGAATGGCACCACTTGAACTCACCATCGAAGAAGAAAGTGAAGACAGTGCAGTCTGTAGGAAAAATTATGGGAAGTGTCTTTTGGGATGCACAAGGTTGCATTCTGGTTGACTTTCTTGAACCTGTACAAACCATAAATTCTGCCCGCTACATCAAGACACTTCTGAAGCTCCGTCGGGCTTTGCGTGATAAACGCCCTGGAAAGAGGATCATCCTTCAACAGGATAATGCGCGTCCGCATACTGCCCGTGCCACTATGGAGAAGATCAGGGCATTAGGATGGGAAACTCTTCCACATCCTCCCTACAGTCCTGACTTGGCACCCTCCGACTACCATCTTTTCGGTTCTGTGAAGGAGCAGATGCGTGGCCAACGCTACGAGACGCTGGAGGATATTCGGAAAGCAGTGCGTCAGGGTCTGCGGGCAGCTGGAACGGAGTTCTATCACAAGGGCATTTTCAAACTTGTAGAACGATGGGAAAAATGTGTGCAAAACAATGGAGACTATGTCGAAAAGTGAAAGAAAGTCTGTAGATTATGATTATGTATTTGGTTTGGCTTAAAAATAAATATTAAGATTGTAAAACAGTGTTGCTCATTACTTTCAGTATGCCCCTCGTAGGTTAAAGTAATAGTCAAATGCTGGTTGCTTTGTGACTGAAGCTCCTTTGTTTGTATGGACAAGAGTTGAAAAATTCCCATATGAGTATTTTAAAGCTGAAACCAAAAACAAGGAATACCTAAAAATCGATTCACTCCACGAAAAAATGTATATAACATAAAAGGTGTATTTTAACGTGCTCTACATTTTTGTGTGGTAAGCTTTTTCCATCTCTTATGGCTTGGCAGTTATGCAAAATTCCGTAAAATTAATCCAGAGTAAAGTGGTCTTCAGAGCCTATTCCCACAAAATCAAGATATACATTTTATTTGTCAGGTAAATATCTTTAATATACGATATTTTGATCAAAATCGTTAGAGCCATTTTTGTGAAAATCACAAGTTTCGAAAATAGTTCCTTCGAATGGGTAGTTTGAGGTGGGGGAGGGTTTCTCAATCTTCATGGAAGATACTAAACTTAAACACCAAGTTTGGTATTTTACCCACTTTTCGTTTTTGAGTTATCGTTTTCACAGACACACGGACACACACACGCACGGATATTTTTCTGAAATGCTTTTTTTCGATAAACGGGACCCTAAAACATACATATATAAGTATTTGCGGTGAAATCTCGGTATCAAAATTTTGGGTGGAATGCAATACCTTCTCTATACACTATGTACATAGTACATGTAGAGAAAGTAAACAGTCAAGAAAAAAGAATAGAAGCAGGAGAAATAAAGTTCCTTAGATTACATTTGCGGGATGTATGTTATTGAAAGAAATGAAAATATTGGAAAATAATACACCAAATTATTAAACATAATCAGAATAACTGTAAAGACTAGGTAAATAAAATGCCAACTATACGTACCATGAATCAATATCCATTTGGAAGACCAGTAAAATGATGGTGATATCATTTTGATGGGCCGGAACGAGCCGAAATGTCTAGGTCTTGATGACGAAGAAAGTAAAATGCACTGCTTTACTATAGACTTAACCATAGTTTTATACAGCATGAACTATTCTCAGCTCTCTTAGATTAAACTAATGATTCTGGCTTCAATTTTACATTCCGAATTGGATTCAGCCTTTAGAGATGATCCGTGACTTCGTTATCCTCTAGGTTTATAATCCAATACTGCCATGACTCACTCTGTTTACTGTTTAAATAAGTTTGGACATTCCTTTATAGCAGCGTTTCCCAAGGTTTCTCAACTTGCGGCACAGAAGGAGTAATTGAATTCACGTGGCACAGTCATTGATATTGCCAATAAATAACATGTTATCACATAAGCGTGTGTAGGACAGGGGTTAGAAAGTTATAGTTAGATTGAAAAATTCAAAACCACTAATTGATCTAATAGATAAACTATGAAGCCCGGAAGTTATAAGTACTTACGAAATTGTAAGCTGCATTAAGGTTTGTCATATCAAAATAATTTGATCACCTTGTGGTTCACCGAGAAACATGAGAGTCAGTTGAGGCATTTAATGCAATGCAGGTATGTTTCCATGGTAGCCCAATGGTTACATCAATGGGCTATAGACCTGGAGATCCGCGGTTGAAATCCCGTCTCTGGCATTGCATTTTAATTATAAGGTTATGATGTTGCAAGAGTAATTTAGTGAGGTAAATGCCTAAAATAAATATAACAATAATGATGTGTAAATTATTATACTTATTCAAAATATTGTATGGGTAGCATATTTAAATGTATCTAGACTAAATTAATATTGTAGATTTTCAATAATACTTTTCAAAGTTATTGCAGAAACTAAAATTAATGTGAAACGAGCTTAGTGTGCTTTCGAAGTTTTCCTTGTGTGTGCGACCGAATACGTGCTTTAATGTGGTCGAATGGACTACTTAAGCGTAAGAAAATACTCTTCTACATTTGTAGAGTACATACACAAGATATTGAATTGAGTGTTGACGGATTTGAATCAATTTTAGAGTACTTTGTAAGCTCAAATATCTCGTGGTTATTACAATTTGTAATCTTGATAAACAGAACACTTTCATATTTACTCACAGATACAGAAATTGCAAAAAGCTGATGAAAGCAGAAGTATTTGTTTTACTAACTTCACTTTTTAACCATAAACTGATCTTTTATTTTAATTACTTCTCTCGGTTTATGTAAAAACACAAGACTCAATTACGACACTGCTAAACTGGTCAATAATATGTTCTATCAGCGTGGAAGTGCTAATGATTATCTCTTTTATACAGACACCACCTTTAGCAAAACAACATAAATATTTCCATAAAAATCGGTGTTCCATTCACATGGTTTTTCCTAGCTATTATACAACAGATTATTCTTAGAAAAGCTGGTTTTTCTCTCTACTTCATGCTAATCAAGATAAACAGAAGATAGCAAAATAGTCGTATTAATTACCTCCTTATAAGCAGCAGTCAAATAAAGCGATGAACAAATGTTTTAAAAGTTGTTACTATGTGATTGATATTGGTTTGTTTATACGGCCAGGAGTTGACAAATTCCCGTATGAGAAAAGTATAAATATTTTCAAACTCGAGCCAATAACAAGGAATATCTTGTAAATGGTCAACCAACAAAAATACATATGACATAATTTCTGTGTTTTAACGAGATCTGCATTTCTATGCTGTGATGTTTTGACTATCTCTTAGGGTTTACCAGTTATACAAACGTTATCCTGAATGAAGAGGCAATTTCCAGAAAATTTAAGCTATACATTTCATTTGCGATGTGAATATATTTAATATACCTACGGTATTTTAATCAATTTCGTTAGAACCATTTTTGCAAAAATAAAAATGTTCGAAATTTTTTCCATGTAAAGCGTAGTTTTGGTGGGGGATGTTTTTCAAAACCTTCGTGTCGCATCCATGGAAGATAGTAAACTTAAATACCAAGTTTGGTATTTTAGCGAATTTCGTTAGAATTGTTGTGTTCACAGAACACACGGACACACGCGCGCGCGCGAACCCTTTTCTAAGAATGCTTTTTTGGGTGCAGGTAAACCTAATAGGTGTATTTCCGGTGAAATCTCAGTATCGAAATTTTGACTAGAGTACAATACCTTCTCTACTTACTATGTATACCCGTCGCCCAAAAAATGAGACATAATATCTGGAACGTCAAATTCATCTGTCCGTCAGGGCACAGCGCCTTGTATACACCATCCGCGTTACAGTTGTGTAGTGCCAGCAAGTTGTCACAAGTTCCAAATGTTAACATTACTAACCCATATATCAATACATAACTTAAGCTTATTCAGCAACAAGCCATAAATATTACCCATAAAAAGTAACGACACAAACATGATACAGTTAGTATTGTAAAACCTTTACATATGTGTTTACTGTAGCGCTGTGACAAAACGTAGGTTACTCTTCTGGTGAAGGTCACAGGTTCCTTCTCGCATGTAGCAAACATTTTTTTTTTTAACTTCTCTTAATGATCTTGAATCGACACATAGTGAATTCTTATTTGACATACCTATTTCTTAGACGACAATCAAAAGCTGGTCGAAATGTCATTGAAGTTCCTTTGTTTGTATGGACAGCAGTTGACAAATTCCTGTATGAGAAACGTATAAGTTTTTCAAAGCAGAAATCAAAAACAAAGAATGTCTCAAAAACGATCAAGTCCACAAAAGAATGTATATAACATAAGTTGTGTGTTTTAACGTGCTCTACATGTTTCGTGCTCTAAGTTTTTGTCCATCTGTTACGGCGGTTTAGCAGTTATATTTTATGTACATTGCACATACCGGGCTAGAGAAAGTAGTATACCACTATAAGAAAAATCCATTACACAATAAAAGTAGGATTAGCATTTTGTCGAATTCGCCGTCTTAAACAAAATAACAAAACCATGATAAACTGTATACGATGCATTATTATATTGCCCAAATAATGCAATAGATATAAATAAATCAAACGCAATAATAATACGTGAAAACTGACATAAAATCGCTTAAGCATGAAGTTTAGTTCTGCGAACGCCCCTCTTCCCTATCACGATTCCCAGGTCTCAACTGTCTCACCTTGAGTAGAAATTCACTTTTCTTGCCTGCCAGCAGCGTCCAACATGCTCTTCGGTGTGAAAAATATCTCGCCTACTGAAGCTCGATAGAGATGCCATGATAATATATTTCCCTCTTGACGGTGTTTCATTTTTTTCCACAGCCCCCTTTAACCTCGAATTAGAAACAACTCGTCTTAAGGTTTCCGTTAGGTTTAAACCATTTTATTTTCTCAAACACGCACACATTCGCTTTCACATACAAAGTTCCAGAATCTGTGGGGTATAGGGAATAATTCTGGTTTAAGAAAAATTCCCCGCCCCAGCCGGGAATCGAACCGGGGACCTCCGGGTGAGAAGTCAGCTCACTGACCACTTGACCACGAAGGCAGTCTGCTTCATGTTGTTCAGTATAGGAATGCGAAAGAAAATATTCGACAGGTTTGCACAACTCTTTAAACTTCCTTCAGGAATATTTTATTAAAAAAAAACTGATGTGTACCATTCACATGACTTTCTCTATATCCCTGCAACAAATTATTCTTAAAAAGCTTATACTTCTATTAACTTCATGCTAATCAGTAAAACATTAGCAGAATTAGTCATATTACTTGCTTCCTTGTAAGTAGAGGTGAAATAAGGGAGTACCATAGGTTAAAGTGATAATCAAAAGCTGGTTGCTATGTGACTGAAGTTCCTTTGTTTGTATGGACAGCAGTTGACAAATTCCTGTATGAGAAATGTGTAAGTTTTTCATAGCAGAAATCAAAATTAAGGAATGTCACAAAAGCGATGAACTCCACGAAAAAAATGTATATAACATAAATTGTGTGTTTTAACGTGCTCTACATTTTTTGTGTAGTAAGTTTTTGTCCATCTCTTGCGGTTTAGCAGTTATTCAAAATTTAGTAAAATGCATCCAGAATAAACTACCCTTCAGAGGCTATTCCCAGAAAATTCAAGATATACATTTTATTTGTCAGGTAAATATCTTTAATATACGAAATTGTTAGAGCCATTTTTGAGAAAATCAAAATTTTCGAAAAAAGTTCCATGTAAAGGGTAGTTTGGGGTGGGGGATTTTTCTCAAAATCTTCGTGTCGCATCCCTGGGAGATACTAAACTTAAATACCAAGTTTGGTATTTTACCTGCTTTTCCTTTTTGAGTTATCGTGTTCACGGACATACGGACACACACACACACACACATGGACCTTTTTCCGAAAATGCTTTTTTTAGTTAAGGGGACCCTAAAACATATATTTCCAGTGAAATCTCGGTATCGAATTTTTTGGTGGAGTGCAATACATTCTCTATACACTATGTACATAGTGCCTATAGAGAAAGTAATAAGTATAACCTTTTATACAATAATTTGTTGCAGAGATGTAGAGAAAGTCATGTGAATGGAACACATCATATTTTTTTTTTTTTTTTTTTTTACTGTGTATTGGCCTTTAAGCGCAACCTACTTGGCCATCAGGAGGATAGAATGACTTACAGCACTAAACATCCATACACACAGCGGGATTCGAATCTGTGACCCTTTCGAACGCGTCAACGACCACGGCCGGCCCCTCAAACCTTGAAGAAGTGGCAATTGTTACCGGGTTGCCTGCCCTGATTATTTCCTTACATGGATTACGAATTCAGCCTGTCCGGGCAGTTTATCGACCGTTGGGTCTAGATCCACCGTGTTCTGTTAATAGCAGCGCCACCTCTTGCAGGACATGGTGTAACCAACCTCGGACAGTCTTGCTTGTTACGTCAACGGTGTAAACATCTTATTTACTTCCTCGGCACTATCCTGGCTACTGGGCTAATCCCTCAAAAGTCTCTTGTTCCGCACATAATATATCCAGTATTTTGCTTCATCGCAAATTGTTGTTTTTGTTATTTATTTGGATGGTCTATGTGTTATCTTATTTCAGTTTCAAAGCTGATTAATGATAAAATGAGAACGTACTGCTGTTGGTTTGACAATCATGGGAGGGATAAGCCCACATATTTTATGCAAACGATTTCATGTCGCACGTCAGATACGACGCAATGATAAAGTACATTCAGTTTAACGGAAGTACTTATACCACGCGACGCAACAGTCGCACAAGATTTTGTGTCGCGCGTCAAATACAAGCTAAGGTACATTCAGTTTAATGACAGTATTTATACCACGCGACGCAACAGTCGCACAAGATTGTGTGTCGCGCGTCAAATACAAACTAAGGTACATTCAGTTTAATGACAGTATTTATACCACGGGACGCAACAGTCGCACAAGATTGTGTGTCGCGCGTCAAATACAAGCTAAGGTACATTCAGTTTAATGACAGTATTTATACCACGGGACGCAACAGTCGCACAAGATTTTATGTCGCGCGTCAAATACAAGCTAAGGTACATTCAGTTTAATGACAGTATTTATACCACGCGACGCAACAGATTAGGTATCGGTGGTCTCAACATGCATGGGTGTTATGTGGGCATTGCCAGCGAGAGGGTAGAGTTTGTGCTTTCGCATGTTCACCGTTCAAACTTTAACAAATTGAATACAGAACAGTTTACAGAAGAATTTCATTTTAGGAGCTTAATTTAGGATATGCCTACAGTAAATTACAACGTATCTCAAATTTCCCTTACTGATTCCTAAACGTACTTCTGCTAACCTTGGGTTTTTTTTTTATTTTTTCTATACACATACTATGTACATAGTGTATAAAGAAGGTACTATAATGCAGCCAAAAATTCGATACTGAGACTTCACCGGAAATACGTGTTTTGGGTCCCCCTGAATCCAAAAAAAAAAATTTAGAAAAATGTCCGTGTGTGTATGTGTGTGTGTGTCTGGAAAACATAGCTCAAAAACGATAAGGATGTTAAATACTAACTTAGCATTTAAGTTTGGTATCTTACAAGGATGCGACACGCAGATTTTCAAGAAAATTCCCCCACCCCAAACTACCTTTTACATGGAACATTTTTCGAAATTTTTCATTTTCTCATAAATGACTCTAACGATTTTGATTAAAATACCGTATGTTTAAGATCTTTTTATGAACGACGAAATGTATACCATGGATTTTCTGGGAAAGCCTCTGAAGACCTCTTCATTCTGGATGACTTTTGTGTATCTGGCAAACCGTAAGAAGGATACAAAAATTACTACACAAAAAATGTAGATCTCATTAAAACTCATAATTTATGTGATTACATTTTTTATACTGTTAACCTTTTCGATATATTCCGGATTATTTGATTCAGTTTTAGCTACTTAAACTTTTCTCAAATGGGAAGACATTTTCTGCTCGTTTCTCGTTTGCTTACTCCTGAATAGCAAAGATATTAGAATTTCAATTGTTTCACATAACGACCGGCTTTTAAAGGACGAGACCATCGTTTTGGTGTGTGCAGTTTTTTATTCAAGGAGCTAGTAATAAGACTAACTCTGCTTATGTTTATTTTGATTAGCAAGATATAGATAACAGATTAATCTTTTGAACAAAGTTTTGCTTGCCGAACAGCTAGAGGACACCATGTGAATGGAAACAGTAGATTTTTACCCTTGTATTTACAAGAGATCAAGTAGTAAGGACAATTTCTGCTAATGTTTATCTGGATTAGCATAATGTAGATAAAAGAATGAGCTTATTAACAATTTATTACAGAGATGTAGAGAGAGTCATAGCACGTCAGATTTTTTCGGGTTAAAACTTATAGTAATAGTTTGAAATCACACGGGTCCGTAATAGCTGTCAAACTAAATATGGAAATATGCTGATAGAATTGATGTTGCATAACACAGCGCGACTGTGACATCACGTCGCATGCATAAATATAGCATTAAAAGTTCTCTAGCATCGCATCATTCTTTGTCACGATTCGAAATCGCTTAGCCTAATAATGAAGCAAAAGGCACGACGGTTGTGCCAGAGGTACCGACCTAACAAAGAAAGCACACATTTTTTTTTGGTAAAAACATCTTTATTTCTTTACATAGTTTCCTTTCAGCTCGATACACTTTTCCAACAATGTTCAATAGCTTGGATACCCTGTTTATAGTGAGAAGTATTGAGGTCTGCAAAATAGCCATCAACTGCAGACTCCACCTCTTCATTGTTGGCAAATCTTCTACCACCACTTTCTTCAAGTTTGGAAACAGAAAATAATCAGAGGAGGGTAAATCTAGCGAACAGGGTGCATGAGGAAGCAATTCGAACTTTAACTAACTGATTTTGACCATGGGGTTAATGGACGTGTGAACTGGTGAATTGTCTTGATGAAACAAAACTAATTTTTGCTTGATTTAATCACTCAAACGATGTAACAAGTTCGCATAATATTCGCTATGGATTACTTTTCCTTTTTTGAGCTAATCAATGAAAATTATCCCGCGTGCGTCCCAGAAAACTGACGCCATGACCTTGCCTGCTTTGCCTTCTTTGGAGCCGATTCTCCCCTTCCATTCTACTGTTTTGATTGTTCCTTCTCTCAGGTGTGAAATAGTGGACCCAGGTTTCATCCATTGTTACGAATCAACGCAAAAATTCAGCTTAATTGCAGCGAAACATTTCCAAACACTCGACTTAAACATCCCCACGACGCTGTTTTTGTTCTGTTGTGAGCAAAAGTAGCACTCACCTTGTAAACAACTTTCTAATATCCAAATTTTCAGTCAGTATGCGATGTACAGAACTTTTTGAAATGCCTGCAATGTCTGCTAGCTCGTGCACTTTCAGTCGACAGTCATCCAATACCAATTTGTGGATTTTCTTTACTATTTTTGGACTGGTAACCTCATTTGAACCACTGCGATGTTCGTCTTGGCAGCTCGCACGGCGGCACTTAAACTCTGTTACCCAATATTTCACTGTTGTAAACGAAGGAGCAGAGTCCCCCTAAAGTAGAATCTAGCTCAGCTTTAATATTAGACTAAGACCTCTCAAATAAAGAATTGTATCGCATAACGGTGACCAATTTAATTTCTGTTTACAAATTCGCAAAAAGCATTGACTAATGATGGTTGCCAAAGAAATGCTAAACAATGTAAAATCGTCAAACTTCAAACTTAAGCTTTCTAAGGTTGGTATATTTTACCATTGTTATCTGAAAGAACAACCGTGTCAGGTCGGGTACTTTTGGGACAGCCTCGTAAGCATCAGAAAGCGATAAAACAACAAGGAGATAATGCAGACGCACTCCTATAATATCCCTGGTGAAACTATAATTCTGCTGCGGTCGAGTCTGTTTTCAATAGAACAAGCCTGGTATCCAAGTGCACCTGTGACTACTGGTGCAGCAATAGCACCAAAATGGATATTTTCGACGAATGCAAGTCAAGAACTCTAGATGGCAGAGACTTAAAGGAACTTGACCAATCACTTCATCCACAAAGCGAGAGTCACTCCTAAAAGTCGCAGCTGACACAATAATCTAACTTCAAATGTACGACTGTTCTCTCATTCACAGTTTCCTCCGGAATAATACATCTTGTCGCATTGTTTGCAAGGTCACGTAACTTACTACAGTGAAAATGCATAACTGTTGTCAGGTAGATAGATAGTTTTGGAGTTGCCACATCTCTAGGAGCGTTTATCCTGTTTTGAGGAACCTTTCTATAATGTCCTATTGTACCAATGTTCTAATGCTATAGTTTTATATGCTACATTTCTTTGGCGTTTATTGAAAGCTTAGATCAGTGATAAATGTAACTATTGTGACCTTTAATGGATATTTCCCAATTGGGAATTCATTAATGTTTTTAAAAGCAAGCAAAATACACCTCATGTGGTTTTAAAACAAGCGTATTTAAAACTGATTACTTCATCAAGTAGCACAACGTCTTTCCTATGTGCTGAACTTCAGCTATATCGATTTAAATAAATAGTTTATGAATACATGAGTATTTAACCTCGATGTAGTATATTAAACACCTCAGCCGGGGACATGGTCGGTCTGGGTGATCAGTTGGTGAGGCGCTGGTGTCTGACCCCAAGGTCATGGCTTAAAATCTAGCCTAGACCTATAGTTTATAAGTGTGCTCAACAGCGACAGCCCCATGTCAGTACATAGATTTGCTGGCATGAAAAGAATCCTGCGTGACGAAATTCCGGCATACCCAGCGCTAATATTAACGTAGAAATTGACAGCATTGTTAATAAACTTTTTTTTTTAAGTCAGGGACCCTGATTAAGCCTGAAATAAAATTAATAAATGAGAAATAAAAATTGGACTACCACACCAGACCTAAATTTATAACACCTTTATTTTTTGTCCTTTTAGACATTGAAAAACCTAACAGAAACTTAGGTTTACGAATCCGTTCCTTAATGACTTGGGTTTCTCGACAGTATGTAGTTGTGATTATTAATTCACTTGACGTAATGAAATTATTAAATTCTCATGGTGTGTACTATATTGTATACTTGTGGAATAATATGGCATTTGTATAAAGCCAAATCCCTCTATGCGAGATAGCAGCAGTTTCCAAGAATTAGACCTGTCATATGTTAACCTCCATGAAGACCTTCTCTCCGGTTGACACACACACACACAAATTGAGATATAACAATTTTACTCCACTGAAATACAGCACTTCTGTGTAAATCTAGATTCTATAGGGTATTCATAACGTGACTTATCTCATTATGACATCAGATTTTTATCACGTGTTCGGTCGCTAGTATGTTCAATTAGAAGAGATTCTGTAAATGAGATTAAGCCCTTTGCATATAAAACGTATACGAACAAAGGTAAAAGCTATAGAACATTAACATAAAGGAAAAGGGGACCGTTTGCCGGAAACATAAAGAGGTGATGAGAACAGAACAGGTGGAATCTAAAGAAAAACCTGAATGAAATATATAGACTCGTCTGATAACGCGGTTTAACTTTGTTTTCAAGCAATGCAGGCATACGCTTGTGTATAAAATGTGACTCAAAATGGAACAGAATTATGTTGCTACTCGCAAAATCTAGCCGTCTTTTCTTCAAACCTGATTATTTATTTTTACTTTCTCCATTCGTACTATGTACATAGTAGATAGAGAAGATATTGTATTCCACCCAAAAATTCGATACATAGATTTCACCGAAAATACATGTTTTGAGACACTCTGAATAAAAAATGTAGGTAAATGTCCATGTGTGTGTGTGGGGGGGGGGCAGCACAGCTCAAAAACGAAAAGTTCGTTAAATACCAAGCGTAGTATTTAAATTCAGTATCTTCCAAGGATGCGACACCAAAATGTTCAAGAGAGCTCTCCCACCCTAAACTACCCTTTACGTGGAATATTTTTCGAAAAATTTTATTTTCTCAAAACTGGCTCCAACGATTTTGATTAAAATAACCGTATGTGTATGATATTTTTATGACAAATGAATTTTCTGGAAATAGCCTCTGAAGACTTTTGTATAACTGGCAAACCGTAAGAGATGTTTAAAAACCTTCTACACAAATAATGTAGATCTCATTAAAACGCACAGTTTATTCTATATATATATATATTCTTTTTGTTAACCGTTTTCGAGATTTTTCGCATTATTGCTTTCAATTTTAGTGACTTAAACTTGTCTCAAACGGGAAAACATCTTTCTTCTCGTTTCTCATTTGTTTACTCCCAAAAAGCAAAGAGATTGGAATTTCAATTGTTTCGCATAGCGACCGGGTTTTAAGGGACGAGATTGTCGCTTTAACCTGCACATTTTGTTATTTCCCTCCTAATTACAAGGAGCTAGTAATAAGAGTAATTCTGCTTATGTTTATCTTGATTAGCATGATATAGTTAGAAAACTAAGCTTATTAAGAATATGTTGCAGAAATGTAGAGAAAGTCATGTGAATGGAACCCAATAGGTTTTTCGCATATTCACTGGATTAACTGGACACTTTATACCTTCCAAAATATGGCCGAACTACCGAAGGGAAACATTACAACTTAAGCTCTGTATTTCATTTTATTTTACCGTTTTCTGAATATATGTTTGATTTTTCCCATTCGATAATAACTTCATCTACATTTCACTGCTGATAGTTATCGAATAATTGTCGAGGCTGTTGTCCATTTTAAGACACATGGAAATAACTCTTGGCCTCTTTTCACTTAATGCTAACTTATCAGTTTAGCCTTGCCTTGTGTATCAATCCTTACGAAACTGTTGCAGAGAGACGGTATGCGACTCGCCCCTTCATTTCACGATTATTAAGGTTTTACTTTGGTAAAAACTGGGCTGCCTATTCACACCAGAAGCAGCAGTTAATGCTTAGATTTAGCTTTAAACATTTATATTTTTTTCAAACTATCGTGAGTAGTAGTCATCATAATAACCTCTGGTTCCCAAGGCCGTAGTTCAAAGTGATGGATCTTTTCGAACGTAAAATCCTAGCACGGTTTCCTTCAGAAGGGAAGTAAAGCCTTTCACCTGGTTTCATGCTTATTTCCATGTATAAGAATCCCATTTCTTAAAAGAGAGGTTTTCTATACAAAATTACACCATTTTCTCGTCCGCAAGTCGTGATTTCGTCCAATGATGCCATCTATGATCGATGAGCTAATTCCTCGTGACATATGGCATAGCAGGCGAATCACGAACTAGAAGTTCTATTCGATAAGAAAACATTGCTACGTCCTAAATAAACTGACTTGAACTGCTTACACATCCCAGTAAAATAAATTAATGGCGATTCATGATGTTGAAGTCGAGCGTTTCGTCACTTGACTTTTCTGGATTTAATGGATACAAACACTGCTGATATAGCACTACCAGTGCCTCTTAGGATGCCTACCTATTACTACTTCTACTCCTTTTGTAGTAAGAGGATGAAGAATTGAATTTCATCTGAAATTCCGTATCACGATTTGAAGTATAGATTTTTGTATAATGGTCTGTCACTAGGTCACTCAGTCAGCCTGTCTATCTATCTTTATGTGTGTATGCTTGTCAAAATAAAAACTAAATGTATAAAGGGTAGGTATTCATTTACCTGTACTAACCAGGAACGTACACTCATAATTTTTTCAAAAGTTTTCCTTTACCATCTATTTGGTATAAGAAGTCCATGCCCCAAATATAAGCTGCTGTTTTCATCTTGAAGTACCCTCACATGAATTGCAAATATCTCGGAACATATGGGGAACATAATATGGCACTGTAGGCATGTGAAGAAGACTGTGGATATCTGACTATTTGTTGTACATTGTAACAAACTAACTTTGTTTTAATCACTACTTCAATACCAGTCATTTGTGTTTGTTTCGTCCCTCTAAGACGCTAACCAGGACGTTCGTCCCGCGCATCCAGAACACCGGCTTGTAGGTAAGTGATGTCATAATATTTTACTGCATCGACCCAATATTTCCCAGGTTCGATCTCGGGTATTTCCAAGTTGAAAACAGCTGCTTATAATGTGCAAGTTAGTCATGTCAACATTTTACTCTTAGCAGCCCATCCCAAGATGCGGTGAATATTTTCCAAAATAGAAATCCCCGATTCCAAATTTTTCTACTCGAACTACATACATAGTATATAGAGAAGATATTGCTCTTCACCCCAAAAATTCTATACCGAGATTTCACCGGAAATAGACCTTTTGGAGTTCCCTGTATCCAAAAAAAAAAAAAAAAAAAAAAGCATTTTTAGAAAAAGGTTGGTTGTGTGACTGTGGACACGATAACTAAAAAACGAAAAGTCGGTAAAATACCAAACTCGGTATATAAGTTTAGTACCTTCCAGGGAACGACACGAACATTTTGAGGAAAATCCCCCCTTTGTGTAGAAAAATTTTCTAAATTTTGAATTTTCTCAAAAATGACTAACGGTTTTGATTAAAATACCGTATATTGAAGATATTTACACGACAAATAACATGCATATCTTGAATTTTATGGGAATGACCTCTGAAAAACTCTTTATTCTGGATGAATTTTGCTGGGCTAGTAAACCCTAAGAGATAGAGTAAAACTTGCTACATAAAACATGTAAATCTCGTTGAAACATACAATTTGTCATATATTTTTCGTGGAGTTGAAAATCTTTTAGATGTAGCTTGTTACAGGTTTCAGTTATAAAATACTTAAACTTTTCACATACGGAATGGCAATGTAAAGAAATTGATTTCATGTACACGACAACAGCTTTTAAAAGATTTGGCTATCGTTTTAGCCTAGCTGTTCCAATATTTCCCTTCTCCTTTTAAGAACCAATTTTTGTCTCGATTAGCATGAAATGGAGAGAAGAATAATCTCTTTAACAATGATTTGTTACAGAATTCAGAGAAAGTCATGTTAATGAAACACATAAGATTTTTAAAATGAGCATTATTTTTATTTTATTTTTTCAACGATTTTTATTGAAATGTTTATATTTATATGAAGAAAAAAAGAGCATATATCTTCAATTTTTGCAAGTGTACTCCACTTTTTTCTGATTGTATGTATGAATATATAATACATACTGATCCGTAAGAGATGGAAAAAATTCTACTGTTCAAACATAGTTAATCTCGTTAAAACACCCAATTTATGCAAAAGGATATTTTGTCACCTTAAGCATATCCAAATATTCTGTTATTGATTTTGATTTTCACATAATTTTTTCAAGTGCTTTGTTTATTTTTTCTCTTGCTCATGTTAAGTCTGAAATTCTAAAGCCATTATGTAACTGTCGCTTATAGATAAATGATTGTAGAAACTTCATTGCATGCTTCTTTTTATCTCGATTAATAAGTATTAAATGGAATAAACTTTTGTAGCACTTTTCAGATGAATGGGTGGAGAAGGTAATGTATGTCGCAGAGTTTTTATCATATCTAGTATTTTGTTCATATTATCAACAATTTTAATATAAAACTCTGACGTGTTCGATTCACATGACTTTCTCTACATCTCTGCAAAAATTATAGTTAGAAAGGTTATACTTCTATTTACTTCATGGTCATTAGAAAATATTAGCAGAATAGTCTTATTACTTGCTTCCTTGTAAGCAGAAGCGAAATAAGGGAGTACCATAGGTTAAAGTGATGGTCAAAAGCTGGTTGCTATGTGACTGAAGTTCCTTTGTTTTTATGGACCGAAGTTGACAAATATCTGTATGAGAAAAGTATGTTTTTCAAAGCTGAAACCAAAAACAAGGAATATCTCAAAAACGATCAACTCCACGATAAAAGATATATAACATAACTTATGTATTTCAACGTGCTGTACATTTTTTGTGTGTAAAGGTTTTGTCCATCTCTTACGATTTAGCAGTTATGCAAAATTCGGTAAAATTCATCAAGAATAAAGTAGTCTTCAGAAGCTATTCCCAGAAAATTCAAGATATACTTTTTATTTGTTAGGTAAATATCTTAAATATAAGAGATTTTAATCAAAATCGTAACAGCCATTTTTTGAGAAAATCCAAATTTTTGAATTTTTTTCTAGTAAAGGGTAGTTTGGAGTGGGGGAAATTTCCTGAAAATTTTCGTGTCGCAATCTTGGAAAATACCAAACTTAAATACCAAGTGAAATCTCGGTATCGAATTTTGGGTGCATTACAATATATTCTCTATACACTGGGTACGTGTAGAGAAAGTAAACCTCATTTGTAGCATACGCTCGTGACCAAAACTGAATTTCCATAATTTTGCATAGCTTTTTGTTCGGGCTGTTAACCTAAATCCTACTTTTCCATAGTGTAAAGGAGGAATCTCACATGACGGCCATTTCAAATCGTTTTATTCCTCTGTAGTTGATATGTGCAAATCATAGCTTGTCCGCTGCACTAATTTTTCGTGTTGCATGGCCTGGGGCTTTCCATGTTGTCTGTTGGTTACCCTGAATAATGATGGTCTATTACTGCCGAGCTGGTGAACTCACGCGCTGTTATTCATTAATTGTTCCATATTTCATGTCATAGTCGACACTTCCAGGTCCAGTTGCAATTTTTATATACTTATTTCTATTTTCTCTACTTAGTACTCAAAAATGCAATACCGAGATTTCAATAAAAATACACGTTTTAAGGTCATCCGCATGCCTGTTTCACCTGTACTCAGTTAAAAACCATACTTGGCATTAAAGTTCAGCTCTTCCAAGGATGCGATACGACGATTTTCAAGAAAATTCTCCTACCCCAAATTCTCCCACTCAAACTACCCTTTACCTGGAACATTCTAAAATGTTTATTTTCTCACTAGTGGCCCTAACAACTTCAATTTAAATACCGTATATTAAAGATGCTTAACAAGGCAAATTTTGTGGGAATTCGTTCTGCATATAGATATCATTAAAACATATATTTATGTCGTATATACCTTTTTTTAGAGCTAACAATTTTCGATATTGTCCTTGTTATTAGTTTCAATCTTAAAATTCTTAAAACTTTCCTTTGTTTTATTCTTGACCATGCAAAGAGAGTCGAATTTTAATCACAAGGCGGCAGATCTTAAAATACTTGACTATCGCTTTAGTCTAGCATATTTCCTTATTATTACCCTCTACTTACAATAAACTAAGTAATAATACCATTTCTGCTGATGTGTATCTTAATTAGAATGAAGAAGGTAGAATAAGCTTTTGTAAGAATAGTTTATTACGAATAGGTAGAGAAAGATATCTGAATGGAACACTTCAATTTTGTTGTTGTCCTAGAGTAGTAGCAGCAGTGCTTAGAAATGTGCATAATAAGATTAGACCACAGCTATAGAGAGGATAGATAGGAAATGCCCTATCCTTATGCATCGTGGTTGGTGAAGCACGTTTTTGTCAAGCCGCCATGTTTTGATTCTATACTTCTGAGATGAGTTAAATGTGTACTCAAAAATAAGATTTTGTACTGTTAAATGTCATTTAAGCAGTACATTTTGACTGCAGGTTTTAAACCGGTGAACACGTGTGTAGCGTTTGGTTGTACTTTCTCGAATAGCAGAAGCAAAAACAAGAAAAGGGAAATATTTTCAATTCACAGGTTAGGGCACTTATTTAAGTGATTTTGTGCTGTTAAATGTTCAATTAAGCAGTAAAATTTAGAGTGTAAATTTTAAACCAGTATAATGGTCAATACGTGTGTGGTATTAGATTATAGTTTCTCGAATTGCAGAAGCATGAACAAGTAAAGGTAATCTGTTTCAATACACAGGTTAGGGTACTTATTTAAGTGATTTTTCGGTGGTAAATTTAGTGAAATATGTTATTACCAACAGCACTATTATGTATTGGATGTTAAATTCCAACTCAGAAAAGACCGCTGAGAAGCAGTTAAAATTGGCAACCTACTCCAGTATATAAGAGACATCTTGCTGATTCGCCCCTTTAACAGCTACCGCGGGAAATAAATAGTACCAAGTTATGAGATTGAGACACCAGAACCTGAGAATAGGGGGCGTGTTCCTCGGACTCGGAATGCTGTCCACAGTGAGTCATCATCTTTGGGATAACTCTGATACCTGTGTGCACTTTATTTATGAGTTCATGTAGTGTAATTAATGGCTATAGACAAACAATAAACTTTGCTTAAAATCTTCAGTTTTAGACCAAGAAATCAGAACAAAATTAAGTTATGGTCTTGCTGCAATATTTACTGCAATAATACTAAGTGATCAATAAAAACTTCTGACAAGCGGAAAAATATGATTGTATTAAATATTCCTTCAACTAAAATCCTCCCCTTTAATTATCCTTTTAATGTTTACTTCAAATACCTGGAAAAACAACTTGATAAATATTGCGTATTGTGTATATGGTAGTGTGTAGGTTCGCAAGATGGCGGTTGGTCACAAGACGTGCTTTTTTTTTTTTTTTTTTTTTTTTTGTGTCGACAAACTCAATTTTTAACAAATTTTAAGCCGCCTGTATTTTTTTTTTTAATTTTTTTTTCGAGAACTCTTCCGAAAAGTAGTTTTGAGACGTTAACACACCCTTTTTTTTTTTTTTTTTTTTTTATTATTTTTTATTTAGTTTGTAATGGCATGGTACCCCCTTTGGGAATTAGGAACTTTATTTATTTCAGGAGAAGCAGGAGCTCTACATCACAACAGGCCAGCATAAAGAGGAATAATGCATGTTATTGCATCCAAGATCATCCCGGATCGATATAGAATCAATCAGGTGCTCATATCCTGTATATCCAGGGTTTAAAGGGGTTGATTCTGTTGTCTCGAATCATCCGCCACCTCTCTGCATACAAAAAACTTCGTAAAGCTGGAACCACACAGTCAGCTGGCGTGTCCAAGGTACTAAGCCAAGCATAGGTACCCATTACTGTCCAAATAAGAGCTCTCCACAATGCAGGACGCGTCCAGGGAAAATTCAGGTGCAAAATATCCGTTGCTGAAGGCTGCCAGGTGTCACCAGTCCAACCCCGACATCGGCTCAAGAGCCATGTCCATATCAGTCCTTTACCTGAGCATTCCAAGAGTCGATGTGCGAGCGAATCCGGGGCTTGGCACGTTGGACAAGCGGGAAGAATTGCCAGATGATGTCTGTGTAATTTATCTGCAGTTGGTAGGATTTCATTGACAATCTCATATGCCACCGAGACCCATTCCGTGTTGATTTCCGGTATAGCAAAGCCACGCCAAATTTGCCTCCAGGGCAATTGTGGATACTTAACTTGTATATGTGGAGTAGTAGGTTCCCTCCGTTGAAAAAAGGTATAGACTTCCTTAGCCGCCCGAAAACGGCCATTAGCCACTTCTGCTGAAGGTAGTGTGCTCAAGTCACGTAGGAGATCACGTAACATTTTAGGAATCTTATGGAGTTCTCTCCGTTCCCAAAACAACTGATAATGCCGTTGTACTAGCACCTCTACACTATCACCCTGTCCATCCAGTGCTTGCAGAATCGTTTTTAAGGAAAGTGCTTTACATTGCATCGCCACATCCAACAACCCCCAGCCACCCTGGCCTTTTGGAAGACGTAACTGAGTACGGGAAATGCGATATAATTTTCCTGTCCATATGAAGTATCCTATTATTTGCTCAATTCTTTGGCTGTGCCGTTTTGTTGGAGGCAGCACGTGTGCTAAGTACCATATACGACTCAACGCAAAGGCATTACAAAACCACACACGTTGTATCAAGTTCAGCATCCTCGACTTTTGACCGTATAGTACACCACGCAAAGTATTAATGCATGACGTCCAATTATAGTCTCGCAGGTCTTCGTCGTCTCCACTGAAGTATATCCCAAGAATTTTTGTGCGTTGCACAGTGGGTATTCCTAACACCGTGGTATCCGGAGGATGCGGTCCAATGGGAAGACTTTCAGATTTCCTCAAATTAAACGTCATCCCCGCACATTGGGCATATTTCTGTAAACATCTTCGTAGATACGTGACATCCTGCTCGTCGGTAACCATCACCGTAAGATCATCGGCATATGCCCTAACGGCTAGTTTCTTCCCATAGACCTCCAGACCCGTTATCGTAGATTGCAGCTGTCGGAGCAAAGGATCGATGTACACAGCAAATAACAACATTGATAGGGGACAACCTTGGCGGACGGATCTGTTGACCGGTATGGCGGCAGTCAGAAACCCATTGCATTGAATCCTTGATAACGCAGTGCCATATAGTGCCCGAAGGAGGTGATACAACTTGTTCGGCACTTGCAATGACTCCAAACGTGCCCAAAGACCCTCGTGAACCACATTATCAAATGCTTTCTCAAGGTCCAGGTTTACCAGAGCAGCAGAGCGGGTTTCTTGGCGACAATGAAGAATACAGTCTCGCAAAGCTGCCACGGTATGGTGCATAGCCGCACCTCCGCGCACCACAGCCTGCTGCTCACTAAGCAAGGGCACTAGCCATACTTGCAGCCTACGGGCGATTATTTTTGCAAACAGCTTATAGTCACAATTGAGTAAGGTGATGGGCCGATAATCTGCGGGCCGGCTGGGCGTGGCGGTCTTTGGGAGTTGTAGAACCACCCCATCTCCAAATGTAGACGGCGGGTTTTCATCCCTCCAGATTTCTTGAAACACTAGAAGAAGTTCTTTCTTAATAAACCGCCAACAATGTTTATAGAACTCGTACGGCAGCCCATCTGGTCCGGGCGCTGTATGAGGTTTGGCTGTCTGAATCGCAGTGAGCAACTCCGTCTCCTTCAGCATGGGAGTAGGCGACCGTTTTAAGCCTCCCTGCACAACTGGCACATATTTGGACATATACGACTGGATTGAATCCACCATATCCACCGGCCTGGCAAAGCGCTGGGTGTAATAAGAATGCAACACACGAAGAATCCCTGTCGTGGTCGTAACCTCTTGACCATCATCTATCAATTTGGTAACAAACGCTCTGCGACCTTGCCTACGCTCCTTCGCCAGGAAGAAGAAACTCATTTTTTCACCATAAACCATTTCTGCTGTATGTATTCTGGCTAAGGTTCCCTGGAGCTCTTGCGTTTTACGGTGCTGGATATGAGCCTTGACTTCCCGGAGCTGACAGTGTACGTCCTCCCCATGTTGTTGGCGCAGGTGTAAATCTTGTAGCACTGCAAGATAAAAATCCAAAGTTTCTCTCCGAGCTAACGCTCTACGGCACGCTGCGGCTTTAAAAAAGGAGCGTATCGCTGGCTTCGCCTTATAGACCCACCATGCTGCCTTATGGGGAGAGCGCTGAAAAGACTTCTGCAATTTGGACCAACATTCTTGGAATTCTATCAGGACCTCGGCATCTGTAAGTAAGGAGCAATTAAGCTTCCAGAACCCTGGACCACTACGACGTATCTCCGCACGACCTACAACGGCATGTAGCAGTGCATTGTGATCACTAAAAGCTGCTGGCACTATCTCTGTGCGATGTATCCGGGATTTCATCTCCGGTAGAACATACATCCGGTCCAGTCGAGAGGCCGACTGGCCCCGTACGAAGGTGTACATCACATCATTACCATGCTTGAATTCCCAGCTATCCACCAATTGAAACTGATCCACTAACTGCTGCAATGCTATACAACCATTAAAGGCCCCTCTTTGGTCCTTGGCTGCTAGCGTACAGTTAAAATCCCCAACCAATAAGAATGGGGAACTCCGAGGAATATGAGTTAAAAGCTCCTGGCGAAAAAAATCCTCGCGTTGTTTCCTCTTGTTGCTTCCCGCCGGGGCATATATATTCACGAAGGTAACACCATCATACTCCGCGGAGAGGATTCTACCTGAAGGATGATAGGCAAAGCCGTGTAAGGGCAATCCCTGGCGGTATATAATAGCCGTCCCAGTACCACCCGGGCCTAAATTAGTCTCATAGTCATATCCATATAAAAAGTCCATATTATAAACATTCACCTCTTGAAGAAAACAACATCAACATCATTACTACTCAAAAAATCCCGAAGCAGCTGTTGCTTAACTGGTTGACGCAACCCATTCACATTAAGTGACGCCCAAATTTGAAGTCCAACTGGCATGCAGGGCAAAGAAAAGTACTTACAATCTCAGGACCAATGGCGTGATACCAAACAGGAATTAGGACACGTGTCAGTTCAATCCGGGGAGTACAACCATTAATTGTCCGCACCTTCATGAGGATCGTCCTTAGTATGCTTGTAGCAACGCCGTAGGTCCTCATCGGCGTCGTTGGCATCTTCAGCCGGCCTCTTGCCGGAATCACTGGCCTTGACTACACGACCGTCAGGAAGATCGTGAAGAAATCGTTGCACACCCGCGCCACCAGCTGGCGAAGACGATAACAAACAGGCATCAATACGGCGGTCTAGTGGTTGGAACTGGAGGCGAGGGTCGCGAGCAGATACAGAAACTCTGGACGGCGCACCCAAGTTGCGGGTCGCGTCTTCAGACGCTTCAGGTACGTCGCTATCATTCGCCCTGCGATCAGTATCCTGTTGTACTGTGTCCTGTGCATGCTGGACATCAACAAACTCCGGCGTCTCCGGCATCACCATGCTGTCCCCCTCTATAGGTAACTCCTCTTCCTCATCCAACTGTCGTTGTACAGGCATTACCTCCACTTGGGTCTCCATTGATGACCCGGGCGTGTGCATAACACCCTGCTGGTCATCCGCCAGTAAGTTAGCCGGAGCACCCACTGCCTCGCTGAAGGTTGCCGGACGATTTCTAGGTTGCAGAGACAACCGAGTAGCTCTAAAGGGACAATCCGCTTTTAAATGCGTCGTCTCACGGCACAAATGACAGGCTTGCTGCTGTCCGGTATAGGCAATAGATATCACATAAGTATCAATAACCAAGGTAGCCGGTATATTGCACTTTATACCCATTTTCACGGTACACACGCCATTGTTAGCCGGAAGCAGATAATGAGAATGCCATTTCTCACGTCGTATATCAAATACCTTACCGTATTTAGACAATTCTTGTGACAAAACTGCGCTGGGCACCTCCGGTGGGAGGTTGAAAACCCGCACATTAACAATTTGCTGGTCACCTGGCATGATTTTCACTTTGGAGATTTCCCCAGATTCATATGTAAAGTTTTGTTCTTCGGTGTAACGTGATATAAGTTTATCATATAATAACGTGGAAACTAACTTGACATAAATAGCACGTTCACGACTATTGAGCTGAAGCGTGTCCACTTGATCCGGTTTTAAAGCCAGAAAATTTACCAACCATTGATGTATTTCTAGTGCAGACGGTCTAGTTGCTGCGTTTTCAAACTGAATTTTAATAGTATTTACCCGCTTATACACGGCCATTTTAATGCTTTACCACCTTCTCGCAAGAAGAATGAAAGTGCCCAATTAAGTAGAACGCCTGCCCGCTTTCACAACCGGCAGAGACGCCGCAACAAACAAACAACTCACCGCAGTGAAGACTGGTTCCGCTCGCTATACACAAACAACCTCACGGTACGCCGTCCAGCGAGCGACTCTGCTTCAGCAAAACGCTAGGCATTTCCGCCTCATGGATAAGATAATAAATGCATGCTCCATATGGTCTCATCAATTTGCACTAGTTCCAATGTATCTAACTAATATTTCAATTTTCACTGAATTACGAAATTTGCCGAAAAATATTTTTATACTTTTAATTTCTTCTTTAATGACATTATATAAATCACACACCTACAGATGTATTGAATATATTGCCTTCCTCCAGGCAAACAGCTTATAATGAATCAACTCTCATTAGTAAGACATTGCAATATGCAGATTTATGCAGTTGATTTAAACTGCACAAATAAATGGATAGTTGGAGTCGACTGAAAAATGTAATGCTATAGCCGGGTTTTGAACCACGGATTTCCGGGCTCTAGCTGGTTACTAGCAGTCAGTGGTATTACATTTTTCAGACTGAATCTACCTATCCAACTTCTGAACGGCTTCTGTAAAAAAGCAATTAACATCCATAAATAAAGTTTATATTTTTACTTTCTCTACATAGTACATGGTACGTAGGAAGAGAAGGTATTGAACACATTCAATTACTATATTTCACTGGAAATACACGTTCTAAACTCCCCTGAGTATTTTTAGAAAAGGGTCCGTGTGTCTGTGAGCACAATAACTCAAAAATGAAAACTCAGTAAAATAAATAAATATAAAATACTTTAAATACCAATAGACTGTGTATCTAATTTAATATCTTCCCAGTATGTGACACGAAGATTTTGAGCAAAACCTCCCACCCCAGATCAACCTTTACATTGAAAAGGTTTATAAAAGATTTATCTTCTCAAAGTGGCTCTAACGATTTTGATTTATTAACCACATATTAAAGATATTTACATGACAAATAAAATGCATATATTGAATTTTTGGGAGTCACCTCCAAAGAGATCTTAATTTCAGATGAATTTTGTATAAATACTGAACCGTAAGAGATAGACGAAAACTTACAGCAGAAGAAAATTTAGATCTCGTTAAAAACATACTTTGTCATACATTTTCTAGTAGAGTTTACCACTTTTTAGATATTCCTTGTACTCAGCTTCAGTTTAAAGCTTATTAAACTTTTCTCAGTTGTGAAACGTTTTTCATTTAGCCTCTCCCTTGTTTACTCCTAGGAGGCAAAGAGAACCGAATTTCAAATGTTTCAGTTAGCGAATGCCTTTTAAAAGATCTGACTATCGCTTTAACCTTTGCATTCCATTATTTCCCTTCTAATTACAAGGAAGCAAATAGTAAGACCATTTCAGCTAATGTTTATTTCGATTAGCATGATGTGATAAAAAAATAATATTTTGAAAGATAAGTTGTTTGTGGAACAGCTGGAGAAAGACATGTGAATTGTTAACACGAGAGAGTTTTAGAATACATCTACACTCAGAAGTTTAGTGTAAGTGTGTATATATATGGTGTTAATGAACTACACCAAAATAATTTGCGAGATTGTGCACGTGACTAATATAAGTAATTTGAGATGGGCGATGCATGGTCCCCGGATATACATAACGCAACTAAATAGCGTTAAACGTGTGGGTATCAGGTGCTGATAAGTCGGTGTTAAAGCAAAGCAGCTTGAAAAAATCTAATGTGCACCATTCATATGACTTTCTCTACGTCTCTGCAACAAATTATTCTTAAAAAGCTTATATTTCTATTTACTTCATGCTAATCAGAAAAAATTAAAAGAAATAGTCTTATTACTTGCTTCCTTGTAAGCAGAAGCGAAATAAGAGAGTACCATAGGTTAAAATGACAGTCAAAAGCTGGTTGCTATGTGACTGAAGTTCCTTTGTTTGTATGGACAGAAGTTGACAAATTCCTGTATGAGAAAAGTATGTTTTTCAAAGCAGAAACCAAAAACAAGGAATGTCTAAAAACCGATGAACTCCTCGAAAAAAATGTATATAACATGGTGTCTTTTAACGTGCGCTACATTTTTCGTGTATTAAGTTTTTGTCCATCTCTTACGGTTTAGCAGTTATACAAAATTCCGTAAAATTCATCCAGAATAAAGGACTCCTCAGAGGCTATTCCAGAAAATTCAAGATATACATTTTATTTGTCAGGTAGATATCTTTAACATATGAAATTTTAATCAGAATCGTTAGAGCTATTTTTGAGAAAATCAAAATTTTCTAAAAAAGTTCCATGTAAAGGGTAGTTGGGGGTGGGGGATTTTTCTCAAAATCTTCGTGTCGCATCCCTGGAGGGTACTAAACTTAAATACCAAGTTTGGTATTTTACTGGCTTTTACATTTTGAATTATCGTGTTCACGGACACACACACACACACACACACGGATGTTTTTCCGAAAATGCCTTTTTTTAGATAAAGGGGACCCTAAAACATATATTTCCGGTGAAATCTCGGTATCGAATTTTTGGGTGAAGTGCAATACCTTCTCTATACACTATGTGCATAGTGGGTATAGAGAAAATAAAAAGAGGTCCGCAACAGTTATAAAGAGACCAGAAGCGGAGAGGGAGACATGTGTGATACTATGCCTACAAGTTTAACGGAGCAAGCGGGCGTAATGATTGGAGCTCAACTGCTTAACTTCATATTCCCTCACAGCCAGCATGTCAGCAGTTCGAGTCCCACACAGTTTGTATGTATGGACAGTAACTGACAAATTCCTATATGAGAAAAGTATAAGTTTTTTTAAAGCTGAAACCAATATCAAGGAATATCTCAAAAACGATTAACTTCACGAAAAAAAATTATATAACATAAACTCTTTTTGTCCATCTCTTACGATGCAGTAGTTATGCAAAATTCCGTAAAATTCATCCAGAATAAAGTAGTCTTCAGAAGCTATTCCCAGAAAATTCAAGATATACATATTATCTGTGAGGTAAATATCTTTAATATACGATACTTTAATCAAAATCGTTAGAGCCATTTTTGACAAATTCAAAATTTTCGAAAAAAGTTCCATGTAAAGGGTAGTTTGGGTTGGAAGGATTTTCTCGAAAATCTTCGTATGGATCCTTGGAAGATACCAAACCTGAATACCAAGTTTGGTTTTTAACGGACTTTTTGTTTTTAGCTATGCTGCTCAAGGGCACACACATACATACACACACGGACATATTTCTAACAAAAATGCTTTGGATTCAGGGGGTCTCAAAACATGTATTCCAGCGAAATCTCTGTATCGAATTTTTGTGTGCATTACAATACCTTCTCTATACACTATGTACATATTAGTATCTTATTTTAGTGTTGATGGAGTTTTGGATTTTTCTCGGATTAAATATAAATGACTGTATTTTAACTGATTCATTTATATTGTGAATTTGTGTACTTTTGCCTATCACTTCAAGTTTTTGGCATGAAAGTACTTCAGATAGCGACGTGCCTCTTCTCAGTAAATGGTCAAACACAGGAATTAATGGCCTTCTCTTCAGGACATTGTGGAACACAGAGCATGTTCTCTCTCTGGTTGACTAATCCGTCGAACACGGGGCTCGTCACGCAGACAGGGCTAGATGAATGTACAGCAGACAGCCTGAACACTACCTTGCTGGGTCGGCGGTCACATTTCTTTTATCCCCGCTCGAGATCGCCTGTAAAGTTCGCTATCGACTGGAAGCTCTCATTGTATGCCAATTAACGCTGCGGTCTGGTGCAACCAAAAGCGCATCCACTTCTTCCACCAATCATATGAGAGTTGATATTGCAAAACACAGCCGATATCCAATGCGGGAGTGCAATATTCTTCTGGAGCAACCCAATGGGGAACTGGCAAACGGAGGGGAATTGTGACGTCTTCCACTTGGAGTTATCAAGAGTGTTGCCTGTCATGCAAAGTATAACAGTGGTGGAACCAACTCGGTCGGCAGCCGAGCACCAAAAATATATTTTGCAATTTCAGAAAGTGTCGAGCGAATGCGTTTGTTATCCACAGTGAAGATACGCGACAGCCATATTGCGCAAAACTTTTCATATTTAATTCTTGATGCAAGATGTGACAATACGTTCCTTTGAAATTTCAAGAGCATTAGCAATTTCACGCACTTTTGTACGCCGATCTTCCAAAATAATGTCATGCACTTTTTCAATGATTTCCGGTATGGTTCCAGTTTTGTACGTCCTTCGCGTGGATCATCTTGGACGCTTTCACGGCCACGTTTAAAATCCGCCGCCCATTTCTTCACAGTGGAAACAGAAGGTGAAGAGTCATCATACACATTTACAATCCGCAAATGAATTTCTGTATGTGTTAAACCTTCTTTTACGAAGAATTTTACTATAGCACGATATTGGAATTTTTCCATTTTCAAAGCTATGTGCACTTCCAATACTTCAAACAACTTTAGAAAGGAATTGCTCATGTGTAGGGATATGTAGAACCAAACATCGCAACAGTATGTCCTGAAAAATGTCTCAGTTTGGAGTACGTGTGAGCTGGAAGAGTTTGGTAAAAGTTCAAGCCGTGTTTCCCGTTTTAAGAGGAATACTGCTTTGTAATATAATTACTTCTAACTGTAGCTGCAGTGAGGCATCTATTGTATTGAAAACATGGGCTGCAAAATAATTACCTGATTTTCCATACGATAATTTCTGTCACTGAAAACACTGACTGCCCGCTATTTGTTACTCGTCATGTACACAAGCAAACCATAGAGGACGTAAGGAAGAGGTGGCAATGCTTGTCTGTTCTGACGGCTGTGATTTTGTTAACCAAGCTTTTTATGTTTTATGTATTTATTTTGTTCCTCGTTTTGTATGGAAAGTTAACGCTTTGAGAAATTCATTAGTAGATTCATATTGTCCGGGAAAATAGGGAGTAATCCTAATCAACGTATTACGTTCTACCGGTAACTGAACGCATACAACTCTAGATTTAGAGAATAGTGTACTTTAGAAATAATTAATTTCCCTGCTGCCATTGGCTGCATTTTCTTAATGTTGGTATTTTGTATAGTGGTCAGTTCAACTATTCCCTGAAGACGTGTACATGGGTAAGCACGTGTCTCGATATAAACAATGGAGGTGTAGGTAATATACGGTGTTTCCACGTGACCCATTGTCAGAGATTATGCAAACGTTTTATGCCTATGATTGTTAATAAGCAATAAATCAAATTGTACACACGTAGGTAATTACTTGCCTTTCGAAGTAATAATTGGTAATAGTTCCGTTTAGAATTTGATATTTAGACTTTAGAAAGTTCTAGAATTAGTCAATAAAACAGAAATAATTCACTATAAAGTGGTTTTGAAAATAAGGTATTCAAATAGGCAACAATTACTCTCAAAGCTTTCGGAACCATTGCTAAATCATTTGGGCATTGCTCTTTTACCATTAAGCCTTAAGAAGATTGGTGATATAAAACAAACATTTATTTGCGTTTGCTCTCTATTTTTATATGATCTAATGATCGAAGAATAACAGTTGGTGCTATAGGAAAGAAAACAATGACCAGAATAATGATGCTTGGATTCAAGTGACGCCATTTTTGCTGCCATTCAATACAAAATATCGTTACGAATTTTAAATTCTGTGAAATATGTTACTACTGAAACTTTTTAATATAGCAATGTATTGATTTATATCATTACAGTGAAAATATACATTTATAATGCTACTTAGGTCATCATAGTGGCAAATAAACGACGTTTTGTCTCTATGAGCTACCCTCCTGCTGCTGCGAGGGAGAGCTTGACCCATAAGTGGAATTACTGTCCCACTCCGTCTTTGAGGTTTGTCGTTTATGTCTGTTCACTAAGTCGCTCCCGTACTGCATTCACATTTCACTTCACGAACACTAGATTCTCCCACTAGTGCTTGCTATTAGCTTATTCAAATACTTTGTCAATGCGGTTCCTTTTTGTGTAGTTTAACGTCCTTTAACCTGGTTGGTCATATCGGACGATGAATGAAATTGGTGAAATGATGCTCAAATGCTCTCGGAGTCCATGGAGCCAGGAGCCAGGAGCAGGAACTAGTCGCCCGAGTGTACTCGGGCGGGGGCAAATCACAACGGTACCTATCCGCTTTTCTCGCGGATTTACCCGTGTGATATAAAAGATGTAGTCTTATGCAAGCGTTTTTGTATGTGTCAAAGTAATGTGGGCAGGGTGTTTTCCTCTGTGCAGCCGGCGCGGGCTGGCTTACCTACCTGAGTGGCCACCCACCCAGAGAGGGACCAGGCCCGATGCTGCTTACCTTGGCCGATTTAAAGTTACTCGACATTTGTCTTCTCAGGATAAGGGGGAAACCCCGAGAAAACCCTTATCCGGTCAACTTACCCTAAGCGAGATTCGAACTCACGGCCTTTTGAATGTGAAGCAGACACACTACCATCATACTATCCAGGCGGGCTAGAGGTTCCTTATTGTCCTCATCCAATACGCTCCTTCCTCGGCCCATCTTGTTCCGGGTCTTCCTCGGTGTCTCTTTGCGGTGACCACGTCGTAGCCATGAATTGCCCATTCGGTGCTCTGAAGCGATGTGGGCCTCCCATTTTCATTTTAGGAACCAGGTTCGTTGAGAAGCATCTCTATGGGGTATTCCTAGCACCGACCTCTTTGGCATACCTGAATGCGTTTCTTCTTTCCGTCAAGCTCCAGGTTTGACATCCAAAGAACAATTCTGCAAAGATACAGCAGTATTGAACCGGAAACTGTTGGGGAGATAACTTAAACTTGGCCCTGGAGCACTTTCTTTCTAAATTTCTTTCCCAACTTTTAATTTCATGTATTATCAATGTCCTTTGTTTGTGGTGCGTGTGCAGTACGAAGGTGTGTTAAACATTGCCAAAAGTAATTATAATCATTACCATCATCATCTTCAGTGCGTGTGAGACCTCTCTTGACTTCAGTGGTCGAGTCAACTTTTATATCTTCTTCATACGTATATCAACATTCGATCTGTAACACTAATTAACATTCGTTACCACAGTCTAGTGTTCTTCATGTTTCCCGGCTCATGTTTTTAATTATTCCTACAACCGTATTTTTACATTCTCTACAAGTGTTATGTACATATTGTATAGAGAAAGTATTGTACTGCACCCCAAAATTGGATACCGAGATTTCACCGGAAATACATGTTTTGGATCCCTCTAAATTAAAAAAAGAAGTGTTTGTCTGTCTGTATGTGTATAGACAGCATAGTTCAAAAAAGAAAATACCGTAAAATGCCAAACTTGGTATTTAAGTTTGATATCTTCCAAGGATGCGACACGAAGATTTTCAAGAAAATCCACCCATCCCAAACTACTTTTATATGGAACTTATTTCGAAAATAGCTCTAACGATTTTGATTAAAATATCGTGTATTAAAGATATTTACCTGACAAATAAAATGTATATATTGAATTTTCTGGGAGTAGCCTCTGAAGACCACTATATTCTGGATAATTTTTACGGAATTTCGCATAGCTGGTAAACCGTAAGAGATGTACAAAGACTTACCATACAAAAAATCTAGAGCACATTAAAGTACACAATTTATGTTATATATCTTTTTTCGTGGAGTTGATCGTTTTTTAGATATTCCCTGTTTCTGGTTTCAGCTTTAAGAAACTTACACTATTCTCATACAGGAATTTGTAAAATCCTGTCTATACAAACAAAGGAACTTCAGTCACATAGCAACCAGCTTTTGACTTATCGCTTTAACCTATGGTACTCCCTTATTTCGCTTCTACTTACAAGAAAGCAAGTAATAAGACTATTTCTGCTAATTTTTTCTCGATTAGATTAAGTAAATAAAATCATTAGCTTTTTAACAATTATTTGTTGCAGAAATGTACAAAAAGTCATGTGAATGGAACACACAAGATTTTTTATCAGCTGATGTACCAAAATCTAAATATGTTAAAATACCAGTACTCTTTGAGTGATATGTTAGTGTAAAACATTTGAATATCTTAGAATTGTAAAAGTCAGAGGTTTTAATTTTAGTTAAACACCCTTTAACATTTAAATGATAAATGAACTCTCTGTTCATGTCAATGTAGTTTCTAAGCCAAAATAAAATTGGAATTCTAAATATTTTACAGATTGTTAATTGTGTATTTGACTTTTTTATTTTAGCATTTAATACTTAGAATGTATTTAAATTCTTCGCAGCATACCACCTTATCATAAGTACTGAAGACGTTTAGCTTGTTCTGTGATATGGCTGTTCATAAAAACCTAACTCTTAAGGCAGTTTCCTATGAACTTCTCAATTTTGCTTTTCTCACATAAATTTTGAAGTTCTCAAAAATAGAAACTCATTATTTTCTATATAAATCACTTTTCATTGTGAACAATAACCACTTGATCATCAGCATACAGATTTGTCTTTGGTCTTTATATAATGATAGTTTCCTAAATACAACCAATTTCATATCCTTATCAGTTCGTCAATGTGCAACTGATAACTAGGCTAGGAAGTTGACCTAAAAAGTGACAGCCCTTTGTTAGTAAATTTACTGACATTAAAACAATACCTGTGGGACAAAACTCCGGCAAACCGGCGCACGTTTATGATTCTGGCAATTGACAGCGTTGTTAACAAATAATTATTTATAATAATTGGAAGTTTAGACTAAGTCCTTTTATTTTCGTGTGTCCGAAGACGTGGCTCAGTATGATTAGTACATTTTGGATCAAAGTAAACCATAAAATGGTGGATTTTATAATGTTGTACGTTTCGCGGTTTCTTTATCGGCCCTTTTTAAGTCTTAAAGGTTGGCTTTATAACTTTATCTTCTTCCGCTACATTTTAACTGCTATATCTGAATTTGGACAAACAAAAATCATTTAAGATATTGATTAGAAATAATGTCTTATACGACTGAAAGAAGTTGTGCAAGTAATTTACCAGCTACTACACTGCAGAATGTTTGATCATGAAGGTGTTCATTTTGTGTTCCCAGTTGCATTTGTCCGTCGTTAGTTGTTTACCCGTTTGTCGAGTCAGCGTGCACAACTCCTCACCTTTGCGTATGATTAAGCAAGGTCAGTTGCTACGAGATATCTTATCTTTAACCCTTTTAGTGCTACGATCGAGATAACTCGACTGTAGGTTTGAGCGATTGTAAGACTTAGAAAAATTTTAAATCAATTACATCTGTCAACTCTCACGGTCTGTTTACACTAATTCTGAGTAATATACAGGATGTTAATGAACTACATCGAAATAATTTGCGAGACTGCACACGTGCCTGCTATAAATAATTTGAGATAGGCGAAGCATGGTCCCCGGATAAACATAACACAACTACATAGCGTGGGTATCAGGTGCTGATAAGTCGCTGTTAAAGCAAAGCAGTTGACAAAATGACTTGGAATGTCTTTAAAACTGCTGCCCGAGTATAGAAATATTTATTTTTAGCAGCTCGTTACTAGCGTTCTCAAGATTTAATGTCGCAAAAATCTGTAAAATCTCGAACTAAACGCTTGACACTACGACGCTGAGCATTCATTAACTACGTTCTTGAGTTATTTAGCCAACTCTGGAGGCGTTTTATCAACTGCTCTGGTGGCTTAATGCGTAGCGCGGGAGGCTGCTATCCCAAAGGCCATGAGTTCTATTCCTCTCATAGAGTAACTGCTTTTATTGTTTCTTCATTCCAGACTAAGTGCCGCGATACGTGGCGTACTGGAACTTTAGAAACTTAAGCCGTTACTTCGAAATTTCAATAAACAGCCATAAGTCTCCTATTTCAAATTACTTATTTAAGTAATCTACATATTCTGTGAAAATATTTCGGTATAGTTCATTAACACCCTGTATAAAAAAAAAGAAAACTGCAAGTGATTTGGTCCAAGTCAAGCTGGACTGTGCCGCCAAACGGTCTCTATTTCACGGCCGGAAATATGTTGTGGTTGGGTGTGTGGTTTAGGATGGGGAGGGCCCAGGTTAAATAATCGGTGGTGCGGCATGCCTGGATGATGTTTAGTAATGTTTCACCATAGTGTCAAGGAGGTGTTTCTCTTCTAAAAATCTGATGTGCACCTTTCACATGACTTCCTCCATATCCCTGCAACAAATAATTCTTAAAAAGCTAATACTTCTATTTACTTTATGTTAATCAGAAAAAAGGTATACGTTTTTCATAGCAGAAACCAAAAATAAGGAATGTCACAAAAACGACGAACTCCACGAAAAAAATGTATATAACATAAATTGTGTGTTTTAATGTGTTCTACATTTTTTGTGTAGTAAGTTTTTATCCATCTCTTACGGTTTAGCAGTTATTCAAAATTTAGTAAAATTCATCCACAATAAACTACTCTTCAGAGGCTATTCCCAGAAAATTCAAGATATACATTTTATTTGTCAGGTAAATATCTTTAATATACAAAATTTTAATCAAAATCGTTAGAGCCATCTTTGAGAAAATCAAAATTTTCGAAAAAAGTTCCATGTAAAGGGTAGTTGGGGGTGGGGGATTTTTCTCAAAATCTTCGTGTCGCATCCCTGGAAGATACTAAACTTAAATACCAAGTTTTGTATTTTACCTACTTTTCGTTTTTGAGTTATCGTGTTCACAGACACGCGGACACACACACACACGGACCTTTTTGTGAAAATGCTTTTTTTGGATATTGGGGACCCTAAAACATATATTTCCGGTGAAATCTCGGTATCGAATTTTTTGGTGGAGTACAATACTTTCTCTATACACGATGTACATAGTGCGTATGGAGAAAGTAAAAATAGGTTAGTCGTAAAAGGATTAAGGTGACTTGCAATGCTCTATACCTTTTTAATTCCAGGCGTCTAGTTTGCCATACAAATGAAAGTTTAGATTTTCTCCATTAACTGTTCTTCCAAATTAGTGTTCGATAGTTTGAGGTTGAAAAGTTGAGTTAGAAGTATTAGGGCCGTTCTCTGGTAGCATCTCGAAATAGTCAGACGATAATGTGCGGTTCGAACATGGCCATAGGAATAATGTTTTAAAGTTTGCCTACTATTTACACGAATATTCCGAAAGAACCGATATTTAGATTAACTGCGTCCGATCTTCCCTATCAACTAAAGAACATCCCTAATATAACTGTATCTGGCTAGAAGTAATCTATTCAGCTACTGTCTAATACAATTCTGATGTGCTCCAGTCATATAACTTTCTCTAGCTGTTTCATATACAAACCCATCGTACAAAAGAGTTTTCTTTTATCTACATCATACTAACCGAGATAAACATCAGCAACATTATTTTAATCAAAATCGTTAGAGCCATTTTTGAGGAACTCAAAATTTTCGAAAAATGCACCATGTAAAGCGTAGTTTGGGATGGGGGGGGGCATTTTCGTAATCTTCGAGTCGCATTCTTGGAACATACAAAACTTAAATGTGAAGTTTGGTATTAAACGATCTTTTCGTTTTTGAGCTATACTGTCTACAGACCTTTCTCTTAAAATGCTTCTTTTTGTGTTCAGGGAGTCCCAAAACATGTATTTCCGGTGAAATCTCGGTATCGAATTTTTGGGTGCAATGCAATACCTTCCCTATACACTATACACACTGACCTTTCTCTTAAAATACTTCTTTTTGGATTAAGGGAGTCCCAAAACATGCATATCCAGTGAATTCTGGGTATCGAATTTTTGGGTGCAATACAATACCTGTTGTACACACTATATACTTAGTACATGTAGAGAAAGTAAAAATAATTTTTTCGGACTCATGGGACCTCAAAACAAATATTTTCAGTGAAATATGGCATCGAATTTTGGGTGGAATACAATACCTGCTCTATCCACTATATACATTGTACATACGAGCTAGAGAAAGTGAAAAGACTCGGGGAGAGTTGAATGATACTTCATAATTTGTGACGAATATAAATTTCCAACTTGACTTAAGCAGGGTAATGTATACTTTCTGTACACAGTAAATGGTACGTACATAGGTAGAGAAGGTGTTGCCCTCCAACCAAAAAACCCATGCCGAGATTTCACCTGAAATACACGTTTTAGGGTGACCAAACAAATTTTAGAAAACGATTTGTTTGTGTGTGTGTGTCCGTGTGTTTTTGAGCACGATAACTTAAAACGAAAAGTCGTTAAAGAATCAACTTGGGATGTAAGTTCAATATCTTCCAAGGATGCGATACGAAGATTTTGAGAAAAATCCCCCCATCCATCCCTTTACATGGAAAAAAGTTTGAACATTTTTATTTTATGAAAATTCCTCTAATTATTTTGATTAAAATACCGTATTTTAAAGATATTAACATGACAAATAAAATGAATATTCTGAGCTAAAGACCTAAAGATCTCTAAAGGCCTCTTCATTCTGGATGACTTTTGTATAACGTAAACCGCAAGATATAGACAATAGCTTATTATACGAAATCTCTTAAATGTGACAAATATATTGTTTATAGAGGTAACCGTTTCCGATATATTTCTTGTTGCAATTCATAGGAATTTACCTTTCGTTTCATTGCTCTTTAGTTTTACTGCTGACCTTGGAACGAAATTGCAGATTCTAGTTCTGTTTTAGACAGCCTTTCCTGAGCCTTTCCTATTGGTTTCGGAGACAATATGGCTATGGGACACGTGAACGACGGGTTTCGAGATTTCGTTGAGGTTAGGTTACATTATATTAGGTTATGTGTGTGTAAAAGAACTGGATCCAAATGAGGGGTAAAAATGGAGTTTCTGAAAATCGGCTCTTCTTTCCAATGCGAAATGCAGTCTACCATTCCTACTGTTTGCTTGCGCATGCGCAGCCATATTGGTCAATCGACCGATGGCAGACTTCAAATCTAAAACTCAACTAGAATTTGCAATATCGTGGCCGTGGAAAGAGAATTGACCTTCAGTTGTTCACATAGCGACTAGATTTCAAAAGAATTGACTGCCGCTTTAGCCTAGTATCCCCTTCTGCTTTGAACGGAGGAAGAAATTATAATTTCTGTTATTGCTTATCTCAATTAGCATAATGTAGATAAAAGAATATTTTGTAAAAAAGGTGTTTTTGGCAGAACTAATAGAGAAAGTCATGTGAGAGAACATGCTAGAGTTTTCTGTTAGTAATAGTAAAGCTCCATACATTTTCACAATCAACATTTTGTGTACATAAAATCATTCATTCATTCAAGTAGCATCTGAAATAAAAACTGCATGCGAAGCTGGAGAACCATTTAAACTTGGCAAAGGAATGATCCAGATGTGCTAAAACTGAAGATTATGACTGATAAATTTTAATATTTCATGCACTATTTCCAACAAAGGTTGTCAGAGCAATAAATCTAACGTGATGTCTGGGATTATTGCCTACGCGTGAGGTGAAGATATTCCGGAAGAGAGGCTAACCCTCCCGCATGCAAGCACCACACAAAGAGAATGATAGGCAAGTCATTTGACAAGGTCCTTGGCGCATGTCCAAGCCGCACAGAAAGCTTTCTCACACCAAAGAGCTTTACAAAGCCATTGTACGGAAATATTATATACTCTCTCTTTCCATCAGCGTTAAAACTGTAAACATTTCCAGAAAGTTCCAGCTCAACTGCGCAAATTGGGCGCAAACAACCGGATTAGGTATCACTTCCAAGCACAAATTTCCTGAGCATATCATTATGTATGCGCATAATAATGAGTAGTTAATTTAATAACCCCGCGAATTATATCCATATATTTCATATCTCCGAGGCATGATATGGAACAAATTCAAGGAATATGTTGCTCTACTTATTTCCTCGAGGTAGATACAAATGCAATCGATAATTTTATGGTAATGCATCTATGGAATTTGGAAAATTCACCGTATGTAATATATCTTATTGAAATTTATTCCAGTTATGATGCATATTAATAGTGATATTTCCCAGTGTATCAAAATTATAGCTCAAATGGTTATTTAAATAATAATTGTTCTGTCTAAATTCATTTTTCTAATAAAAATGAGCTATATCATGCATTTTTAAAAATATTCGCATACAAACACCCAGTGTTATAGAAAATGAGTTTACAAATACATATGTTATATTACATTTTAAAATATTAGACCTAATAGTGGAGAAAACGTATTACTTTTCGTACTTTCCAAAACTCATAATTTCCCCAAATCTGAAAATGTATTTATAGCAATTGGAGCATTATTTCGAAAAAGTAATGTGACCACTTTGTTTAATGCGCTTTAGAGAGATAGGATAAAAAGTTTGAAACAAATTAGTGAAAATTTGCATCGTGTGGAACATTTTTGTTGTGGAAAAGTGTTGGAAAAAAGTTTGCGATAAAATAGGTTTAAAGTTGGGAGTGCTTATTAATAAGAATGCGCCTGTCCATTTATAGCTTCAGTTAATTGGTAGCTAAAGTGCGCTTAGTGGTAAAAACGATATCTTTTCATAAAGTTTAAAAGCCAAATAATTTTATTATCAAACAAAACAATTGTTTAATTTTCCACAATTTCTGGCCATATTTCACAGATGCACCTTGAAGTGATTCCATAACGACAGGGAGTTTTACCTTCTCCAGCACGCATGTGCAAAGCACACAGTAAATACACAAGTATTTTATTACACCCAAAAATTCGGCCCGAGATTTCACCGGAAATATATGTTTTGAGACCCTCTGAATCCTAAAAAGAAGACATTTTTAGAAGGATATCCGTGTGTCTGTGTATGTGGGCAGCATAGTTCAGAAACGAAAAGTAAGTTAAATACCAAAATTGGTATTTTTGTTCAGTACTCTCCAAAGATGCAACACGAAGATATTCGGCAAAATCCCCAGCACAGCTACCCTTTACATGGAAAATTTACATAGAAAATGTTAAAAATGACTAACGAATTTGATTAAAATGCTATATGTATAAGATTTATTCATGACAAACGAAATCTATACTTTGAACTTCCTAGGGATTTTCTCTGAACTCTTTAATCTGGATGACTTATGTATAACTCTTTAACCGTAAGAGCTACACAAAAAATAGGGATCTCATTGAAACACATAATTTATGTCATATGCCCTTTTTTGTAGAGTCTTTTGTTTCCGACATACTCCTGGTTATTGTTTCACTTTTAGCTATTTTCTGACGCGGGAAATGAACTTTTATTTCATCACTTCTGTTTTACTCTCGAGAATGTAAAAGAACCCCGATTTTCAATTGTTTCACAAAGTATTTAAAAGCTGTGGGCTTTAAAAGATTTGACTGTCACTTTAGCCTAAGGCATTTTCAGATGCTCTTTATAGTTGCAAGGAAGCAAGTAATAAGACGGTTTTTGTTGATGTTTATCTGGATTATTATGACATGGATAAGCGAATAATCTCTTGTAAGGAACATTTGTTTGTGGAACAACCAGAGAAAGTCCTGTGAATGGAACTGGTCATACTTTTTACTTTCTCTAGCATATGTGTACAATGTGCTTAGTAGATAGACAAGGTATTGTATTCTATCCAAAAATTCGATACCGACATTACAACGGAAATATATGTTTTGAAGACCCCTGATCCAAAAAAAAAAACATTTTTAGAAAAAAGAGTGTGAGCGTTCATGTCTCTGTCGAAAGCATAACTCAAAAACAAAAAGTCGGTAATATATGAAACTTAGTATTTCATTTTAGTATCTTTTAATGATTCGACACAAATATTTTCAACAAAATCCCCTAACCCCAAGTTAACTACCCTATGCATGAAAAATGTGCTTCAAAATGTTTATTATATCAGAAACTGGCTCCTAAAGATTATTATTAACGATTAAAATGTCACAGTTATGTTAATGTGGACTAAATTGTAGTTTTGAATTTCCTTGAAATAGACTGTGCAGTCCTCTTCATTCTGATTGTTTTATATAGCTGGTAAGCCACAAGAGATAGACAAAAATGTACTACACAAAGCATATATATCTCGTCAAATTACACTATTTATGTCAAATTGAATTTTTTTCAAGTTCCATTAATAAGATATTCCTTGTTATTAGTGTGTTTTCTCATAATTAAACTTTTGTCAAATTGCAAGTTATTATTCGTTTTTCTTTCTAACAGTCGAGCAAAGAGAGCATTTCAAAATTATCACATAGTGGCCTGCTCTATAAAGATTTGGCTACAGCTTGAGCCCGATATATGCATTTCTCTGGACACAATGTATCCACAAAGAAATATGCAATAAAAATGAACTAAATAGAAGAATATGTCATTTTAAGAATCTTTACTTGAATGAGTAGATGAGTTGAATAACATTATCGAAATATGTAATAGTGAAGATAGCAAAATATTCTAAAATCGAAATTTATTACAGCTATATTTTGTTTCGGAGAAACTTGAAATAATATGTACGTTATAATCAGAGCTAGGAGGTTCGTACCGTTCACCGTTCCGTATATAGGTTGCGACCGACCATCTCGCCACATCAAAACAAGTCATAGATAAGAACACAGGGGGGAGAGGTAAACAAACCTGTTGCCAAGTAAACAGTACTGTTTCCAAAGAACAAAAATCTGATGTGTACCATTCACATGACTTTATGTACATCTCTGCAAAAAGTATTCTTAAAAAGGTTATACTTCTATTTCCTTCATGCTAATCAGAAAAAAATAGCAGAAATAGTATTATTACTTGCTTTCTTGTAAGTAGAAGCGAAATAGTGGAGTACCATAGGTTAAAGTGGCAGTTAAAAGATGGTCCTATGTGACTGACGTTCCTTTGTTTGTATGGATAGGAGTTACGTCAACTATTGTTTTTTAAAGCTGAAACCAAAAACAAGGAATATCTTAAAAAAATAATCAAACCCACGAAAAAAATGCATATAACATAAATTATGTGTTTTAAAGTGTTCTACATGTTTTGGTTGGTAAGTTTTTCTCCGTCTCTTACGGTTAAGCAGTTGTGCAAAATTCCGTAAACTTCATCCTGAATAAAGTACTCCTCAGAGGCTATTCCCTGAAAATTCAAGCTATACATTTTAATTGAGATGTAAATATCTTTAATATATGATATTTTAATAAAAATCTTTAGGGCCATTTTTGAGAAAGTTAAAATTTTCGAAAAAAATTTCCATGTAAAGGGGTGTTTGGGGTAGGAGCATTTTTCTCAATATCTTCGTGTCGCATCCCTGGAAGATACTAAACTTTAATACCAAGTTTAGTATGTATACCAACTTTTTTGAGTTATCGTGTTTATAGACACACGGACCTTTTTCCGAAAATGCTTTTTTTAGATAAAGGGGACCCTAAAACATATATTTCCGGTGAAATCTCGGTATCGAATTTTTTGGTGGAGTGCAATACCTTCTCTATACACTATGTACATAGTAGTGTAGAGAAAGTAAAAATGGCTTGTGAGGCATTCGTAAAAGCACACATATTTAGAACATTACGTACCACATACAAATGGTTGCATATATAAGGCTGACTGTGACTGATTTCCTTCTTTACATATATACATCATGAAAATACCCAAGTAACTATAACAGGAATTGTAACATTTACTAATCGAATGTAAAATAATATCCAAATAATAAAATTAATTTCTTAGCTATCTTCAGACTCTTGCAAGGTAAAAACGAAAGCAGGAATTAAGCTAAATCTTGACTCGTCTGCAGTTGTATTACTGAAAACTATATGTACTTCTGAAGCCTTTCAAATGACAACCTCATTCTACGTTCCAACAAATATGCTATTCGAATGCCTTCCTTCCTACCGGTGGTTCTGTGTTATGCAGTGATAACTGTTTTGCAGTAATGGGTTGCACTCTACGTTGGCCTTTGCTCGCACAAGTAGCGACGCAGACCTGGCCGCTCTTATGCTACATCCACAATGAAATGCAAGCGCAGACACAAGGAAACACCCTTCACAATGCAGTCGTAAGCGCAACGCAAGAAGTTGGCACGGGCTTCTATATCCGCAAGCTACATGTGAATATCTTTCAAGCGCTCCGCAAGTTACAAACTGAATAACATAACCAACAATACCAACTAAGAAAATTCACTCTGTTTTACAAAATAAAAACATTACATACTAAAACTGACGCACGCAGCAGTGACGCCATAATATTTGTTCATTCAAGACTATTGAAATAGTACAAGCATAGATAAGTGATAAAGCTACACATTTAACGAACTAAGAATTATCTCTCTGCGTCTTCGATTTATGAGAACTAATAAATCTATACACAGATGATATTTACATCCATTAAATCAAAGAAGGATTCGCAAGGAGACTGTCATAACCTCTTTTTTTTTTTATTTAAATACGGTACCGGAGTCTGATCGGGACTCCGGAACTGTATACCCTACTTTTATTTACCTTTATTTTCATTTTTACCTTGTTTTTCTGTATTATTACTGGATTGCTGTTTTCTTACTTTTACAACACTCACATAAACACAAACATATAACACCCATGCCCAAGGTGGGACTCGAACCCACGATCCCCACCGCTACGAAGCACCAAAGCGGGACGCCTTGGCGAGCGCGGCCATGAGGACCGGCTCCTCTTGAGGGAGATTAGAGATGGCGCGGCACGGCCAAATAGAATAGTATGCATATACAGCAGGCCCTGCAAAATCTTGCAGTGTGATCGTTTGCTATTGAATTCATAGGCAATTCATAGAGAAATGAAGTATAATTCTTCCTCTTTGCACGCAACGCAAGGATAAAGTTTGGAGTTTGCAAACTCTTGCGTTGCATTGCGTTGCATTGCGTTGCATCTTGCGTGTTTCTATGTGAATGCTTACATTCAATAATATGAGTCCAAACTCTTGCGCTTGCATTTCATTGTGAATGCAGCATTACTCTGCATACGAACTTCCTAGCTCTGGTTATAATAAATTGAACTGGCCGGACTAGAGCAGACCGGTTGGATATGAGGTAGAAACTGCTGGTTGTGGTACCCCACTCAACAATTGAGGCTCATTATATGTACACTAAATGGAATAAAGTATTGAATCGATTCTCGTAGCTGCTTTTAGAGCACCCTACGCACGATAACAGAACATTCTGTATGTAGAATTATGAATCATAAAAGCGTGTCGAGATAGGTATATACGGTGTAAGCGTATATCATGATTCTAATATATTATTACCATCTGTATGTTAATATATGTTCCTATCAATTTGAACCAAATACGGCATTCCAATCTGCACTTCCCTGTATATTTTTGTTCTTACCTTTTATCTATACTTTTTCCACTACTAATAAATAGGAGAAGTGCAGTACTTCAAAAATTTGATATTTTACAGAAATTATGTTTTGAGGCTCGCTGAATCCAAAACAAAATAATTTTAAAAAAACGAAAACACCATTACATACCAAATTTGGTATTTATGTTTAATATCTTTCAAAATTGCGACACGAAGATTTTCAAGAAAATCTCGCACCCCAAACTACGCTTTACTTGAAAACCTAATTGAAAATGTTGTTTTTTCATAAACTGGCTCATGATTTTGATTAAAATACCACATAATATAAGGATCTTTACATTACAAAATGTATATTCTCAACATTCTGGAAAATGTTTTCATTCTAGATAAAATATGCTAAATTTTCAAAGCTGGTAAACCATAAGAGATAGATAAAAACCTATTTAATAAAACATGAAGATCTAATTAAAACACACAGTTTATGTCATATATGTATTTTTCGTTGAATTAACCATATCTGAAATACTCCTTGTTATTTGTATCAGATGTAAAATACTTACTTTTTTCACACGGAAAGTTGTAATCCTCTAGTCCTGCATAAAAACGGGTTTCAACTATCGTTTTAGCCTAGTGTATTCCCCTATTTTCCTTCTACTAACAAGGAAGCAAGTAAAGTAGATAGAAGAAAGGTTTTTTAACAATAATTTGTTACACCGATGTAGGGAAAGTCATGTAAATGGAACACATCAGATTTTTATGGATAACTTTGACAATACAGACTTCACAAAACTAAGAAAAACGAAAAGTATTGGTACTTGTATTAATCCAGAATCAAACCCTTAAATAAATGTATTTTAAGTATAAAGGAAACCTAAATTGAAGGTTCATACCAACTAAACCGGGTCCTTTGATTGCTCAGTGCACATAGTATATTCCTGACTGGGTTCATCTTCTCTCCGTTGAATCTGAAACCAAATTTGGTTCTCGATCCTTCAGGATTGAATAGTTGCAACATTCTAATGAAATTTAGACGTACTGGTTCTTAGGCACAAGAATCGAATCGTAAGCTTCTTATTCTATTCCTTATCTGACGTTCATCACCTCTGCTGGCCTCTTCTTTGGATACCAAGCCTTCTCAGAGCTATCTCCCTTCTCAAAGCTCCCTCTTTCTCTAATATACTGAAGACCTGTAGCATCTGTTTCTCTTATTTCTTTCGGCCAAAATGTTCAAAATAAAGATAGTGTAGTGCAATGTATGTACGGTTAGGTACAAAAAATGTTGCCCATCCTCCATAAAGTTAACAGCTTGACACATTAAATGCTGTCATTCCCCCATTTGAATGACATCCCACCCCTTCTGTTATACTGTTTCCTCTCAATGCCGAAACACTGCAATTACGAATTAGTTGGTCGAATATTTAGGAAAGAATGATATCTTTTATATTTTGTAGCATAACAAGATTCTGGAATGGCATACAGAATAATTATTACCTAATTCAGCTTTCCCAACAAGAAGCTTCCATAAAAAGTCGAATGTGTTCCATTCATATGACTTCTTCCACCTCCACATAATTATTAATAAGCTTATTCGTCTACTTACTTCATGCTAATAGAGAAAAGCATTACCAGAAACGGCCTTATTACTTAGTTCCTTATTAGTAGAAGGAAAATAAGGGAATGTACTAGGCTAAACCGACAGTCAAATGTCTTAAAATGTGGTTGCTATGGGATTGAAATCCGATTTTTTGCGTGGTTAGGCGTTAACAGTTCCTGTAAAGTATAAGTTTTTAAAACTGAACTAATAAAGGATATCTCAAAAACGGTCAACTCCAAGGAAAAGTATGTAACATAAACTGTGTGTTTTAGCAAGATAGTTTTTGTCTATTTCTCATGGTTTACCAGTTATGCGAAATTCCGTAAAAGTCATCCAGAATAAAGACTTCAGAGGCTATTCCCAGAAAATTCAAGATATACATTTCATTTGTCGTGTAAATATCTCTAATGTACGTTATTTTAATCAAAATCGTTAAGCCATTTATATACATTTTTTTTCGTGAAGTTGGTCGTTTTTTCGATATTGCTTGTTTTTAGTTTCAGCTTTGACAAACTTAAACTTTTCTCATACAGGAATTTGTCAGCTCCTGTTCAAACAAACAAAGGAACTTCAGTCACATAGTAACCAGCTTTTGACTATCACTTTAACTTATGGTGCTACCTTATTTCGCTTCTACTTACAAGGAACTAAGTAATACGACTATTTCTGCTATTTTTTCTTAATTAGCATGAAGTAAATAGAAACATAAGCTTTTTAACAATAGTTTGTTGCAGAGATGTAGAGAAACTCATGTGAATTGAATACATGAGATTTTTATAAAAAGACATCCACGAGTTGAAAGATGATTTATTCTTGATTCCTAATATGTTCGCTTAAGGATTTATCGATGTTCAATTGAAACATATTTGTGTTGTGACGTTTGGTGCAGTAAAGGTGGGGAAATGCGGAGTAGTTTCCGGGAAGTAATTCAGGGAAAACAGGTTCTTGGGAGAGGAGGCGGTAAACGTTTTGTTTAAATAACAATAAAGATAATAAGCATTCAGACAGTTTCCGGTGTGTTTATTGAACTGCAACCATCCTTGAGGGAGGGAGAGAGAGAGTTGGATAAAGAGGAAGACGTCGCAGCGACGGCAATAACATCCTTCTCCTCCCGCTTTGTGCTTGTCCTAGGCTAGAAGGTGCCCGTCACGATTTACAAGGTTATCATTAACCACGCAATAATGGTAACTACTTCCAAAATGCATGACGATATTGACATTTAAGTAACCAGTACTAATATTCAATATTAAGTATTTTCAGTCTTTAAGAGTAAACATTAAAAATAGGTTAGCAAGAACATGTATAGTTTAAATAATTCATCTACATCCTTAACATTACAAAACTTATTCCCGTATGAGAAAAGTATAAGTGCATTTTTTAAAACTGAGACGAATAACAAGGAATATCTAAAAAACGGTCAGCTGCACAAAAAAGTAAACATTATGAATTCTATGTTTTAACGAGCTCTTCATTTTGTATGTAAGGTTTTGTCTATCTATTATGGTTTGCCAGTTATGCAAAATTCCGCAAGATTCATCCAGAATAAATATGTCATCAGAGGTTAATATCAGAAAATTCAAGAGATGCATTTTATTTGTCAAGAAAATGTCTTTAATGTACAGTATCTCAATCAAAATCGAAGCACATGGACCGCTAGAGTACGAGATGAGCGAATACGAAAGCAATTAAATATATACATATTTATATATAAAAGTTAGAAGACAAAATAAAAAAACAGCAAGGATTTTTTTTTTTTTTTTTTGCTAGTCCTTAATGCTTACTTCAACTACAAATTGGACCTCAGCTAGGACGCTAGTTATAAATGAAATAAAGATGGAATACCAAGTGAATTTAATAGCGGGAGAAACCGGACAAAACCCGCCTCTGTGCCGTTTTGTCCACCACAAATCTCACATGCGGTAACTTCGGGTCGAACCCGGTCCGTTTAGGTGAGAGGCGAGTGTTCTAACCACTCGGCCACAAACAACAAGAAATGAACGGAACACTTAATGAGGATGAAATGAGGATGAGTGATGAAAGGATACCAATACATCCCAAGAGACCGACCCCGTAAAAGATGGACACCACAACTTACTTCACCGGAATGGGTTATTTAGCCTAAGGCATGTGGAACAACAGACGACGAGGGTCCTTCGGAATTGGGAAAGAGCCATGCATATAGACTATGTGACCCTTTGTGTTTCTACCTCGATCCTGGGGAGAAAAGAATAAGTGGGGGGACCCGAAGAGCGACCAGGTACGTGCGCAAACGTGGATATGTCCTTAGCATTTCCAATTCGAACGCGTCCGACGCCGCTCAAGCACACCCAAGGGTCCCTAAACCCCACGGGGGCTGTGATTCAGCTTATTATTAGCCCAGCATATTGAGTATAATTTCAGATCTTAATTGTTCTATATTTAATAATGTATAAAAGTTTGTGCATCATCACTGCTCAGAAAAAAGAATAGCAAAAACCTGATGTTCCATTCTTATGACTTTCCCTACATCTCATTAGCACATCATTGTTAAAAAAGCTTAAGCTTCTATCTACTTCATTCCAATCGAGATAAATATTGGCATAAATGCTTTCTTGTAAGCAGAAAGGAAACAAGGGAATAAACTAGACTAAAACGACATTAAGATTTGGTTGACATATGGATAAAATCCATTTCTATACATTGCCTGGAGTTCAAAATTCCCTTATGTGAAAAGTTTTAACTATTTTAAAACTGAAACAAATAACAAGCAATATCTAAAAAATGATCAGCTCAACGAAAAAATGACATAAATTTGGTGTTTTAACGAGATCTACATTTTTTGTGTGGTAAGTTTTTGTCTATCTCTTAGGGTTTACTAGTTACGCAAAATCCAGCAAAATTCATCCAGAATAAAGAGGTCTTCAGAGGCTATTCCCAGAAAATTCAAGATATAAATTTTAATCGCTGTATAAATGTCTTTAAAATACAGGATTTTAATCAAAATCGTTAAGAGACATTTTTGAGGAAATCAAAATTTTCGAAAAAATTTTCCATGTAAAGGGTAGTTTGGGATGGAAGGATTTTCCTCAAAACCTTCCAGTCGCATCCTTGGAAGATACTAAAATTTATACCAAGTTTGGTGTTTTACTGACTTTTCGTTTTTGAATTATCGTGTTCATAGACCCACGGACACACACACACACACACACACACACACACATACAGACTTTTTCTAAAATGTTTTTTTTTATAAACAGGGGACTCTAAAACGCTTATTTCCGGTGATATCTCGGTATCGAATACACTATATACATGGTATCTGTAGAGAAAGTAAAAAGGGGCTCATCTTCTATCAGGCAAGTGAAGTCAGCTTTGAGTTACGTTATACGAAAATACGACTCGATGCAATGAGCCAGTCATTATGCACAATATTGAATATATAACAACCTGTCTGTGATGGTATGATTACATGTTATTCTATATAATTTTACATTGTACACATTTATTTAACACACAAATTAACATTTCTGCTTAAAGGTAAGCAAACACTTCATTCGGAAAATGTAAAGGGCAAAAATACTTCTGCGCTCTTCGTTGACTTTTGAAACATACTAGAAGTACCTTGATTGTAAATGATATTCATTCCTAGGCGTTTATTTCTTTTCTTTCTCGAATTACTCTCTTCCGCGTAGAACTTATTTCCAAACACACTACTTATAGATCAATGCCTTAGGTCAGAAGCCTGTCGAGGAACAAGCAATCCCAGGATCATGGCATATCCAGGATGGGTGATCACGCAATGCCTACTAAAAGGGTCGGCTGATAAGTCCTGGGCCTCTCAATAAAAACAGAAAAAAAAAAATTGCTTTATTTCTCAACATAATCTCCAGAAAGGCTAATAGATTTGTCATTTGTCATATCGGTGTTCTAATTTAATTAAACCATCTGTGTATTGCGATTTATCAAGGTCCTCAAAATAGCTGTATACCTCATTAATGACCTCCCCTTTGCAATGAAATCTTCGTCCTTCAAGAACTTTTTCGAGGTTTGGGAACAAGTGGTAGTCACTGGGCGCTAGATCTGGCAAATGGGTTGGATGTTCAAGGAACTCCAATTTCAATTCGCACATGTTTCCCGTTGCAATAACTAAACGATGGGCTGGAGCATTGTCGTGATGAAACAACTTTTTTTTCTTTTTTGCCAAATGGGGTCTTTTTCTTTTCACCTCATCACTCAAGCGTTGTAGTAAGCTTGCGTAGTAGTCACCAGTAATACTTTCACCCTTTTCCAAGTAATCAATAAAAATAATTTCCTGTGCATCGCAGAAAACAATCGTCATACCCTTGTTAGTTGACAAAATTGATTTTGCATTTTTTGGAGTTTGTTCACCTGGTGCAATCCACTGTTTTGACTACGATTTATTTTCTGGAGTGTAGTGATGTATCCAAGTTTCATCCATGGTAATAAGCTGTCTCAAAAATTCACTGGGATTTATACGGAGAGCTCAGCATTATTAACAGAAACAGTTTTTCTGTGCAACTATTGATCAGGTGTCAACAAACGCGGCACCCATCTTGCACAGACCTTGTGAAAGCCCAAAACATTAATAAAAAATAGTACCTGCACGTTTTTTTTTAATTTTTTTTTTATATTTTTACAGCTTCTGCTATTTCAAACAGCTTTAATCTGCGGTCTTCATTACTAAACGATGATTTTTTTCAATGATCTCTGGAGTTGTCACTTCTACAGGGCGTCCAGAGCGAGGCTCATCACTAGTGCTCGTACATCTCTTTTTAAACTGTGCAATCCATCTTTTAATCATTGAATATGAAAGGGCAGAGTCGTTTTTCAATGTACTGTCCATTTCCTCCTTGATTTCTTTGGGCGTTAAAGCTTTCAAATGCAAATATCTAATCACTGCTCATTTTTACAAATCATCCATTTTCGTGAAAACTCTAAAGTTATCTTGTTTAAAATGCTGTCTTTCGAAAACTAAACAAGTTGTTGACCTGTAACTATGGATACAAGCTAGTCTAGAGCTAAACTATACGATGCTACCGTCTAACAAGCTTAGTGCTGCCATATCTGTGTGAGGCCCGGGTCCTATCAGCTGACCCTCCTATGGCGATGAAGAACAAGGAAATGAAATGGAATGATGAGAGATGATGGGTAGTTGGCAAATCAAATTTATCCAACCCAGCATTTGTCTAGCGATCGAAGAAAACCGTGAAATAACTTTTGGTTTGCTTGAACGGCCCTTGAACGGCTCCCTAATGCGAGCCAAGGACGTTACCACCTGGGCTCCAGGTAGCTCAAGCCATGGCTAAAAAATTGCCCCTCTGTCAGGTTTGGTGTTTGAACAGCCGCTTCAACAGAAACAGTGAAAAATGAGAGAAAACGCATAAATTTTCTGGACATTCAGCTAAGGGTTAGAGGATATAATGTGGAAAATTACAGCAGGAGTGTCATTAACGAAAGAAAAAGCATCTCATTAATCAACTGACATTTCTTGCAATTTAAAAGTAAACCATTCCTAAATTACTCATCTCCATCTGATGAGAATCGAAATGCTCTGTTCTAAAACGAAACCTACACTGCATTTAAATTAATGTTTTTATTATGAACTATCTAAATTAGAACGTAATTGCTTTGCTCTGGATTAATTACTGCTTACACTTTCCGTTTTTTATCTTCACTTTGTTTCGAATAAATATTTACACTCTTTTTTTTTCGTTTTAGTATAACTCTACCCATTTATTTATTTCTAGATCATGAATGAGCAGTCATTGAAATATATTTTCCAACTCCAAGCAGTTTGTGAAGTTGGCCCAATTTAATTGAAAGTGATAACATCTTTCATTAAAACTTAAATTGTTAAATTTGCTGGAGATCATCAAGGGATAAAAACAACTAAAGATTAAACAAAGAGGTTAGGAATGTTGAGTTTCCTACAACGATGTAGTAGTCACCTTAATGATACAGCCTTTTAATTACTCAGATATCCCGAGTCCGAAACTCCGAAGCGTTAAATTATAGAATGCGGTATTTTCTCCATATACTGCATATTTTAGACCAATTTAAGTTCCTTTGCCGTTCATTATCTCAGTAGATCCAAGACTTTTAAGGGAAGTTATTTTCATAAAAATGGAACAAGGAAGTATATTGAACCTACATTGATTATATTAAATGTTTAGACAGTGAAGGTCACTTTGGACACCATTTTCAAATCACTCGGTAACCGACTATCTTGGCCAAGGCTTTAATTTGATTCTTTTAGTCATGTTGCAGACGCTAAGATGAATTTTTATAAACCACGAATGTTGGCATTGTCACTTCCTTCTTTCTTCTCTTTAAGGGTTGTAGGGCTTGGTGCCGTCAACGGTGTTGTGTGAAAGGGTAGTGGTGGAGGTGGTGATGGTAGTGGTAGTGATGGTGAACATTTTTGAGGAAAATGATTAAAGGTTTCCAATCTCCTCGATAGTGGAGGCTCTATTTAGGAACGTGCCTGGAATGTGCCTGCCGTTAGTGGATCTGTTCACCTTCCGTACCCCCTCGAGACAACCCTCCCTCACAGAGAAAACTTGGGTGCAGTGCTGATATATGGATCCCTATATATTGTTTCGGTATTTTTACTTTGGCGAACAATTACCAGTAGTAAGTAGTGAAGGTATTGCATTTTGCTCAACAATTCTTACCGAATTTCATAGAAAGTACACTCTTTGAGACTTTTTGAGTAGATAAAAAAAATGAGAATAGTGTGCAAGTTTACCTATGTGAACAGTATTGTTATAAAAAGAAAGCTAGAATAAGTAACAACCTTGGTGTTAATTACAGATCTTCCAAGAATACAACACCTATTTCCAAGAACATCCGCCACCTCAAACTATCCTTTACACCATAATCCCGTTTCGATTAAAATGGTTATCAGAGGCTGCTCTTGACACTTTATTGAAATACGACAAATTTTAATTACTTGGAGCCCAAATTGCTAAATAGAAAAACTTAATACATGCACTGGTGTGCAAAACCTAAACAGCAAAATAACATTCGCATGCTGTGCCACTGCCATAGTTTGGTGAAACTTGTATTGTACATAGAACTTCTACAGTATGCTGCATCAGGCAACTAAAATAAATATTCAAAGAGTCGAGCAGAAATGACGATTATTCGTGTAAAATAAGCTACACTAAACTTACTTAGTCATATTATGGTCCTCTAGATTTAGAAAAGTAGAGACATAATGCCTAAAAGCGTCTATGATCACTGGAAATTTTTGTTGGTTTTTGTTTGTTTTGTTTTCCAAAGATATTGCGACTTTTTTGCGTTTTTGTTCACTCACAACACCCTTAAAAACCGCATAGCATGCCTTGCATTGTGCTCCCATGTTGGCCACAAGGTGGGTAAGGAATTTTTGTAGTAGGTCGTTCCATTCAGCCACCGGCGCTCTTGACAACAGTTGGATGGTCGTTGATTCAAATAGACGTGCTGTAATGCATTTTCCTAAAGCATCCCACACATATTCAAAGGGATTTAAATCGGGAGAACTTTCATTCACCGAATATCCTCTCGATCCAAGAGATCTTCCACCTACGCTGTTCGATGTGGTGGCGCTTTGTAGTCCATAAAAATGCCCTGACTGCACTCCTTAAAGGCGCATATTGTAAAGGAGTGTAGCATCTCGAGAACGTTGACCAATGAGCGTACCGTGTTCAAAACTTTGGAGGTCGATATGCCCGTGCAACACCCGGATCACCAAAACAATCATTTCAAGGAGTTTCCTGCGTGCATTATGTATTCCCACCTCTCGCCAGATGAGGGTACTTCAAGATTCACTACTCAGAGCTAATCTCATCCGAGAAGAGCATGTGACCCCATTTCTCGTTTGTCCAATTCTGATGCTTTTGGAACCATCACAAACGGTGTCGCCGATACGCGGGTGTCAATGGAACACATGCTGGCCGTCGGGCAAGGAAAATACCTCGGAGCTGTCGCCATGCCACTCTGTAGCGCGACTAGCAGTCCTGTTAAATTTGGTTACAATTGCAACCGCTGTTTGACTTGAACCCTTCTTGCCTGTTGCACAATGTAGCGGTCATCTGCTGCTGTAGATACTGTATTCAACCATCTTCTCTCCTTGAGACAACGGTGTATGTGGTGTAGAAGGCTCCCCATTCACTAAAATAATATGAGCAATACCAAACTCAAAGGCTACATTTCTCACACTTCGTCTTTCTTCCAGATACCCGATGATTCTTCCCGTGTGAAACTATCCAAATGTTATCTACGGGCATTTTGCAAAGAACACCACCGCCGCAGTGCACAGTAATAGCTCGCTGATTGCCCCACACTGCCTTGTTCTGTTTTATCAATTGCCCCGTGTTGCGGAACCACACCCATTTGCCACTACAGTCTCGCTATACATCCGCCATGTGACGTACAGCTTTCTGTGTACGTGCCTCGGTACTTTCATTCATTTCCGCCCAGTAGTTCATATGTCATGAGTAACTATTTTACTTAAATTAATATTTAAGTAATAACAATACAAAATTCAATTTTTTTCCAAAGAACTAAAGTGTCCTTAAACGAAAAGAATTATCCATTTCGTCCTTAGGTTTTACATACAGTGTATTAAATTTATTTTAGGATATGTTAATACCCTAAGCTGGTATTATATAATATTATTATAAATATTATTGTACTATTCAATAATAATAAAAATAGTCATGGCATTGTTAATAAATCAGACATTTGGAGATGCTCTGTTAGGTAGCTACTTCTACCTACATATCCACAGTTGTGCTTTGTGTAAGAAGTTATGCAAAAGTTCTGAGTTCAAATTCTGCTCTCGTCTGCATGATTTTAAATAACTGTAAAACACTGTATTTTACGTAGACACATGTAAACCCAAAAATTCGCAACGTATTAAAACATTTGCCACTCCGGAAACACCTGCAGCATACCACCAACATGCCTTACACTGTTCAAGGCTATAATTTCAAGAAGTGAACGCTAACACCGTGTATGATCTAGGTAATTTAAATATAAATTAGGAAAGTAATTTCTTTTTTTAGCTCAACGTCTTTTAATCCGGTTGGTCTTATCAAATGATGAGTGAATTTTGGTGAAGTGATGCTCAAATGATCTTGGAGTCCACGGAGCCTACAAGTTACTCGTCTATTGTCTTCTCTGGACATGGGAAAACCCCGAAAAAAAACTTATCCGGTTAACTCACCCTCGGCGAGATTCCAACTTGCGACCTGTTAAATGTGAGCAGGACACGCTACCACCGCACTACCGAGGCGGGCTTAAAACTCGTAATTGTCCTGAAAGTTAATTCTCGTGTTTAAGTCGCCCTCCGTGGTGTAATGGTTACCATTCTGACTTCATTCGCGGGTTCAAATCCGGCGGAGGACGATGGATTTTTTTTCGGGCGTAAAAATCCTTAGCATGGCTTCCTTCGGAAGGGAAGTAAAGCTGTGGATCCCGTGTCGTAGATTTACGGCACGTAAAAGAACCTCAAGCCTGATAGAGAGGTCTCTGAGCAAAATTCATGCCCAGTATAGAATGGGACGCTGAGAACCACAGCAGTTAAAGAGCTTCCATAAATAAAAAGCCATTTCATTTTTTTTTTTTTTTTGTGTTTTAAATTTGACAATCTCGTTTTTATTTCATGAAAAGTTTTGTTTACAGCTTACCATTACTTAGAGACGATCGCTTTTAATTTCTCTGTCACGTACATTGCACCCAAAGATCAGTCTTGAGGTTTCACCAGACATTCATGTTTTGAGGCCACTTGAACACCTACAGAAAAGCATTTATAGAAAACATTCCCGCTTGAGAGCTCTGTGTTGTTTGTGTGCAGTGTAACTCGTTAACAAAATGTTGGATAGATAAAATGTGTATATTTATACATCTGTACCTATAGAAGTTCAATTCCTCCCAAAGATACGATACGAAGATTTTCAAGGACATCCCTGTACCACAAACTGTCCTCTGTATGAAACGTTTGTTCAAACGTTTTGGTTTTTTAAAAATGACTAACAAATTGATGAAAATAAACAGATTATTCTTACAAAAGATTATTCTTCTCCCAACTTCGTGCTGCTAATCAAGATAAACGGAAGATATCAAATTGGGTTTACTTTTTAGTTCCTTATAAATAGAAAGTGAGTTATACGTTCGATAAAGCGATAGTCAAATCTTTAAAGCAGTTATTGATGCGATTGCTACTCGACCTCGGTTTTCTTTCATGGCCAGGAGTAAAATAAAATAGTTATGACACGAATGAGGACTTTCTGTTTGAGAAAAATGTAAGTTCTTTACAATTTAAACCAATAACAAAGAATATATCGGAAATAGTTCTACAAAAAATATGTGTATCACGTAAGTTGTAGGGCCGCACCGTGGCCGAGCGGTTAGATCACTTGCCTCTCACCTAGACGGCCGGGGTTCGATCCCAAGCGACCGCAAGTGAGATTTGTGGTGGACAAAGCGACACTGGGGCGGGTTTACTCCGGGTACTCCGGTTTTCCCCGCCATCGCATTCCACCGGTGCTCCATCATCATTCATGTATCATCACTGTCACCGCCTGCGGTGCCATAAGTAGTTAAAGTGGGCGTTAAACACTACCAAAAAAAAATCGTAAGTTGTACGTTTTAATTATTTTTACATTTTTTGTGTAGTAAGTTTTTTTTTTTCACCAGTTGTGCAAAAGTTAACCATAATGAAGAGGACCTCAAGAACTATTCCCAAGAATTTCAGGATATATAGCCACACTTTATTTGACGTGTATATATCTTTCATATATGGCATTTGAATCAAAATAGAGCAAATTTTTTAGAATGTCGAAAATTTCGAAAAATGTTCCGTGCAAAGAGTAGTTTGGGGTAGAGAGATTATTCTGAACAGCTTCGTGTCGCATCCTTAAAAGCTACTAAATTTAAATACCAAGTTTGATATTTAACCGAATTTTCGTTTATAGGTGTGCCACACACACACACACACACACACACAAATACACCCATCTTTTTCTATTTTTTTTTTTTATTCAGGAGGCCGTAAACACGTATTTTCGGTGAAATTTCCGGTATGCCTTAAATTTTATGGAATAGTTGCAAAAAAACCTTCATTCGGAAGGAAATTTGTCTTGCACAGCTGGTAAATATTAAGCGATAGACTAAAATTTTACGTAAAAATGTAAATCTGCTCAAAAGGCACAATTTACCTATTTAATAACTTTTGGAGCATTAGACATTTACGAGATGCGTATCCGTCATTACTGCTTGGAATTATTGAACACTAAAGCAATTCTGTAGATTTTCAGTTATTTCCCGTGATGCCATGGAAAGAGTGTAGAATGTTTATGCCATCCAGTTCATAAACATTTGACTAACGCCTCTATTTTTCTTTGTGACGAAACAGTAATGTGGATCTTTCCGAAAAGATTTATCTTGATTAAAATGCAGTATTAAAATAAACTTTTGCAACGATAATTTGTTTACAAACTAATAAGTGATAGATAAGTTTTTGTATAAAGTTGCAGAGGTATGAAAGTTGAATATTAAATGCGTTGTTTTGAAACCTTTCAAATGTACTTAATCTCACATTATCTATGAAAGTGACAGCATTTTGTGGTTAGACGTGGATAAAGTGCCTGTTATAATTGTCAGCAGATCACTGCAGCACGTCTGCGCAAACAGATTACCAAATATTTGGAAAGAGCATTAAGCAGATATGCCTAACCAACCGCTAAGTGTCAGCGGATAGGTAACTATGGTGTGCCATATCAAGACTGGAGCCAAATTACAGCATCACGCTGTGTTCACACTGTGCGTATATTTAAAAAAATCTGATGTGGACCATTCACATGACTTTCTCCATATCCCTGCAACAAATTATTCTTAAAAAGCTTATACTTTTATTTACTTTCTGCTAATCAGAAAAAAATAGCAGAAATAGTCTAACTACTCGCTTCCTTGTAAGTAGAAGCTAAATAAGGGACAACTGTAGGTTAAAGTGATAGTCAAAAGCTTGTTGCTATGTCAATGAAGTTCCTTTGTCTATATGGATAGGAGTTGACAAGTTCCTGTATGAGAAAAGTATACGTTTTTCATAGCAGAAACCAAAAATAAGGAATGTCACAAAAACGACGAACTCCACGAAAAAAATGTATATAACATAAATTGTGTGTTTTAACTGCTCTACATTTTTTGTGTAGTAAGTTTTTGTCCATCTCTTACGGTTTAGCAGTTATTCAAAATTTAGTAAAATTCATCCAGAATAAACTACTCTTCAGAGGCTATTCCCACAAAATTCAAGATATTCATTTTATTTGTCAGGTAAATATGTTTAATATACGAAATTTTAATCAAAATCGTTAGAGCCATTTTTGAGAAAATCAAAATTTTCGAAAAAAGTTCCATGTAAAGGGTAGTTGGGGGTGGGGGGATTTTTCTCAAAATCTTCGTGTCGCATCCCTGGAAGATACTAAACTTAAATACCAAGTTTGGTATTTTACCGACTTTTCGTTTTTGAATTATCGTGTTCACAGACACACACACACACACACACACACACACACACACACTGACCTTTTTGTGAAAATGTTTTTTTTGGATATTGGGGACCCTAAAACATATATTTCCGGTGAAATCTCGGTATCGAATTTTTGGTGGAGTGCAATACTTTCTCTATACACTATGTACATAGTGCGTGTGGAGAAAGTAAAAAATGTGGTGTGTTCCAATGACATGACTCTCTATATCTCTGTAGCAAATTAATGTTGAAAGGCATATTCTTCTGTCTACTTTATGATAATAGAGATAAACATTAGCACAAATTGTCTTAACATCTTGCTTCGTGTAAGTAGATGGAAAATAAGGGAATGCACTGGGCTAAAATGATAGTCAAAGCTTTTTAAGTGCTCATTACCATGTCGTTGAATTCCGCTTCTATGCAGGGCCAGGAGTTTACAGCTTTTCGAGTGAGAAAAGTATTTTCAATCTGAGACCAATGTCAAGGAATATCTCAGAAATAGCCAATTCCACGAAAAAACGTATATGACAAATTGTAAGTTTTAATGTGATCTACATTTTCTGTGTAATAAATTTGTGTCTACCTCTGACGGTTTATCAGCTACTAAAAATTCAGCAAAATTCATTAGAATAAAGAGTTTTTTTAGAAGCTATTCCCAGAAAGTTACAGATATATATTTTATTAGGCATGTAAATACCTTAAATATAAGAAGATCCTTTACTGAAATTTGTTACAGCCATTTTTGAGAAAATCAAAATTGTCAAATTTTTTTTCATATAAAGGGCAGTTTGGGGTGGGGGATTTTCTTGAAAATTCTTCGTGTCGCATCCTTAGAAGATACCAAACTTAAATACCAAGTTTGGTATTTAACGGTCTTTTCGTTTTTGAGTTATGCTGTCCACAGGCGCGCGCGCGCTCACACACACACACACACACACACACACACACACACGCATAGATTGTTTCCAAAATGTTTTTTTTTGGATGCAGGGGGACCAAAACATGTATTTCTGGTGAAATGTTGGTATCGAATTTTTGGGTGCAATACAATACCTTCTCCATATACTGTGTACACGTTATGTGCAGAGAAAGTAAAATAACTGAATAATAATGAAGATGAGTGGAATTTTATGTTAAATGTCTTTATAACTGAATTTATTCTATTCCATATATTTTGAGAACTGTATGTTGATATGCATAATTCAAGCGTAAATGTATAACTGTGTACTGCTTTATACTTTTAATGACATGATACCACGCGTTTCCTTGAATAGTCGATCATATATTGTATGTGTAATTCGTAGTGTCGGTATTTTTCTGCAGAGCATTAGAGTGAATGACCCGTGCAAAACTAGGTTTCTCAGCTGTTTTGTAGCCAGTCAGTTGCTCTAGTTACAATTGTAGTGGGTTCAGTCAAGCTGTACAGACTAGTTTTGTCCACTGTGTATCTCAAAAGTGAAAGTTTATTCAAGACAAGTTTGTATGAATTACATTAGATTATTCTTATTAATCATTGGTACCGAAAAATTCGCACTTGAAGAAAGCCTGAAAACCAAATCATGCACATATTTTCAGGAGAAATGTACTATGTTCCAGTTCCAGGTATAGAAACTGTTGGATGTCTAGTTAATAAGTGCAATGCAACATGAGCGTTACCCTCCCCGTAAGGAGGACTTAAACCCCCAGGATTAACAGGCCAATGTCTAAGTTCAGATGCCTGTTCAACAGTGTTGCCAGAAGCATTTCTCAAAATTTCGCCCGAATCATCAAAAAATCGCAAAGTTGCAGCTGAAGTCGCCGAATATTGTATTAAAATATGTAATTTATTTTGCTATTTTATACACACACACACACACTTAGAATATTTTCAAAATTTCTTATAATCAGTATCTCTGTAAGTATAGCACAATCATAATAAATGGCATAATATTGGAATTCTAACTAGTGTGAGCTGCGCTGATACAGATTCAGGAAAGAGTATGAAAAATCGAGACGTTTGCGCCGATAATTATATTGAAATATTACCTGAAATACCTATTGTATTAATTATTTCCCTCAGTTGACGTGCCTTAAGACAATGTATAAGCATACAATCTTGTTAACAGAACATAAATGTTACATTTTAGGAGCCGATTCTCCGATGTGTTGCCATGGGGATATACTGTTTATTCGTATGGGTTTATTCATCGCATTAATGATTTTGATCATTATTAAATTTAATTGTTAAAATATTGATATAACCAAACCAAAAATTCAAATATATAAGAAGTATAATGAAACATTAACTACCAGCACGGAAATTTCTTTTGCATTGAAACCACATTGTAAGTGTGAATGCCAACTTATGATCCATCCATATCAGTAATAAGTACCGCAAATTAAGTATAACGCACCCGCGCAAAAAAAAAAAAAAAAAAAAAAAGAAGTAATTATTGGCAGGCTTAAAATAACGTTGTATAGGTAAATAGTTTTACCCACGTCTCAGAGGATATAGTATTTTTCTTTCATCAATATAGATTTAGAGCTCTCTTCCCTACCAAACGGCGCATAAAGGTAAACAACAGACATTGATAAGTTATATTTGCAGACATGTTTTAGTAGCCCAAAAATTCGCGAATCGCTTTCATCAAAATTAGGTCGTAAAAAGCGGATTTTAGTAGCCCAATCGGAGACTTTTCACTCAATCTGACAACACTGGCCTGAGGAGCAGAAGGGCTATGGATCAGATAGAGTATCCTGGGATGGAGTATCAGCCCAGTACCTGTAATGAACATGAGGAAGTACACGATATGAAATCTAGGCGATATTGATTACAGAAAAGCTGGTAACCGAACAATTGGAGTGAATGGTGGTCAACATAGGGGTACCCGGAAAAAACCTTCCGGATGTCGCTTCGTCCACTACAAAAAAACCTTGTACTCGGGCCGCCTAGGAGAGAGGCGACTGGTCTAACCAAGACGCCGCCGAATGCTAAATATAAGAAGCGAAAATTGCATTTTCTAAAAATGAAAACTTCACTCTCCCAGGCAGTGTTTATGGCATGTAGTACAGCAAATGGATATTTCAAACACCTTTTCTTTTTTCTTTTGGATTCAGGGGGATCCAAAACAATACTTCCGGTGAAATCTCGGTATCGAATTTTCGGGTGCAATACAATAACTTCTCTATGCACTATGTACATAGTACGTGTAGAGAAAGTAAAAATTCGCACATTTTTGCATGTCAGTGTTCTTCCCGTGATGTCTTTTCTTGTGTGTTCTGTAACTGTGGTTTAGTTACCCAGCATTAGGTTGCTGGTCACGTAATGTCTCTAGTAACCAAGGCGATAACACTGGAGGAGAATTGGGTTATGCGTTTATATTCATGTGAGAAGGTAACCCTAATATTAGACTACCTGCTTCTTTTCGGTATATCATGCGCAATTTGAGCCCAATATCTGCAGCTTTGTAATTACATATTTTGCCAACAGTTATCTAGCAGAACTTGCAGATCTCGTATTAGTGCCTTAATTGTGGATACTACGTTTCTTACTCTATTCCTCATTCTCACTCCCTTCCCACCTATCTGTTTGTCCCTTATTGTTACAATTTCTCCATTTTCTTCCTCCTTTTCCCTTAAATTTTTCTCCAAAGCTCTATCTCCTTCTTCTGTCTCTTTGTGGAACATACATTCGTGTAATTATTTGAATATCGGTGATAAAACTGCTTTTTACTTTCTCTACACTCTATAACGTATAGAGAAGGTATTGCGCTCCACCCAAAAATTCAATACCGAGATTTCACCGGAAATATATGTTTTGGGTTCTCTGTATCCAAAAAAGAAGCATTATCATAACTCAAAAACGAAAATTGGTTAAAATACCAAACTTGGTATTTAAGTTCAGTATTTTCCAAGGATGCGACACAAAGATTTTCAAGAAAATCCCCCACCCCTAACTACCCTTTACATGGAAAAAATTTGGAAAAATTTGATTTTATCAAAAATGGCTCTAACGATTTTGATTAAAATCTCTTTATTTTTAAAATATTTACATAACAAATAAATTGTCTATCTTGAATTTTCTGGGAATAGCCTCTAAAGACATGTTTATTCTGGGTGAATTTTCCGAAATTTTGTAGGACCGTAAGAGAGAGACAGAAATTTATTACACAAAAATGTAGATCACGATAAAACACACAATTTATATCATATACATTTTTTGGCCGTTTTCGAGATGTTCCTTGTTATTGATTTCAGCTTTAAAAAAAGTACTTTTCTTATACAGGAATTTTTCAACTCCTGTCCATACATTAAAACAAAGGAACTTCGATCACATAGCAATCAGTTTTTGAATATCATTTTAACTTATGGTACTCCCTTATTTCGCTTCTTCTTACAAGAAAGCAAGTAATAAGACTATTTTTGCTAATTTTTTCTCGATTAGCATGAAGTAAATAGAAGCATAAGCTTTTTAACAATAACTTGTAACAGAGATGTAGAGAAAGTCATGTGAATGGAACACATTTATTTCTTTTTGTCTGATGTAATTTAAATAATTAAATAAACCTAGTAGTGCAATCAGATCTTCTGAAACCCCGGTAGTGGTATGCTGGGTTTGAAATTATAATCTTTGTATGCCATCTCGAAAAACAAACACACTGTGACTTTAAAACGCATGGTAGTGTTGGAAAATTTAAAGTAATTGCGAAAATAGGTTCGGAAATGTTTAATGGCATAAAATAATAAGACATAAATTAGTATGTTCTAACGCGATTTGCACTAGTCCTGTGCTATCCCTTAAGGTTTATCAGTCATGAAAATTAATTTAAAATGAGTAACACTTCACCAACTATTTGCACAACTCTTAGGATATTAATTCATTCCAAGTCAAAATGCCTTAACACTATACTATTTTAGTACAATGTTTTCGTAAAATCAAAAATAACGAAAGGATAGCTTGTAGGGGTGGAAATATCTAAATTATTCTTGTTGTATATTTCTTATTGTACACACGCACAGGAATGAACTTTTCTATACATGACTTTTTTTATTTCAAGGAACTCAAAAGTGTATTTTCGGTGAAGTTTGGATATCGAGATAATGATGTAATATTTTAGAACGTAAACATTTTTGAATCCTTTAAAACTTTGCTACCAAAGTTGTTATAAGCCGAGATTTCAGTGGAAATGCAGATTTTAGTATCATTTAGATATCAAATAAATCATTTTTAGCTGTGGGAGTAGCGTAACACAGTTAAATATCGAAACGAAACTAAGATCAGTTAAATATCAAATTTAATATTTCAGTTCAGCATCTTCCAAAAACTGAAGATTTTTAAGAAATTTCCCCACTCAAAACTACCCTTTGTATGAAAAAATTTCGGAAATTGTAATTTTCTCAAAAAATCTATAACAATCTTAATGTTTTGTAAGACATTTTAAAGAAAAATACAAATGTGTGTGTTTAATATTTCGGAAATGGCCACTGAAATCCTCTTTTGCATAACTGGTAAATTCTAAGAGGTAGACAAAAGTTTTCTATACAAGAGTGTAGATCTCGTTAAAATACACAATTTATATCATACATATTTTCGTATAGTTAGACATTTTCGATATAATCCTTCCTATTGGTTTCAATTTTAAAATTCATGTGCTTTCCTCAAATAGGATTTCATTAGTTTTTCCTGGCCAAACAAAGAGATCGGAATGTAAAAGTCATCACATAGTGACCACCTTTTAAAGGATTTGTCTATCACTTAAGCCTAGTGTACTCCCTTTGTATCTACAAGGAAATATGCATTTATGCAAATACTTATTTAGATTAACGTGAAGTAGATAGAAGATTAAATATTTTATTTTCTATACCATATACAAGCTGGTGCACTCCCCAAAATTTTGATACCGAGATTTCACTGTAAATGCGGGTTTTGGGATTGCAAATTAAAGGAAGCATTTTCATAAAACGAGTCATGTGTGTGTATGATTATGAACTCCTTAATTCAAAAAGGAAAAGTCAGTTAAATACCAAACATCAAAATAAAAAACTATCATCCAAGCATACGACAGGAATATTTTCAAGAAAATCCCCCATTCAAAAATTCCCTTTAAAAGGAAGTTTTCTAACTTTATAAGTTTTATAACTTTTTCAAAAATGGGTCCAGAGTTTTTATTAAAATACCTATGTTTAAGATATTTTCAACGTAACTGAAGAGAATAGCGTCTGAAGTGCACTCTATTTATTCTGGATGACTTTTGCATAGCTGGTAAAGAGCAAGAGAGACAGAAACCTTACTACTACACAATAAATATAACTCGTTAAAGCATTTAATTTCTGAAAAATACATTTCTTATATGGAGATAACTGTTTTCCAAATTTTTTGTTATTGGTTTAAATTTTTAATGCCTATATTTTTCTCAAATGCGAATCGTTATTTCTTTTATTTCTTTTCTTTTATTTTCACCCTAGTTATACAAATAGACCTGAATGTCAAGGCTATCACATAATAACCAGTTTTTAAAATATTTGACTAACACTTAGCAATTTCTTCGAATACATAAATTAAGCTTCCGACTCTTACCTACTTCTGACTCTTATCTTACTATCATTAAAAGAACAATTGAAAGAGGTGCTGGAATAGAATAAACAAGTTAGCCACTGCTTTCAGAATGATACGCTGTTGATTTAACTATGTTCTCTTTACACCTGGTCGCTTGAACCAATAACAAATTTTGTAGTAAAACCATTTATGCCAAATATTGATTAACATAAAGTTGGTAGAAGAATACATTTTTGTAAGAATAATTTGTTACAGGATAGGTGGAGGAGTTCATGCGAAGGTAAATCATAAGAAATATTTTTAAATTGCTTTAAATGAATTCAGTATGTTAATTTGTGTTCCATTTGGATGCACCTCTTCGTAAAATGAACTGAATTATGAACCCACAGTATGCTATAAAATGTTCTATTATAGTTTTATAAATGCGTAGTCCTAAAATTAATGCTTAATGTATATTTTTCTTGGAGATTTAGCATTTTAAAGCGAAGTATATGATCGATACGCTTGGTTTCGGAAATGCGGGTGTTTTTGTTTGCTGAATTTCGGGAACAATGGATTAGTGTGTGTAATAGAACAGTAATTGTTCACAAAGAAAATTAATCACCTTCACTGATCAAAGAGTTGGTCGGAAGCCAGCTATAAACGTGGAGGGCGCAAGTTCAAACTCTGCTTGGGTCAATCCGCCTCCGCAAAGCGGATGTCGGATGTACCGTATTGCGTTACCATAACCACAAAGCTCAAAATTAATTCCTCCCCCTCAGTAATCAATACACATAGGATAGATGTGGCTTCGAGAGATGCAAAAAGGCTGCTTTTATCTGTAAATGTTGTAAAAGTTCATTGCTTTATTACTTTCTCTACACGTACCGTTTACAAAGTGTATATAGAAGGTATTGCACTCCACCCAAAAATTCGATACCGATATTTCACCGGAAATATGTCTTAGGGTCCCCTGTATACAAAAAAAAAAAGCATTTTCACAAAAAGGTATGTGTGTGTGTGTGTGTGTGTGTGTCAATGTGTCCGTGTGTTTCTGAACACGATAAATCAAAAACTAAATGTCGGTAAAATACCAAACTTGGTATCTAAGTTTGGTATCTTCCAGGGATGCAATACGAAGATTGTGAGAAACATCCCCCCACCTCAAAATACCCTCTACATGGAAAATTTTTGATTTTTTCAAAAATGGATTTAAAGATTTTGATTAAAATATCATATATTAAAGATATTTACCTGACAAATGAAATGTATATCTTGAATTTTCTGGGAATAGTCTCTGAAGGGTACTTTATTCTTAATGAATGTTACGGAATTTTCCATAACTGTTAAGCCATAAGAGATGGACAAAAACTTACTACACAAAAGATGTAAAGCACATTAAAACACACACTTTATGATATATACATTTTTTTCGTGGAATTAATCGTTTTTGAGATATTCCTTGTTTTTGGTTTAAGTTCAATACCTTCCAAGGATGCGACACGAAGATTTTCAAGAAAATCCCCCACCCACAACTACCCTTTACATGGAAAAAATCTAGAAAATTTTGATTTTCTCAATAATGGTTTTGTCGTTTTTAATTAAAATGACGTATATTAAAAATATTTACACGACAAATGAAATGTATATCTTGAATTTTGTGGGAATAATCTCTGAAGACCTCTTTATTCTGGATGAATTTTGCTGGATTTTCCATAATTAGTAAACCATAAGAGATACACAAAATATGTAGCTCTCGTTGATACACACAATTTATGTCATGTACATTTTCTTTGTGGAGTTTACCATTTTTTAGATACATTCATGATTATTGGTTTCAGTTTTAAAATACTTAAACTTTTCACATAAGGGAACTTGTCAACTGTTAGCAATGCTAAGAAATGGATTTCAACCACATGGCAACCGGCTTTTAAAAGATTTGACTATAGTTTTAGCCTAGTGTATTCCATTATTTCCCTTCTACTTACAAGAAAGCATTTCTGTTAATGCCTATCTCGATTAGCATGAAGTAGAGAGGCGAATAAGCTTTTTAACAATAATTTTTTACAGAAATCCAGGGAAAGTCATGTGAATGGAACATGTCAGATTTCTGCATTTGTCCTTTGGTCGTTAAGCAACATTTATAGCCATCAGCATGTCATTGTGTTATGTTCATACATACATGTACTCTCTCATTCATACTTCTAGATTCTATGGAAGCTGAAGAACAATCAGCATTCCCATCCTCTAGCCGGAAATCGAATCAGGGACATCGATTGGGATGTTTGTGTGCTAACAAAGTCAGTAGAAATATATAGTAGAATTTTTCATACCATGTAATAAATACTATAATTAATCATAAATTATTTTAATCATATTAAAAACCCACCTTCTAGTTCAATTACCTCCATCGCTTACCTAAGAAACGGGAAGTACCCTATACACCCAAAATGTGAACATTAATTTTTCATCACAACTAAGTATAAGATTTAACATGGGGGATGTATGTTTACTTTCTGTAAAGCACTCGGAATATTAATAATTATATTGATAGATAATTATTATCATTACAAAATATACCTGGGAAATCAATAATAAAGTAAACCTCCATAAAGCATATAGAGAGGTCAATAAAATGTACATTTAGTACAAAATCATCATTTTCCAGGTCATTAAAACTTTATAGTATTCAAAATTTTGTGGATAAGTTATTCAAGGTTAAATACACTTAACTTGAGTACATCATTTATTTACGTATGTGGTAGAGCAACTTTTTTTTTTTTCGTACAGTTGCATAAACGGCTCGTTTACACAAACTGTGCTCATCACTCACAAAAACAAAACTGTGATAAACAGCTGAAGTTTGTGTCCACAATTCCCCTATAAGAAAGGCGAAATTTGAAAACATTTCTAGGTAGATACTTTTTGCCATTAATGAAATAGAGAGAAATGAGTTTTTATATGAACAGCTTTTATATGTTAGCTACCTATTTTGATACTGAGCATAGAAAATTACTTTGCAGAAAGATATTTTATATTGCAGACTAGTTTATTTCTTTATCTAAGCGAGTGAGAAGGGTTCGTGGTAACATTTTAGATTCGCATTCGTGAAGTTCCAGGTTTGCTTCCCGGCTACGCCCACTCTGACCACGAAGTTTTTCGTGGTTTTCCTCTGGTCACCAAGGCGAATGCCAGGGTAGTGTGTTCTACCTCGATTCTCATTCCTTCTCGTGTTACAGGTGTGCCCTCACATACTACATTATTGCCGGTGCCGGTCAGATGGTGCAGTTGTGCTATAGATTTCCCGTGTTCGCCAGAATGAATTGCTTTACTCGCTAGAATTGCTGCATCGCGATATTTCTAAGAGTTAACTCTCCTTCACATTGCAGCCAGCTAGTGTTTTGGTATCATAAGATATGGTGAATTACTTCATTAATGTTTACATACCTGCTAAAATATGTGTTTTCGGCATTCTGTGGACTGCTGTCTAGTTGTGCATGTATTCCAACTGCAAATGTTAGGGACTTCGGCGCATTTCGTACGCGTATCTCTGCGAGCCCAGCACCTCTTTCAATTCATCACCTCATCCCTACCTCCCGGAGTGTGTAGCGTCGATCCATCATGGCGTTGAAGTAAGTGAAGTGTACCCCTCCAAAATCTTACCATTTATTCTAAGGAATGGGCAGGTTACATTCAAACATGATTCGAACTTCACAAGTTGTTATGTTCCTAAATAAAATAAAACATGCATAAAGTTCAACAATTGGCCATGGAGCAGCATAATTCAAACAGCAAAGTTTGAACTATGGTTAAACTTAATGCATAAATTAGACGCTTCTTGGATGCTAAACATTTTATGAAAATTGCATTCCCTTCGGAACAGTATTTACATAGAAAATCTTTGATACTTTTGAGATGTATCATGAGCTTACGTATCACAAAATATTATGTTTAACTGAAAACACGTTTTTAGACCACTTATTATTCAGAAAAATATAACTTGAGAAAACGATAAGAACGCAAACACAGTGAAACACTATGTGTACTTTAGACTCGGAGTATAAACGACCGTGTTGCTGTTGCCTCATCTTGGAATGTTATGATCCTCACTTCCAGCTCCTGTTTCCTGTTTCTTAATCGCTTCCGCTACAATGCGTAGTAATCCTGCGTCATGATCTGGTTCTGGACCCGGAGTGTGCCCGGGTTCGATCCCCGTGGGGGTGCGGATAAAAGTCACGGGTGTCCACACATCATGAGGAAAGTGAGGAGCTGCGATAGGCAGCGATCATGGCCATAATGGCCTTTACATCAGGGTTAGGAGTAGATGAATCTTATACGGTTTAACGACTATGCAACAGTCAAACAGAAAGAAGACTTCAGAGGTTTTTCCCAGTAGATGCGAGATATGCATTTCAATTTTAATGTATGGCATTTTAATCAAAGTTAAAGCCATTTTTAAGAAATGTCCCATATAAAGAGTATTTGGGGTTGTGGGATATTTCCTGAAATGCCGATTCCAAGCAAGATACTAAACTTTGGTACTTAACAGACTTTTCTGTTTCAAAAATTATTTTCGGTGGTACTTTGATATTAAATTATTGGGTGGAATGCAATACCTTCTCTACTTTCTATGCAGATTGTGTATATGTGGTAGAGAAAGTAAACATTTACCTTTCTCTATATTTCCTATTAATTCTGATGAAACTTCACCAAAAAGACTTTCAATATTCGTCTTGTTATTGGAACACAGCAACTTCAAGAGTTATGAAAAGATTGTTGTTTTATCTGCATCATGCTGGTCAAATGCTTTAAAAACTGTCATTATGTGATTAGTATTAAAATCGGTTTCTTTTCATCACTTGGAGGTAAAGAAAAAAGCATATGAAACGGATGAGGATTTCCTGTGTGAGAAAAGTTTTAACGATTTTAAAATTGAGACCAATATTAGAGAATATCTCAAAATGGTTTACCTTTATATAAAAACAGTTTGGCATAATCTGTACATCTTCTGTGAAGTAGTTGTTAAATTGTCACAGATGTAGAGTAAGTCATTTGAATGGGACACATCAGATGTTTTTTTTTTTTCATTATATCATTCTTTTTAACATATTTTTAATTTCCCTATACGTACTATGTACATCGTGTATAGAGAAGGTATTGAAATGCACCCAAAAATTCAATACCGAGATTTCACCGGAAATAAATGTTCTAAGACCCCCTGAATCCAGAAAAAATATTTTGTAAAACTGTCCGTGTGTGTATCTGTGTGTGTGTGTGTGTGTGTGTATGTATGTGTGTCTGTGGGCAGCATAGCTCAAAAACGAAAAGTCCGTAAAAACCAAACTTGGTATTTAGGTTTGGAATCTTACAAGGATTCGACACGAAGATTTTTAAGAAAATCCCCCCGCCCTCAACTGCCCTTTACATGGATTTTTTTTGAAAATTGTTATGTTCTCAAAAATGGCAATAACGATTTTGATTAAAATGTCGTATATTAAAGACATTAACCTGACAAATAAAATGTACATCTGGAATTTTCTGGGAGTAGCCTCTGAAGACTACTTCATTCTGGATGAATTTTATGGAATTTTGCATAACTGCTAAACCGTAAGAAAGGAATGAAAACTTACCACACAAAAATATGTAGAGCTCGTTTAAATACACAAGTTATGTCTCATATTTTTTTTTTTTTTTTTTTTTTATTTTCAGGTTTAAAATATTTATTTTTCTCTTACGGGAATTTGTCAACTACTATCCATACAAAGGTACTTCAATCACATAGCAACCGTTCTATTCATTTAGCGAATGGTATTCCTTTAATTCCGTTCTACTTGCAAGGAAACAGATAACAAGACCCTTTCTGCTAATGTTTTCTCGATTAGCATTAAGTAAATAGAAGAATAAGCGTTTTAACAATAATTTATTGCAAAGTTGTAGAGGAAGTCATGTGAATGACACACATTAGATTTTTTTTTAGTAAAAATCATAGAAGACTTCTTGAAAATCTTTCCCTTGCTTCCCTAAAAGGAGCTGATATAGTGTGATGTTGGGGACACCCATAAAGACGCCCATACACTGACACTAAGAGGACTTAAAATGTTTACATTTCTGGTAAAATATTCATAGTTATAGAGTTTTGTGGCCGAATAAAAAAGTGTCTTTACCGTGTTAAATGGTAGACAATGTAATAAATTTGCAATAGGCAATTTTGATAATCTTCACCGTTTCGTATAAGCATCATTTGTGTGATAAAGTGTAAAACGTTAATTCGTGGCATGATAAAAACAGCGTTGGTGTGTATCTCTTCTCTTTATATAGCTCGAGATTGGCTTGTCAGGTTGCTGTCATGCCTCTAACACGCGCTGTCTGTCGCAACAATGTGCAAAATATCCTTTAGCAGTATTTTACAGAGATGAGGCAGTTTATATTACATCCTACCATTTCACTGCTCCAATCTGACGACAATTCCTATTCTTATTTCTAACCTGTTGAAGGATACGATCCATAAATAAGGACCTTAAAAGTGATGATCTCTTTGTTCATATTGCTTTATTCACTCTGCTTATTCTTCAATAAACGAATATTTATTTCACGTTAAAGTAGATGTTTGAATCTTGCGGGTCGTCGTGGCTTCGCTCGCTAAAAGTGTCTCGCGTACGTGCTTCGTGGGTTCGTGTCCCGCCTTGGGCATGGGTGTTTGTGTGTTTGTACATGTATATTAGATGTGAATTTGTGAGTAAAACAAAAAACGGCAAACAAATAAGTCAACCAAGGAAATGTAGGGAAAATGAAAAAAGGAAACAAAAAGGAAAGGGAATACAGCGCAGGAGTCCCGACAAGACTCCGGGACTGTATTTCAAAAAAAAAATCTGATATGTTCCATTCACATGACTTTCTCAACATCTCCATAATAAATTATTGTTAAAAAGCTTATGCTTCTATTTACTTCACTCTAATCTAGAAAAAAATTAGCACAAATAGTATTATACTTGCTCCCTTGTAAGTAGAAGCGAAATAAGGGAGTACCATAGATTAAATTGACAGCCAAAAGCTGGTTGCTATGTATGTTTCTTTGGTTGTATAGACAGGAGTTGACAAATTTCTGTATGAGAAAAGTTTTTAAAAGCGGAAACAAAAAACAACGAATATCTCAAAAGCGATCAACTCTACGAAAAAAATGTATATGACATAATTTGTGTGTTTTATCCTGATCTACATTTTTTGTGTAGTAAGTTTTTGTCTAACTCTTTACCATTTATGCAAAATTCAGTAAAATTCATCCACAGTAAAGTAGTCTTCAGAGGCTATTCCCAGAAAATTCAAGATATATATTTTATTTGTCAAGTAAACATTTTTAATATACGACATTTTAACTGTTAGAGCCATTTTTGAGAAAATCAATATTTTCGAAACTTTTTCCATGTAAAGGGTAGTTGGATTGGGGGAATTTTCTTGGAAATCTTCGTGTCGCATTCTTGGAAGATACTTAACTTAAATACGAAGTTTGGTATTTAACGGATTTTTCGTTTTTGAGCTATGCTGTCCACAGACATACACACACGCGCGCGCGGACCTTTTTCCAAAAATATTTATTTTGGATTCAGATGGACCCAAACATGTATTTCTGGTGAAATCTCGGTATTGAATTTTTGCGTGGAATGCTATACCTTCTCTATACACTATGCAAGTAGTACATGTAGAGAAAGTAAAAATAACACATCAGAGTATTGTTACAACTGATATTTTATACTCGTGTGTTCATATGAGCTACTGTTAGAACAAAACTAAATAACGGCTTCCTTTTTGTAATCATGTTTTATAAAACTATAATATACTCGTAAAGTAAACAAACGTGTTTTTAATAAGTAGCCCCACGATTATTTTCCAAAAATCATAAAGATGTTTGGAGCAATATGTTTTGTCTTTGGTGCGTAGTGTTCAGAAATTCATTTTCTCTGCTTCATCACTTTACTTTCTTCCAACAAATCTATATTTGCATAAACACCTATACACCAAAATAATCCTAAATTAAAAAAGTATATAATCCTCTTATTTTAGGTGACCCCGCCCTCTGCTCATGAATAGAGAACCAAATTACAATATCACATGGCAACCAGGCTTTATAAAAAATTACTACCGCTTTAACCTGGCGTATCCCCTTATTTCTCTTCAGTGTATAAGAAAGTAATAAGATAATTTCTGCTAATATTTATCTCGATAAGCATGAAGTATATAGAAGAAGGATCATTTTAGAAATAGTTTGTTGCAGAATAGGTATAGAAAGTCGTTAAAATTAACATCCCATTTTATTTAGTTATGATGTTCACACACGCGCACGCACGTGCATACACGTATCTTTTTATAAAAATCGATTTTATTTTCTCTACTATGTACAGTAATGATAGTAAGTACAGTAGAACCTCGGTACTTCGAGCTGGTCTAAAGAAACAGTTCTACATAAAACAAGAGTAAAATGTTGCTTAATACGTTGCCCACATGTAAGTTTTACGCACATCTGAATGTGTTACATTTTGACCTTGCTTTAAATGTTCCATGTACGTACAGGTAAAACTGCCACACATAGGGTTTACGTTCATAATACATAGCAGCCTGAAACCAAAATTATTTCTAATGCATTTCTATTACAGATTGACGTTAGGTTTGGAGGAGTGCGTTTGCTCTTTCTTTGTCGACCCTTCACTAATTGAGACCGCATGTCCATCAATTGGACAGTGCATTTGCATGCCATTCTCTCATAAAGAATCTGTTGTGTTCCACTCACATGACTTTCTCTATCTACTCTACAAACAAACTTCTTACAAAAAATAATTTTTCTTTCAACACCATGCTAATCGAGATGAACATTAGCAAAATTGTATTACTCAGTTCCTTATAACTAGAATGGAACTAAAGGAATGTATTAGGCTAAAGTGATGTTTTAAAATCTGTCGTTATGCGATTGTTATTACAAATTGCTTCTCTCCTTGGCCAGGAGTAGAACAAAAGAAAAACGGACAGTTCCGTCTGAGTATTTATACTTCACTATTGAAACTAATAAGGAATACCTCCCAGCTCCACGAAAAAATGTATATGACACTAGTGTATTTTAACAAGATATATATTTTTGGTGTAGTAAGTTTTTGTCTATGCCAAATTAAGTAAAATTCATCCAGAATAAACTGGTCTTTAGAAGTTATTCCCAGACAATTGAAGATATACATTTTATTTGTGATAGAAATGGTTTTAATATGCGGTACTTTAATCAAAATCGTTATAGCCATTTTTAAGAAAAACAAAATTTTCGAACATTTTCCATGTAATGTCACTCCTTGGCAGGTACCAAACTTAAATACCAAGTTTAGTATTTCACCGTCTTTTCGTTTCTAATCTATGCTGTCCACAAACACACACACTCTCTCACACATACACACACGGACCTGTTTCTGAAAATGCTCTTTTTGGAATCAGGGAGTCCTAAAACATGTATTTCTGGTGAATTCTCGACATGGAATTTTTGGGTGGAATACAATACTTCTCTATCCCTATGTACATTGCACATATAGGGCTAGAGAAAGTAGCTAGTCTATTGGTACAGAAATCCCTATGTAGTTACAGTGGTCACTAAAATTCCCTGTAATGGGACATCCTTAAATTATTTTACCTTCCAATTGTGCAAATCCCTGACATGGGAAAATGTCTAAAATATAACTTAATATTTTAGAAGCTTGGAAATCCTTGCTCGAATATGTAGGTACAACAACACAGTATGTACGATATTCTTTTAATGTATTTTAACCATTATTGCGCTATTTTATTATTGATTTAACCATTTTACTTTCTCTACACGTACTATGTACATAGTGTGCAAAGAAGGTATTGTAATGCACCCAAAAATTCGATACCGAGATTTCAGCGGAAATACACGCTTTGGGCCCACTGAATCCAAAAAATCATTTCTGGAAAAAGGTGTGTGTGTGTGTGTGTGTGTGTGTGTGTGTGTGTGTGTGTGTGTGTCTGTTGACAGCATAGCTCAAAAACGAAAAGACCGTTAAATACCAAACTTCGTATTTAATTCTTCGTATCTTCCAAGGATTCAACACGAAGATTTTCAAGAAAATCCCCACACCCCCAACTACCCTGATCACGGAAAATTTTTCGAAAAAGTTTATTTTCTCAAAAACGGCTCTAGCGATTTTGATTAAAATATCCCTTATTAAAGATATTTACCTGTCAAATTACATGTATATCTTGAATTTTCTGGGAATCTGTGAAGGATACTTTTTTCTGGATGAATTTTACGGAATTTTGTATAACTGATAAACCGTAAGAGATAGAGAAAAAGCTACCACACAAAAATGTAGAGCACATTAAAGCACACAATTTATGTTATATTTTTTTTTTTCGTGGAGTTGATCATCTTTTAGATATTCCTTGTTTTTGGTTTCTGCTTTGAAAAACGTATACTTTTCTCATACAGGAATTTGTTTACTCGTGTCCATACAAAGGAACTTCAGTAACATAGCAACCAGCTTTTGACTATCACTTTAACCTATGGTATTACCTTATTTCCCTTCAAGTTACAAGGAATCAAGTAATAAGACTATTTTTGCTAATTTTTTCTCGATTAGCATGAAGTAAATAGAAGAATAAGGTTTCTAACAATTATTTGTTACAGCGACGTAGAGAAAGTCATATGAATGGTACACATAAGATTTTTTTAGTGATATTTCCGTATAATACAAGTTTTTTTTTTAAATGCGTTGTATTCTAAGCCCCAATTAGCTCGAATTACCGGGGTTATACTGTATTGTATTCCATTCAAAAATTCGATACGTTGATTTCAACGCAAATGCAGGTTTTTTTTGAAATCCCCTTAAGAAACATAGTTAAAAGTTTGAATTTTGGGCAAAATCCTTTTTTTCTGGAGGAAAGGCCTTTGTTTAATTTTACTCAATTCACCCGGCATATACCAATTCATTCAACTTCTCACATAATGATCATAAAATCAAAGACAAAAATAAAGAAAAGACATACATACATATATATAAAACAATTTAGTGTAAGAGGGAGAAAGATAATAGTCCCAAAACGAAAATTTCGATAGCTGCTCAACCCGATTAGTATGTTCCAAAGTTACTTGCTGTCTGAAGATTTTCAAGGAACCAGCTTCCCCCCGCCCCAAACCCATCATCAGCTATCTTTTCAGTATACAATTTTTCGAAATGTTTAATTTTCTAAAGATTTTCATTAAAGTATCTAGAGATATAATGTTGATCTTAAATTTTCAAGAAATACCCTGCAAAGTCCTCTTCATTCGAAAAAACCTTATATAATCTTGTACAAGCCCGAATAGAAAAATTCTATTCCAAATAGTTTTAGTAAAAGCTTGTAAAAGCCACCTTTTATAAGACACTTAACTTAACATCACTAAAATATTAGACTACATAAAATACTTGGCCATATCTGAGCAATAGCGTCATGAAAATATGGTAAGAACCTAAATACCAGTATCCACGTTGAATTATGAAAAATTAGATAACATGTCGGGTACTCTTAATAAATACTTAGTATAACTATCCTGAGAAAGCTATTGTCACTTCAACTAAACCCACCTTCAAATTACACTTCAATTACAATTCATTATTCATCAAATTTAAATGGTTAATGAGCAGTTCTTGTTCCTTACTAGCATTTAAGTAAATATTCATTTATTCAACATATGGTTTAAAATGTAATTAAGTTATAACTGCTAGAAATGCGAAACTTATTCCAATACATTACCGAAGAAATATGCGATAGAGCTAAGATTATAACCGATCTTTATTTTCTCCAAAAATATTACTTCCAATCCTTTCAGCTTCTTCTTTATATCCAATTCTGTACTGCCTTCCTGGACAGACCTTATTACTTCTGAAATTATTGTGTACGTCTCTTGTATTTCATTTCGGTGTTTGTATAATAATACGTATGTATTGTATAGGAATTCCTTAGCTTTATACTAGGATTAGAATTTCGGTTGTATTACTAATTTAACCTGTTTATTTTCCACTGTGCTGTTTTAGTAATCAATAATGTTTTATAACAGGCTGCTAACAAAATTGTTCATAGAATTTAACACAAAAAGCTTTTATATAAGAATGGTTATTACATTGTCAAATATTATATAAAATTGTTTCATAAAATATTTTGACATAGATATTTTATGGTGTAATACAGTCCTAATGAATGTTAAGCGATAGACAATACGTTACTGCACAAAATATTCAGATCTCTTTAAAACAAATAATTTTTTCAAATAATTTGTTGTGGCGTCAGCAATTTCTAAGATACTTGGTATTAATGATTCGTTTTGCTTAATACGAGTACTTTAACTTTGTTGGTCATAATAGATGATGAATTAAATAGGTGAAATAATGCTCAAAACAGCCCATGGTGAATAGAGCTTAAAAGTACCCGACATAAGTTTTCTCAGAATAAGGGAAAACTCCGGAAAAAAACCTTATCCGGACTACTCATTCTAACTGAAATTCGGATTGTATTCAGGGGCCCAAAACATATATTTCCATTCAAATATCGGTATCGCATTCTTGGGTGGAGTTCAATAACTTCTTTGCCTATTATATGCCTTGTACGTGGCTTAGAAAGTAAAAATCATAAATGACATAAGAATAGTCTTTACAAGAACCACTTCGTTCAGTAGTTCCAGATGAAAAGAGCTGCACATTTTAACATTGCTGAGTTAGGGTTCACGTCTACCCTAACCAGATGGCTTTATCATAAGATACTGAATTTCCACATAAGATACTGAAAAGTTGGGAGTGGAATTTTTTCACAATTACAAGGGTACCTATAATTTTCTCCGAGTTTAGTTCAGAAAGTTGTGTCTGAAGTCACAGAATCTGCGAAGACTATTGTACCAAACCAATGTTTAACAAAGTTCAAGGATAGTTTGGTAAAACGAACCCGATATACGTGCAATCCTCTAATAATCTAATTTTAAAGTTTTAAGCCTTCCATTTTTATTCCTTTGGACGGAACGCTCTAAACATTGTACATACAACAACATATTTTGAAAATCATACTCAGCAAGTCAACTGATTTGAATACCTCCAGGATAATTCAGTAGAATTTAGAATTGAATTATGGGTGTGCTGTTTGAAAATAAATCAGAATTACAAATTTCTGTATAGAGGTCCTCGATATGTTTTCCTCGTATGCCTCTACGTTGTTACAGCAAACATTTATTTATTAATTCGATTTAGTAAAGCTTTTGCATGTTGGATATTAAATATTTTTTATGATTTTTGTTTTAACAATTTTCAGCATTAGGAGGTAATTTTGAATATCATTTAAAGAAAATTTATTGTTTGGTCAACATTGACAATTACAATTTGTACTTGCTCTACATGTATTCATATGTTCATAGTGTATAGAGAAGATATTGTATTGCACCTAAAAATTCAATACTAGGATTTCACCGGAAATACATATTTTGGATCCACCTGAACCCAAAAAAAAGCATTTTTGGAAAAATTTTATTTTCTCAAAAATGGCTCTAACGATTTTGATTAATATTCCTTATATTTAAGATATTTACATGACAAATAAAATGTATATCTTCAATTTCCTGGGAATAGCATCTGAAGACATGCTTATTCGGTATGAATTTTGCGGAAGTTTGCATAATTGGTAAACCGAAAGAGAGAGAAGAAAACTTCCCACAAAAAAGTGTAGAGTTTGTTAAAACACACAATTTATATTATATACCTTTTTCCTGGGTGGAACGTTTTTGAGATATGCATTGTTATTAGTTTCAGCTTTAAAATACTTATGCTTTTCTCATACGGAAATTTCTCAACTGCTGTCCATAGAAATAAAGGTACTTCAGTCACATAGCAACCAGCTTTTAAAAGCTAATTTTTTTTTCTCAATTGGCATTAAGTAGATAGAAGAATAAGCTTTTTAACAATAATTTATTGTAGAGATGTACAGAAACACATGTGAATGCAACATATCAGACGTGTTAAGTTAGACGGCCAAACATACTCGCGAATGTGAAGTATCTTGAAATTTGAACAGCGGCTCAAGTAGGCTAGAGATTGGTGAGCTACTTTAAATGAAGTAACGGTTACCGTATCGACTGCTAAGGTGCGAGTATATTTAGTTGAGTTCTGGCCGATGTTTTAGGCTCGTTAATTGTAACATTTGTTAATTTTTTCGCTTAAATTAATCGCTGTGATTGAATATACATAAATTAGTTTATATATTTACCTTTTACTTTCACTTGTACTTAGTTACTCTTAGTAGATATAGTCTACTCAAAAATTCTACATTGAAGTTTTTGCGAAAATGAGGTTATGATGCGCTCTGAACCTAAAATGAATCATTTATATAAAAATCTCATGTGTTACACTCGCATGACTTTCTCTAGCTGTTCTACAAATTTCATACATAAGATTCTTCTTCTTTCTGCACCTTGCTAATCGTGGTACTCATTAGCACAATGTTCTTATTATTTAGTTCCGTATAAGTAGGAAGAAAATAAGGGAATACACTAGGCTTAACCAATAGCCAAATGTTTTAAAAGCTGTCGTCATGCGATTGTCATCACAAATTGCTTCTTTTCTTGGCCAGGAGTAGAACAAAAGAAAAATGAACACTCCCGTCTGAGAAAAGTATAAATACTTCACAACTGAAACTAATAACAATGAATACCTCGAAAACGGTAAGCTCCACGAGAAAAATGTATATGACATAACTTGTGTATTTTAACAAGACCTACATTTTTTGTATAGTAAGTTTATGTCAATCTCTTACGGTTTACTAGTTATGCCAAATTAAGCAAAATTCATCCAGAATAAACAGGTCTTCAGAAGCTATTCCCAGAAAATTCGAGATATACATTCTATTTGTTAGGTAAATATCTTTAATATGTGATATTGTAATCAAAATCGTTAGAGCAACGTTTAAGAAAATAAAAAATTTCGAAAAAAGTTCCATGTAAAGGGTAGTTTGGAGTCGGGGGATTTTTCTCAAAATCTTCGTGTCGCATCCTTGGAAGATACTAATAAATACCAAGTTTGGTATTTTAGCTACTTTTCGTTTTTGAGTTATCGTGTTCACAAACACACGGACTCACGGATACACACACGGACCTTTTTCTGAAAATGTTTTTTTTGGATACAAGGGGTCCTAAAACATGTATTTCCGGTGAAATCTCGGTATCGAATTTTTGGATGGAATACAATACTTCTCTATCCCTATGTACATTGTACATATGCGGCTAGAGAAAGTAAAAATGTCCATGACTAAGAAAGTCAGAAATATTAAAATGGCATAGATGTGTAATCAGGATGCTAAATGTTTTAGTTTTATAACATTTCAGCAGATTCCATTGAAGTATCACTCCAAAATGATAACATATATTCATGTTGAACTTCAAATGTATAGTTTACAGGGATTTTGCGCACCATTTTACATGTTCTCATTCTTATACTCTCTTCGTTGAAGTGATCAGAATTATATGGTTTCAATTCAGCAGTTTTGCTCTATCAAAAAACCGAATCTATTATATAAAACACAGGTAGAATTTATCAAAATATTTTAGTTACTTTTGAGTAGCATGCATTTTTAAAGGAATTTATATTTTTTGTGGAAACTCCTCTATAATCTGACACTGAATCCTCACCAGATTCCTGACTTAAATGGGAACTCTGGTATAGCTTTCATTTTTAGACTTTCTATTTATACAGACGTTGTATGCGATATATTTTCATTTTGTATTAATCACGGGTATCTCAACTTCAGGTACAGTCTTCTAAATAACTTTTTAATTTACTAAACACTTCCTTTCTCGTATTTTATAGCAAATCTAAATATTTAAAAATAATTTACAATCTGAATTGCTTTGCACCTTTATAGCAATACATCAATGGAACTTTATAAAAAATATTAATATTCCTTCTTTTCTTGTTTTCTGACTTCTTTTATATTTATAATGTATACTTTAGACAATACAGTTTGCATTCTAATATAGAACAACATTTTAAAGGAATAAATAACTATTTGATTGATGCTTTACCATTTAGGTAAAGCACGCATTGAACAATAAGCTCATTATTTCTCAGTCCCCCTTTTTAAGCATATTTCACTTTTCAAAATCCTCCTTGGACGACAGTTTATAAGTTACTAGCTTGAACATTTTCAGGAGATCTTCAGAGATTATAAATTTCAAAACTCTTATGTACTTCTTAAAATATTAATAGTTCAGCCTGAAATTCATTATTTTGCAGAACTTAAATTGAAATGTTTGAAAAACGTAGTCAGCGTCTGAACAAGGATGTTTTTCTTGAACTGGTTGCAGTTAAGAAACGCCTGCACAACAATTTCTTTGCTGTATAGTAATCTCAAATTATAAATTGAGAAGGATACGATATGCCGTAAGACCCAAGTAGTATTTCATATTACCATATCAAAAATAATTAGGATATTAAATTTGTATTAATACTTAACAACCGCTTGATACACGTAATTAAAAGGTCTCCTTCACAATACATTTTATGTTCTACTATCTGAAATACCTGGTTTTGCACGGTGGTTAGTATTTAAGTTTCTAAAGGATAGTGTGTATGTATATTCCTTAGGCTTCTACACGGGGCACCCTTTTCAGCAAATTCGGAAGTCGTAAATTTTAGGATCAGACTAAATACTATGAAGTTGACTACACAACCTCGCCTGAGTTGTATAAAACTTTCGCAGAGATAATTTTAAAACTTTTATGTACGAATGAACCAGATTTATCAATAATTTTCTTACATAATAATCGAAGGTTCTTTTCTTTATTCTTTTAGAGTGTTGCCAATAGTCCTGCCCAAACATAACAAAGCTGAAAAATGTCCGCAGGGAGGCTATCTTAAGACATCTGTACAAACTGGCTTGTTTCACAAACATATTTTTACAAAATATGCTTCTCTTCATTATTTAAGGAATAGAAACACTTTCATTATTTAAGGAATATAAACACACAAAACTAAATCAATATAAGAGAGCAGGAAATTGTTATTAGATGTAATTTTTAATTTTTTTTTTTGCCTGAATGGTACTATTTTCTGATTTCTTATACTAAATACCACAATGCTGCAGGTATAAGTCGTCAAACTAGGACAACGCCGATTTAACCAAGTAGTATTCCATCTAAAAGGTAGTTTATGGTAATGTTTGCCTTGTTTCAAAAGCTATCTCTGTAAAGTTTAGTCGAAATTGTGAAGTTTTAAAGAAGGAACATATGTAACAAACATACACAAATACATATGTAAATGGCTGTTATGTATTATGATGTATAATGAAAACATTCAAAGCGATCAGAATAAATTTCAGACTTTTTGTTTTCACAAATATGTTGCCTTGACATGTTTGTTTATAGTTAAAAAGTCTTAAACCCAACGTTTATTCTGTATAAAGATATATAATATTTAGTAAAAGAATGGAGTAAAATTCCAGTATTATTGGCCACATCTGTTTTTCAACTGTTCATTGTTTCAGTTTAATTTAAAGTTTTAAATATTTATAATGTTTAAAAAATAAATTATAGATACTGACTGCAGAAAGTTGCTCTGCATCCTTCAGCTAAAAGTGCGAGATTCATCTGCATTAATCACAGCTTTCTTTGAAGGGTCAATGATTTCTTCCTTGTCACACAAGCTTTATATCAGTATTAAAACATTTAAATGGACGAAATAAATAACACAAGTTCCAAATGGATACAAAGTTTTGGGTAATGGAAAAAATATTAGTGTAATAAGCATGAACGATTTTGACTTTCAAGAACATAAAAAAATTATAAATCCATTTTTAATTGACAAAATCAAATGGAAAAGCTCTTCTGGCACACAATATCAATATAAATAGTCTTTCTAATTGATTTTTTATGTTTTTGACAAAATCTCCTTATAAGCAACTGCCATTTTCATTTTAATCCACTGCCCAAAAGACCAAAACAGTTGTAAAATCTCAAATTGATACTGAAGTGGTATACATTTACTAAATGTTGTTATTAACTCTCATTGAAGATTTTCAACCTTAAAATATAACTTTATTGAAGAACTTTTGTTAAATAAATTAGTTATAGCATCTCTGCCCTATCTTTAACATTTTAATTCTTATATATTTGTAGTTTAACGTCATTTAACCTGGTTTGGTCATATCGGACGATGAATGCAATTGATGATATGATGCTCAAATGATCTCGGGGTCCATGGAGCTTAAAGTTACTCGACATTCGTCTTCTCAGGATAAGGGAAAACCCCGAAAAAAACCTTACCCGGATAACTCACCCTAAGCGAGATTCGAACTCACGATCTTTTGACATGCTACCACCACGCTAACCAGGCGGGTAATTCTTATATGTATCACAATAATATATTATAATGTTTAACACAAAAGCCCATAAAATAGTTTTTAAAAATCTAAAAATAAATAAATAAATAAAACTCTAAAAGCTGTGTAATTGCCTCTTTATTCTTTTAACGTATATACTAATCTACCTAGGGATGTTATTATTTAAGATCAAATTATTTATTCTTACCCAAACAACAAAATCTGAGTCATTTTCTTTAAATTAAACACTTATATCATTTTAAATTTGAGTAAATGCTGGCTAGGAATTTGTATGGAAACCTGAAAGTATTAACAAAATATGTTCATAACTAATGCATAGTCAACATATTAAACTACTTTGATGTGTCACATTTAATTCTGAGTGTACAGTAAAAGAAATATTACATTGTATTACATAGTGCAAGATTAACATAAGGCTATAATTAAAACGTATTCTCAACAGTTTTCCTTGATATCCACTGTGTAAAGCTTGTGTGCAACAGATTATCTATTAAATAAGCACTATTTTAATTCTGAGTTTCGAATACAATTGCGTTTAAATTCTCTGCAATGTTAAACAGGTATATTTAAGGGATCTAACAGTAACTCTGATTCAGAGGTAAAATATATTTTCTCGGGATTAATCCGCTGTGAAATATTTATTTCTGTTTACTTTTCTGAATTTCTGTATTATAAAACGCATTATATTTATATTCCCCGATGTTCCCCTTCATGATGCTGCTGCTGCATTTAATTATTTTACGATATATTGATTGATGTGCGTTGCAGCGTAACTGGATTTTAAATGCACCATTTAGCCGAGGCCTGTTACCCCTGTGGTTTCCATTGATCATATTATCCTGCTGTACCACAAGGCATAAAAGTTTCATTATTTTTATGGACATAGCCATTCTGCATTTATTTTTTCGTTTGTCATGTTTTTTATGAAAGGCCTGTCGGTGTCAAAATATTGAGGTTTACACAAGAGTGAAAAGCAAGGCTGTTGCGATTAATAATGTACAAGTGAACTAATTTCCGTCTGGCTCGTACCCATTATTTCACTTGCACTATTTTTACTTTCTCTATATGTACTATCTACAGTGTAGAGAGAAGGTATTGCACTCCACCCAAGAATTCGATACCGAGAGTTCACCGGAAATATATGTTTTAGGGTCCCCTGTATCCAAAAAAAGCATTTTCAGAAAAAGGTCCATGTGTCCGTGTGTCCGTGTGTTCGTGTGTCTGTGTGACTGTGAACACTATAACTCAAAAACGAAAAGTCGTTAAAATACCAAACTTAGTATTTAAGTTTTGTATCTTCCAGGGATGCGACACGAAGTTTTTGAGGAAAATCCCCCTACACCAAACTTACCTTTACATGGAACTTTTTTCGATAATTTTTATTTTCTTAAAAATGGCTCTAAAGATTTTGATTAAAATATCGTATATGAAAGATATTTACCTGACAAATAAAATGTTTATCTTGAATTTTCTGGGAATAGCCTCTTAAGACTATTCATTCACACAATTTAAGTTATATGCATTTTTTTTCGTGGAGTAGATCGGTTTTAGATATTGTTTTTGGTTTCAGCTTCGAAAAACAAACTTTTCTCATACAGAAATGTGTCAACTCCTGCCATACAAAAGAACTTCAGTCAAATGGAAACCAGCTTTTGACTATCACTTTAACCTATAGTACTTCCTTATTTCGCTTCTACTAACAAGGAGGCAAGTAATAAGACTCTTTCTACTATTTTTTCTGGACTATATGAAGTAAATAGAATAATTTGTTGCAGAGATGTAGAAAAAGTCATGTGAATAGAACAAATCAGATTTTTTACAGCATTTCTTTTATATGATTGTGGAAAGAATAATGTTGGCACTCAGCTATAGGTATATCATTGTATATTTCTTACAGTGCATATAAAAATTGAATACTTATTAACTCATATATTATTACCTTTCTATTTGCATTTTTTTTAAATACAGTTCCGGAGTCTGATCGGGACTCCGGCGCTGTATACCCTACTTTTTATTTACCTAATTTGTTTACTTTGATTACTGTATGATTACTGAATTTTTGTTTTCTTTTACACACACATACACAAACATGTAACACCCATGCCCAAGGCGGTCCCCTGCGCTGCGAAACAGCAAAGCGAGACGCTTTGGTGAGCGCAGCCATGGGGACCGGCTGCATTAACTATGAAATGCTCCCTAAGGAGAAACTAAATCTCAAACATTGCCAAAAATACAACTAGGTTCGCGTAAAATCATATTAATTAAAATCTTCTCTTTTAAGCAAAGTATGTGTATTTTAAACATATTTTTACTTTATTTACCACGGACAATTCACATAATAGATGAGGCATTGCTAAAATTCGATACCAGGGCTTCATCGGGAATATATGTTTCGTGGATCCTTGAAGACTCTATTAAGTTCAATATCTACCAAGGTTGCGATACAAATATTTTCAGGAAAATCCCTGCACCCCAAACTACCCTTTACGAGGATTTTATTTTCAGAAGTTCTATTTTCTCAAAAAGGATCCTAACGATTTTGATTCAAATACTATATATTAAAAGTATTTGCATCACAAATAAAATTTATATTTGCATTTAAATTTCAGCGAATAGTACCTGAAGCTCTCTTCACATTGTATGACTTTTTGAATAACTGGAAAACAGCAGGAGACAGACAAAACCTTACTACACAAAAAATTAAAAATACACAATTTATGTACAATACTTTTTTAAGGAGTCAGTGTTTCCAAGATATTCCTTGTTATTACGGTTAAGTTTTCTTATATTTATGTTTCCCTCAAATGAAAATAGTCATTCGCTTTTTTCTGTTTTTAAACATCTAATCATGCAAAGAGAACGGAATTTCAATGTTATCACCAACATCAATCAGCTTTAACAAAGTTTATTTCCTTGTTGCTCTTATACCTTGTAAGTAAGACGATTGCTCTGTGCTATTTTTAGACAATTATTTTATTCACGTTTTTTACTCCAAATTCTGCACCATTTCAGAGATATAATATTACGGATCATACACACTTTGAAGTAAAGTGCTAAACTTAAATTAAAATTTAGGAGAGCTTTTGCTCTAAAAATTGGTATTATGTTAAATAACGAAGCTTCTGCCTCTCAGTATCTATCATGATATTTTTTGACTTAAATGATCAATTTTCTCAAATTATTGAAGGTAGCTAAATGAGATGTTGGTGTGACTTAAACCAGCATTAGATACTGTTAAGATTTACTTTGGTTAGAGTGCATGGTCAACTATGTAAAAAGATCATAGCTGATACACTCCAATTTAAATATGACAAAATTGAGGAAACAATTCAATTTCCTTAATGAGCAAAATAATTGTATAAAATTAGATGTTTGTGTTAAACAGATTAGCATCTATATCCTGTCATGGAATTAGATTTAACATTCGTGGGATTGGGTTTTTATCCTCCCCTTAAATGCGGCAGTCCACCCACGCTCATGACGAAGTAGTTGCCTAACAACTCGGGAGCGCGATGCTTCTCATAGTATTGCTGGCAGTTTAAATACAGGGGCTGATTTTCGCCTACTTTAAAGAAGGTATGAGTCTGTCTCACTTCATGTGCAGACTATACTAGATTCCTAGAAAAATTTAATCTACTTATTCTCTAACTCGCTCAGATGTGCATATGGACCATTCAGAAGTTTAAAGAAGCTATATAGTAATATATCAATATATTAGCTTAATATATATATATATATATATATATATAATCCAGCTAATGTTTTAAGCAGAGCGAAGACCTAGCTTTCAGGTAAAATTGTAAGTGCATGATTTGGAAAAAATACTACCTTTGATAATGATTTTATAGAAAACATAATTTAAAGGCATACACAGCTGAAATTTTACAAAATATGAACAGTTTAATTTGTTTTATGATTGGCCTGCACTTTGGTGCAATAATAATGTTTTTAATTCGGGGACTTTAAAACTATAAATATTCATTAAAGTCTTGTACTGTTTAGATAAAATACAGTGCTAAATTTTTAAGTCCGTTCTCACAGCTTCTTTCAACATTTCTCATTACTCAAAACGACTGTTTATTTTACAAACTTGAAACTTTCAGGAGTGTTTTAGATAGTAAGAATTAAAAAAACTTCCTACTTTTTCTAAAAAAAAATCAATGGTTAATTTGTAATTAAATATTTTCCACTGAGCCGGCTTAAAAATATAAAACTTAATACCACTCATAATTATCATTACACTAATTAAAATTGTTGAATATTTACAAAGCAATGCTTTTATATTAGCTCACTTTTAGTCCAGATACATTTAGGTTTTAAACAAGGGTCAAAAGACATTTATTATAAATAAAAAGTCAATTTGAGAGTTTTAAAAGGTTATTAAAATGTTACACACATTTTTAGTGAAATTTAGTAATTAAATTCCCGTGTTCAATAAATTTTTTGTGTGTCCCCACATCATAGTCATGTGTATGAAAAATTTCAATGGATATTTTGTTATAATACAAATAATTCGCAAATATCACCAGAACAAGTGATTCATTGAAATAGTACCTGTAAATATGTTACATATTTAGAACTTGGATATTTTCGGTAACGATGAATTATTTGAGAAAAAATCTGAAAATCCTATTTAAATGCACAGTAATCATTGAAATAATGAATTAGTTGAGTCAAGCCACTGAAAATATGTTTTAAGATCGGGAATATTTAAAATATACTTATGCTGTGGCCTAAAACATACACACCTAACAAACTCCATTATAAATTGATCAAAATCAATACACAACTTTGCTGAGGACATTATTATGGACTTAAAAAAACTGAAGAATTGATGAAACAGAACACTGCAGAACCAATGAACATTGATAAAATGTTTGACTGTATTATAAAATGTATTGTGTTATAGTGTACAATTAAATATTTGAATGAATGAAATAATTATGGAACTTGTGTATGAATTAAATGTAATTTTAATGAAGAGAAATTAAATATTTGATATTTTTTATACATTTCAGTTAAATATTATTGTCAACTTTCCAGTCATCGTTATAAATTACATATTTATTAATCGTTTGCTACCATCTATACACCAAACAACGTAAAACGAAATGCAAAATACAGCGAAACTCTTAATTCTAACTTTAAACACACAGGACTCTGCTGAGTGTCAATGAAAAAAAAATATTATTACTTACAGAACAAACAGCGCAGCAACAGTGTTTTGTCTTTATTGATACATCGAAAGGTGATTCAAATAACCACCTTTTTGGAATTTTAAGTTTGCGCTCTACTTTGGTGAGTAATATAAATATGTTAGAAAATATAAACTGCCACTTAAAAAGTGCATTCTTACATACTATTGCAAAACTAAGGATTTTTCTGTTTTATGTAATGATTTGTTCACTTTCTATGCACTTTAATATGTACTTAGTATGTAGAGAAGGCATTGTATTCCACCCAAAAATTGGAAGTCAAAATTTCCCTGAAATATGTTTTGAGGTCCCCTAATTTCCAAAAACAATATGTTTATAAAACGGTCCTTGTGATGTGTGTACGGCATGACTAAAAAACGAAAACCTAGTCAAATCCCAAACACAGTACTTAAGTTTGGCATCTTCCAAGTATGCGACATGGTCATTTTCAGAAAAACTCCTCTCACCACCAACTACACTTTACATGGAATATTCGATAATTTTGCTTTTCTCAGAAATGGTTTTAACGATTTTCATTGTTATAACATAGGTTTAAGATATTTCCATGGCAAACGAAATGTATTTGTTGACTTTTCTGAAAAAAAGCCTATGAAGGTTATGACTTTTCTATTACTAGTAAACCGTAAGAGATCGAAAAAAAACAAGATACACAAAATTGTAGATCTGGTTAAAATTCACAAATAATGTCATATATATTTTTTCTAGAGTTAACCGTTTCCGAGACATTCCTTGTTTAAGCTACTTAAAACCTTTCTCAAATGGGAAATCGTCTTTCATTTCATCTTTTGTTTTGCTCCTGGTCATGCAAAGAGAACCGAATTTCAAGTGTTTCACATAGTTATAGCTTTTAAAGCATTGACTATCGCTTTAACTTAGTGTATTTCCTTATTTCTCTTCTACCTATAGGGAAACAAATAACAATACTATTGTGTTGAAATGTTCAGAGAGCATTCTTTGATGAACTAAGAAGAGATACAGAGCAAGGTTCGTATTTAGGTTTTAATGATAATTTAATGTCTGGCAGATTTTTAAAAAACTGATAGCATATAATATTGTTTTTGGTGAAAAGCCAGAATGTTTTATAAAAGTTGTTATTTGAATGCAAGTGACAAAATTTGCAAAATAGTATGAAAAATTCAAATGTTCAAATTTTCATCAAGTGGGTATTTTACCTATGCCTTGATTTTAAGTTTTTAAAGCTATTTACTTTGAAAGTTAAAACAGAGGACCATTAATTGTATGTTGTAATTAGGGCTATAAATCTGTATAATTATCTCTGAGGAAGTCAGGATTATGTTAAACTGCTCTTTTCCAACTTTCATATTCAATGCAAAGCATATGTTAGACCTCATTTCCCTCGAAATAGACTGATTTTCACGTATGTCACTCCATTCATAATTGAATTAAACTTTAACCTATTTCATTGTTTTTATTTTATTCTGTTTACTTTATCTACACGTACTATGTACATAGTGTACAGAGAAGGTATTGCAATGCACCCAAAAATTCGATACCGCTATGTTTTGAGAGCCCCTGAATCCAAAAAAAAAAAAAAGACTTTAGAAAAATGTGTCTGTGGGCAGCATATCTCAAAAATGAAAAGTCCATTAAATATCAAACTTGGTATTTAAGGTTAGTATCTTTCAAGGACGGGACACGAAGATTCGAAAATTTTGATTTTCTGAAAAATGGCTCTAACGATTTTGATTAAAATATCGTATATTAAAGATATTTACATAAAAATAATAGGTATGTCTTGAGTTTTTAGAAATAGCCTTTGAAGACATCTTTATTCTGGACGAATTTTGCGGAATTTTGCATAACAGATAAACCGTAAGAGATACACAAAAACTTACTTAACAAAAACTGTAGAGCTCCTTAAAACACACAATTTATGTTATTTGGATTGTTTCGTGGAGTTGGCTGTTTTTTAGATATTCATTCATATTAGTTTCAGCTTTAAAATACTTCTACTTTCCTCATCCAGGAGTTTTCTTCACTTCTGACCATACAAATAAAGGAATTTGAATTACATAGCAACCAGCTTTTAAAAGATTAGACTATTACTTTAGCTAGCGTATTACCTTCTACTTTCAAGGAACCAAGTAATAAGATTAGCATGAAGTAAATAGAAGATTAAGCCTTTTAACTATTATTTATTGCAGAGATGTAGCGAAAGTCATGTGATTGGAACACATACATTTTTTTCATTTAGGCATCATTTTAGTGTTTTCTGGTAATAGAAGCATCAAGGACCAGAGAAAGTTTACAGCGAGCGCTATATATCGATATATCTGTTCCTTTGAGAGGCCAGCATGTCGACCTCTTCCTAGGCTTTTTGTACCCTCAAGAAAGCTTCTCTTGAACGCTGGAATAGTTTGATAAGGACATTCTGCAACAAAATCTTTTTCCCGTAAAGTTTCTTTTGTGCAAATCTCAGAAAGGGTAACAAAAGATCCTCATGTGATAAAAGTGTATCTATCTTACATAAGATTAACTTTCCAATCCAGAACGGACCAGTTTTCTTGAATGAGATTTTGGAGCTTAGAGATCATGACGTTCCTCGGATTATCATAGTATCATCTATATCATATTGGCATCCGTGGTTTTGTATTGATGCCAAATGGTCCTTAAATAAGTACCGTAGCTACTCGTCCAAAATATTAACATCTACAGAACTAGCAAAAGGTTTATGTAAATCAATATAAAACATATAATATCACTACTGTTAGAGAATTTCAGAATATATGATTTAATAAAAACATTGTGAACATTGCAAGGTTGTGCTTGCAATTTTCAGTACTGTCTGTTTATAATATTATAAATTAAAATTTAAATACTGGCCTCTAACAAATCTATACATAAATTCATTAGTTTTTCATTAAACATGCCATTCATAAACTGCTAAATATAAAAATTATTATAATTGTCTCTTCAGAATTGCGTATGAGTAAACTTGAAATAAAATATATCCCTAACCTATGTCATTTTTAGGGATTTGGACTATATAGATGTACAAGGTGAAGAATAAAATAAAAACACAATCAATACAAATTTATTGTATTCAAAACAAAAGCTCGACTGTTTAATCTATTACTAAAGCAATTTTAAATATGCGTTGTATTTTAATACCATTCATTTGAAACGTGTACTGATCAATTGAGGTTTCTAAAAAGTACTTGATACCAAAAACGGTAAAATTGTTGAATTGTCTGCCCACTTTAACTACATATTAAACTGTAACTTGGTATTTATATGTTATAATAAAGAGTGCTTCTAAATAAATCAATACCAAAAGGAAATATAAAGCTTTACTGTTTATTTTCACCTTGGTGTAATAAAATTCATTTCCATATCTTCGAAATGTAATTTTTTGCATACCGTTTTACTTCTCTACCACGCACTATGTATATAATAAAGAAGGTATTATATTCTACCCAAAATTCGATATCGCACTTTACCAAAACATAAGTTTAAGGTTCCTTAAATCCAGAAAACACATTCTTATAAAAACGTGTGTGTGTCAGTAAATAGCATATCACAAAAACGAAAAGTCCATAAAACACTAAACATGGTATGTCAAAAACGCCAAAAATGTTCAACACTTTTCAAGGGCGTGACAAAGATTTTCAAGAAAATCTTTAACCTCAAATTACACTTTGCATGGAATTTTCTTCTCGAAAACTTTTATTTTCTAAAATGGCTCTAACGATTTTCATTAGAATACCATATGAATGAGTCATAAAGTTTATATAAACTAAAGTGTATATCTGGAATTATCTGGGTATGACTCTAGTGTCCTCTTCATTCTGGGTAAATTTCGCAGTTTGTAAGAGAGATCAAAACTTGCAATACAAAAATGTAGATCTCGTTAAAACACACAATTTATGTCATATGTAATTTTTTTTGTGGAGTTAGCTATTTCTGATACATTCCAGTTTCAAGTTTGCAATATCTTAACTTTTCTCAAATGAAAATCGTTATTTGTTTTTCTGTGGTCTGTTCAAGCAAAGAAAATATTTCAATACCATCTCTTAGCGACCAGCATAAGCCCAGTACATGTCCCTAGTGTATCCTCAAGGAAATATGTAATAACAATTTTGCAATATTTGTATTGATTAGCGTGAATTAGAATAATTAAGCTTTGTTAAGAATAATGTATTGAATAATAGGTATATAAAGTCGTGAGATTGGAACACACCAGATTTTTTATTTATTGGTTCGGAATACGTACTCATGCGCAGAATTCTTTTTTTTTTTTTTCTAAAATATTGCCTTCCTTAGGGTAGCCTCAAAGAGCATTTCTGATGAAAATACAATGCAAAATCTTCGAGTTTAATTAATATCATTTTATTCTAGATAAATGGCAAATAAAGTAAACTGAGATTTTTACAGTACTTTTAATAAATGTATAGATTTTATTTTTTAAACTCGCACTTGTTTAATTTTATGTATTTAGTTGATGTTTTAGCTGTAGATTAAAATCTAAATAAAATAAGATTGGTAGGTGCCCTGATAATTTTGATTAATTTTATGAAAAATAACGAGGATTAATTATCGCCATCTTTTGTTGGGGTATCACGCCCTAGAGAAGTAATTAGTATGATATAATATTTTTTCCCTCTGCAATATTTGGAAAATCAAGCAATAGTGCTTTAAACGGAGATACGAAAATTATCAGTCAACACCAAACTGTAAGGTTTAGGCTAAGCAATACGTGTAATACTAAAGGTTGATACTTTTGATGATAAAATCTGTTATCTTTAAGTGGAGCATAAATATGATATGTGTATAAAAGTATCGCAATGTAGTCAAGATAAATGCACTCATCTTGTATTACATGCTGAGAATAAAAAGCTTGTTGATACCTTGGGTACTGGTCAGTAATGGAGCTCAGAGAATTTAAGTGGACTTTTAAAACACAGACGTCTTGAAAACTTGAATTGTGCAAAAAATAAAGGTCTAAATCTCGAGAAACTAACCCAAAAATGTGTGCTGAAGACAAAGAAAACATGACGGTTTTTATTGATGAGATACTGAGGAGCACAGTTGAGCATGCCGAAGAAATATTGATTGATTTAAACCTTTACTAAAATACTACACCTTATGAAAACCTACTTAAATCGAAAATGTTGAACCTATGAACTTGTGTTAGATATTGATTTGGTTAGTTCGAAATTAAATTAAGTAGCTAAAAATGAATTACGCGTATGAAATTTCTCAATTATTAATGATGTCATTGCTGTCGCACCCAAATTCCATCTTAACATGCTGATGCTGATAATAATCATGACGACTCCCTAATAACCAAAAGTTGCCCCAATCAATGAAAGAATTGCTGGTGTTAAAAAAAGCTCTATTAGCAGAAAATGCAACAACGCATGCGTTACGGCTGCCCACAGTCTTTCAACTGGCGGTTTCAATAATGTTGCATACATAAAGATCTATTTCACAGCTTCCGGTTTTTTGGCCCTCGAAAACTGGCAGCTAATCCACATTGCGCCTGTGCGACAGCCATCTGATATTAACATACTATTATGTTGATGAGTATTATAACTGCTTCCGGTTTCTGCGATTTGAACGGAACTGGTGAGATTAATCAAGATGCGCATGCTCACTGATATTTTCATGCGAAAAGAAATTCTTTGTTACATGCTAGCATATGTATAGATTGATACGAACCTTTGCTGTGTCCCATGAAGGCAGTTTTGTTGTTCCCATCAGCTGAGGACATTGTAGTCACGAATTGATGTGCAAACTTCTGCATCTTTGCTTGTCCCTACTTAAACGTATATCTTTATTTACTCGATGTAAAAGAACAAAGCATCACTGTTAGCACCAAAACTAAATGCGCCCCTCGAACAACGTCATATTTCTCCGCGGAGAGGAAACATAGGCCGAATCTTTGAATATAAAATCCGATATCTAATCACATCGATTTCACATCATTTAGGAATTGTAGTTGCCTTTTCGGAAGGAAGCTTAGGCGATGTTTTCCATCGTTGTGACCTCATTGCTGAGCACCTCTCAATAGACGCCGCCGTAAAGGGCAAGGGTCACTGCCGACCCGAAACCGGAGGAGGCGTTTCGTTGATGTGATAATTCTTCGTCAATTTTCCGTTGTTCCATCTTCATCGAATACAAATATCTAGGCGACACGCATATACCGGAAAGAAAATGAGGAAGGTGATTGAAGCGATATCTGCAGGTGTTCAGGAATACATTTTCTTAGCGGCTGGTAGCACCTGTTGTTGACACATCACACGCAACAATGTCACTAAAATGGCTGATTCTTCTGACAATAATGAAAAAGTGTGTCACAGCACACAGCCACAGCAAAACATGGCGCCTATAGGCGACCAACTACCCGAAGTACCGAGGTATTGGAGGGAAAGAGTGACAGAGATGGCATACTGTTGCATATATATATTTCGGGTGCGCGCGCACTACTCCCCCTCCGCGAGGCCGAATTTCACGTACGGGCATTTGTTATCCTTACTGCTGTTTTTATTTTAATTATAAGGATATCCCAAATGACGCAAAGCAAGAGGAGAAGGCAGTGCAGTGGAAATGGTGAGTTAAAACGTCGAGCGGCTTTCGCAAAGTCAAGAGAAACACAATGGTAACTAGTAGATGTGGGCGATAGCTAAAGAGTCTCTAAGGCGCAAGCGTGACCTCGACGCTGCTGTTTTTACTCAGTCCATCTTCCTCCGCGTCTCGAGAGATCTTCTCATCCATTCAGCCATACCTATTCACTCATTCATGCGTTCATCGCGTTTCCTCACGCAGAAAGCTTTTTGCTGATATGAATAGGGTGACCAATCTTTCTCTTTATTTGGAAGCTAATAGCAGTCTCTGCGCAATTTTATAAAATACGGTGGCATATAGCACAGATGACAAAGACAGATTATTTTAAAATATTATACGCTAGCTATTTTTAATTTCTGTCGAAATGTCGATAGTTATACATATTAAATCCCATTATTATTTGTTCCTACTATAACATATTTCTAAATGTAGTACATTTAATGAACAAAGTATCACAGCACCAAAACATTCTGTTCAGCAATAGTTGTTTGACTGAATTTAGTGCAAAATTAAGTTATATATGGTAAATAAGACTAGAAGTCGCTGCAGGGCTACTATCCAAATATTAGTAATTTCAAATTAACCATAATATTCTTTGAAAGAAATAAGATATTTTTTGGAAGAAAAATACATTTAATAATGAAAAATCTGCTAAATTCATGATCCTTTCACATGACTTTATCTGCCTGTTCTGCAAATAAACTATTCTTATAAAATAATTATTCTTTCATCTACATCATTTTAACAAAAAGAAACATTAGCAGAACTGGTCTTATTATGTAGTCAGACTTCTACTTATTATAAGTGGAAGGGTAGAAGACTAGACTAAAGCGATAGTTAAAGATCTTAAAAGTTGTCAGTGAAATTTTCTTCTCTTTCCATAAACCAAAAGAGACAAAACTGTCAAATTCCTGTATGTAAAAAGTTTGTTTTAGTCTATTTCTTACGGTTTATCTGCTGTGCAAAAGTCATCCAGAATGAAAAGGGCTTCTAAGTCTATTTCCAGAAAATTCAAGATATATAATATTATTTTTCATGTACCTACGCCATTTTAATTAAATCATTAGGTCCATTTTTAGAAAACTGAAAATCAAAAAAGTAAGGGGTAGTTTGGGGTGGGGAAATACCTGCAAATATTCATGCGCCATCGTTAGAAAATACTAAACTTAAATGCCAAGTTTGGTTTTTAACCGACTTTTCGTTTCTAAGTTACGCTACACACACACACACACACACACACACCCACACACACACACACACATACACAAGCATACGCAGGGACCTTTTTCTGAAAATGTTGTTTTGGATTCAGATGTCTAAAAACATGTATATGTAACATTTCGGTATCGAATTTTTGGGTGGAATACAGTATTTTTTGTATTACATTATACATGCGTTCTGGAGAAAGTAATACATTAAGCATGCTCTTAGTTGAAAATCCTATTTCATTTCATCTACATTTATAGTTTTAATACTATTGCATTTGTATTCATGTTGGCCCAGATTTCTAAAACTTTAAAGTTTAATGTCTGGCTGTTACATTCATATCATTTTTCCTAACCATATTGTTTATTAGTGGAAATATAATATTTATTTTAATGAGGTTTATTTTTGTATCTACGTGCTTCAATTTAATTGAAATAAACCTTAGCAGAAATAGCTACGCTCCATATTTCGTTATAGATACAAAAAGAAGTACCGATTGTCAAATGTTTCGAATTGGACTAAACACTATATTGCTGACTTTTTACCCTAAGGTCCCGGATTCGAATCCCAGCTGAGGAGAGGAATTTTTCTTGAATCCTACAGTGCCTGGAAGTATGCATTTGAGAGTGAATATAAGTGTATGTTTAATTATATAAATGTTTAACCTAATGTTAATAACCTGCGGTTACTCTGAAAATAGTCATGTCAAAGTGCGCGATATGACCAAAAGAAGTTGAAAGGGCTATATTAAACAATTAAAAAGGAATATCGAGAAACAACTGAAAATCGGAAGGACAATCTATTGAACAAATCGAACCATAAATTATGGTGTTCGTCTCTTTAGCGCAGTGGTAACGTGCCTGCCTCCGATTTAGAGTAGCAAAGTTCAATTCCAGGAACCGGCATGGGAATTTCCTCTCCTGCTGGGAGGACTGGGAGTGTCCTTTCAACAACTACCCGCAGAAGGGAATGGCAAAACCGCTGCGGTATCATCTTTGTCTGCGGTAGAATTGTGGTCTTTATACTCATTATCTCCAAAATGACTTATGCCACACAAAAAAAAAACAGTTATTTGAAGTAAATTATGTGTTTTAGAGCATGTTTTGTGTACAATAAGTTTCCATAAATTGCTTAACGTTTTCTGTACATATGCAAAATTCCTTCCGAATGAAGAGGACTTCCCAGAAAAGTCAATAGATGCATTTTTATAACGCAATCAACTTTAATAGGCATTACTTTTAATCACATATTTGACCATTTTTATAAAATAAATATTTTAAAAATTCATATTAAATAATTAGATATGGAAGATATTGAACTTGTATACCAAGTTTGGTATTTAACCAACTTTTCGTTTTTGTTGCTCTTGCACGCACATATACACATGTTTCTATGAAGATATTGTTTATTATTCAAAAGTGCTCAAAATATAAAATTTCGGTAAAATCTTGATTACAAATTTTCGGGTGGAGTGTAAATTCCTTCACTATCTACTATTAACATCGTAGAGAATATAAAAAGTATAGTTTTTGTTCATTGTAAATAGCTCATAAGTGCTCTGGGTACTTATAAATCTTATCTTCTTTCTTCTTGTTTCTCTGTTTATCGTCCTCGTATGTAACACTTACTCCCTAGGACTTAAAACCCAGCGCCTGCTGACAGACCGCTGTTGAGGAACAGGGACTCTGGCTCAGAGAGAAGCCAGGAGGGGTAATCAACCCCGAGTCTTATATGTAAGTGAAGAAGTGGATGAAATGAATTAACGTCAAGATGGCGAATTATTTTGACGGAGAATTAGTGAAGTGAATGGCGGGGGAAACCGAAGAACTCATAGAAAACCCTCCCAGACGCTACAAATCCCACATGCAGTCCTCTTTCATCGAGCACGACCGCCTAGGTGAGAGGCAAGCGGTCTAACCACTCAGCGGCGCCACCACCGTAACTTTATCTCAGTTTTTAAATAACAGTCTCGTGGACATTACATAAACATTTTCAACAATTTGATTCTGTACCGCTTATTTTAGTAGCTGAAGGAAATACTGCAGTTCACTCAAGTTGTACCTGGAGATTTCATCTGGAATACGCGATTACGCGCACGCAAACTTTAAACACCATTATAAAAAAATGAATTTGGGTAAGTACCAAATTACATTCTTCACACACACACACACACACACACACATACACACAGCGAAAGGTTTTGAAGAAAACTTCTCATCCGAGAAGGCTTTTACACGTTTTTCATTACTTAGTTTTTCGTAATACTGATCATAACATTCTGATTAAAGATTAGGATCTCCGCATACAGAGTACAACACTGTTATCCTTTACGACTTACTTGACTCCGAGGAATGGGAGACTTTATTCGGGTGACAATGGCTGCAAACATGGACGGGCTAGAACAAATCCATCTCCTTCCGGTGGACTTCCATAAGAACCTGAACTCCAGATGGCACTGTAGCACAAGTCCTGGCCGGGAAGCTGCCGCAACGAAAGAAGAAACCTTTTTAAGAATACACCCCACCGCCCAGCTGCAACTATCTAACATCGTCACCTGGTTCTGCAACTCTGAAACAGATAGGAAGAAATGGGTAGAAGAAATAGTGGACAGGAAAGTATTGTAGGAGATGCACCTCCCCAGCATTCACTTGCTGACTTGGAAAACCACATCAGAGTCGGCGGTCTCTAGGATACTTAGTAGACACAGCTGCGACTGTGATCAAACCTGCGACATCTTGTCTGTGGAGGAGGAGGCCCAGCTAGGACGGGGCACTGTGAGTTTGTGAGTAGTCATCGAGAGGATGACTCAAGATGTGATACTGGGAGGGATTGAATGCCCTCAGGAGCCACGAAGCTGCGGTCGATGTCAGCCGGACCGTTTTTTCGACTCGTCCGAGATGAGGATTTCCTAGTTTTGCTAATGTTAACCTCAATTAGCATGGAGTAGAAAGAAGAATATTTTGTAAGAAGTTTGTAGAGCAGATGCAAAAAAGTCATGTGAATGGAATACATTTGCACGTATGTATATACAATGTACATAGTGGGTACTGTATTCCATTAAAAAATACATGTGAAATACCGAGACTTCACCGGAAATGCATGTTTTAAGGACTTCTGAACCCTTTCACTACAAACTTCCCTTTACGAAGAACCTTTTACCTTGAATTTCTCTTTAGCGCAGTGGTAGCGGGAGATCCCGGTAACGACGTGGGGATTTTTTCCCCCCGCTGGGAGATCCGATCCGGGGTGCACTCAGCCTCATGAGGTCCCTGGGGGGGCCAATTGAGGAGCTACTTGGTGGAGAATTAGCGGCTCCAGGTTATGAGGACCGCATTAACCGGCCGGGGGGTTCGAGGCGCTGACACGTCTCGCCTCCAAAACTGCTCCCCATCCATGAGCATCTGTCTATCATGGACCGAGATGGGGGACGCAGCGGCCGGGCGGTAGGCAAAGGTTCCATGTGAGCTGTCGTGCCATGGCGTTATTATTATTATTATTATTATTATTATTTTATTTATATAGCTTAAATTTTATGGGAATAGCAGCTGAAGCCCTCTCCATTCTGGAGGGCTTCTGCAAAACCGATAAGCATTAAGAAGTAGACAAAATCACTACGCAAAAAATGGCAACCTTGTTAAAACACACACTTTGTTAAATACACTTTTTTGTGAATTTAATCATTCCCTAGATATTCATTGTTATTTGCTTCAGTATTAAGCTACTTACCTTTATCAAGTCCATTTCGAATTTCTTTTTTCTTCTTATTATTTTTTTTTTCCTCTTGGTCATGACAATCATATAGCGACAGCTTTTAAAAGATTTCACTGTTGCTTTAGCCTAGGTTATTCTCTCATTCCCTTTTTCAGTCGGAAAGGCATCTTTCGTTTTACATCTCATTTGTTTTACTCCTGGTTTTGCAAAAAAGATTCTCATAGCAACAGCTGTTAAAAATTTGGCTATTGCTTTAGTATAGAGTACTCTATTATTTTCTTTCTACTTATAAATAAATAAAGTAATTGAACTCTACAAATGCTTAGTTCAAATTGCATGAAGCAGAAGAAAAATCTTTTGTAAAATAATTTGTTTTCGAATATGTAGAAAAATCATGTTAATGGAAGAAGACATCAGATTTGTCTCAAAGAGAAACCGTTGTCCATTTTGCTTTCCTCTTGGTTATGCAAAGAGGATAGAATTTCAATTGCACGGCATAGAGATTAACTTTTTAAAAAGTTGACTATCGCTTTACATTTGTGTATTTTCTCTTCCCTTCTAATTATAAAGAGAAAGCTAATACAACCAATTCTACTGTCTATCTCGATTAGCGTCAAGTAGAGAGCAGAATTGGCGTTTGAAAGCACAGTTTGTTGCAGAATATTTATAGCAAAGTCGTGGACGTGGAACACATCACATTTTTTCCTATAGATATAGTAACTTTAAGTGTCCTGGAGGAATATCTTAATTATTATATAGTGCATGTAGCAAAATAAAGATGAAGGGATCCCGCATTAATTTTCACACTTTTTCACACACTTAGCAAAGGCATCGCCTTGTTATTCAATGAATATGATACAGCTAACCATTTTCGGAAAGCAGTCAGTCTGAGAGTACAAAAAGTACATTTTTCCCCTAGAAGTTTTCAGTAACAGCTCAGAAGTGATGCTTGTACATATATTTTCCATTCCTTCGCGTTGTTATCCATATAGCTAGCATCAAAATTGTGAAATATATACTTAGCGGAAATACTCGCATATAGTTTTGGGTACATTGACATCCTCCCCTGGTTGACCATCGCTCTGAGAGATACGTTATACTTTCTCCACACGTACTATGTAAATAGGTTATAGAGAAGGTATTGTATTCGATACTGAGATTTCACCGAAAATACATGTTTTGGGTCTCCTGAATCCAAAAGAAGTATTTTTGGAAAAAGGTGTGTGTGTGTCTGTGTGTTTGTGTGTGTGTGTCTGTGTGTTTGTGTGTGTGTGTGTGTGTGTGTGTACATCATAGCTCAAAAACGAAATTAATGTTAAATGTCAAACTTGGTATTTAAGTTTAATATCTTCCAAGAATGCAACACGAAGATTTTCAAGAAAATCCCTCCACCTCAAACTACGCTTTACATGGACAAAATTTCGCAAATGTTATGTTCTCAAAAACGGCTTTAACGGTTTTGATTACAATCTCTTATATTTAAGACATTTACAAGTCAAGTAAAATAAATATGTTGAATTTTCTAAGAATTTCCTCTAAAGACATCTTTATTCTGGATGATTTTTATTGAATGTTGCATAATTGATAAACCCTAAGAGAGATAGACAAAAACCAACTACACAAAAATATAGATCACGATAAAACACACAATAATTTATGTCCTATTCATTTTTTCATGGAGTTGATCTTTTTTAGATATTCCTTGTTATTGGCTTCAGCTTTAAAAAACTTATACTTTTCTCATACAGGAATTTGTCAACCCTTGGCCATACAAACAAAGGAACTTCAGTCACATAGCAACCAGCTTTTGACTAACACTTTAACCTATGGTACTCTCTTATTTCGCTTCTTATTACATATTTCTGGTAATTTTTTCTCCATTAGCATGAAGGAAATAGAAGAATATGCTTTTTAACAATAATGTGTTGTAGAGATGTAGAGAAAGTAATTGAATGGAACACGTTAGATGTTTTCTAGTTCTGCTCTGCTTCATAGGAATTGCAACCGACATACACATAATTTCCTTAGTGCACACCTTAAACTGTTATCACCATTGTCAAAAAATTTCATTGGGGCCATTTATCTTGATTTCCATGTTTCACATTAAAGTAAGCTTTGTAAGCCTTCTCCATGACCTACTTTCTATGTTGCTTGCTAACGAATTCATAAATAGAATATATTTCATATTTTGCGAGCACATTTTGGAAAAGAAACTCTATTTCTACAGTTATGTTTTTGGAATTGGAGGAAGCTGCACGACATTACACCTCTAGTATGAGATAGATATTTATTGTCAAGAACATTATACATGTATAACTATGTCAGACACTATTAAATTGGATTAATTGTTTTTTTCCACATAAGCTGTGCGTAGAACAGAAGTTGGTCAGTTAGAGTGAGACTGAAAAATTCAATACCATAGCACGGATTTCCCGATCTCTAGCCGGTTGCTCTGCCTCTGTGCTACCATGGCAACATGCCGGCATAGCTTTGAATTTCTCAACTGACTCGTATGTTTACCGGTAAACCACAAGGTGATCTCAAATCCGTAATTCAAATCCCGGCTATGGCATTGAATTTTTCAGTCTGACTCTACATATCCAATTCCTGTCCTACACATGGCTTGTGTGAAAAAATAAAACAATTAATCCAATACCAATTGACCACAATAGTTGGCTATACTATGTATTCTGCGTATAAAGTAATTACAACATTGTAAGTCGCCATTGGGGTTGTCATCTCAAAATAATTTGAGATCATTTTGTGGTTTACCGGGAAACATACGACTCAGTTAAGAAATGCAATGCTATGCCGGCATGTTGCCATGGTATCTTAGTGGCAGAGCAACCGCCTAGAGATCGGGAGATCCGTGGTTCAAATCCCGGCTATGGCATTGCATTTTTCAGTCTGATTCTAAATATTCAATGTCAGTTAAAGTTTACAAAATTTCAATGCTATAAATGTGCTGCACTTTAAAGAGAGGATTTTTCTTCAAAATAATTAGTCTCCCTCTTAAATGTATTAAACGTAAGTTTCTTAATTTTGCCAGGTAAAATATTAATAAACTAATGGATAATATTTCAAAAGTGTTTTGTGGTATACTATATATACATGTCCTAAAAATTATTCCCATTTCTTGTGGGGATAAGGATGTACAGTTTCACAGGACTCGTAATCCTCTATATTATTCTAAATATATAGTAAACAATTTAAATATATATATACGTATATTCACTAGCAAGAGTGAGGACTCGTAAGTTCAATAAAATGTGGTTTACAGTGTGTTTTTGGTGGAACTCCACATATTAATTATTCTTACCGCTCTCTTTGCAACATAAGAAATATATTACTTTAGGAATGGTTGCCCCAAAGTAAAATACTATAATTCATAGCTGAGTATATATTAGTATAATATACTGACAATAAAGAATTTTACTTTCTCTACACATATATGTACATACTGTATAGAGAAGGAAAAATTCGATACCGAGATTTCACCCGAAATACATGCTTTGGGTCCCCCTGAATACAAGAAAAAAAAAAGCATTTCTGGATAAAGGACCGTGTGTGTGTGTGGGGGGGGGGTGCGCGCATTTGCGTGTCTGTTTGTATCTGTGTGTCCTGTGGACAGTGTAGTTCAAAAATGAAAAGACCGTTAAATACCAAACTTGTTATCTAAGTTTGGTATCTTCCAAAGATGCGACACGAAGATTTTCAAGAAAGTCCCCTCACCACCAACTACCCTTTAGAATTTTTTTTTTATTTTCTCAAAAACGGCTCTTAACGATTTTTATTAAAATGTCGTATATTAAAGATATTTACCTGACAAACAAAATGTATATCTTGAATTTTCTGGGAATATTTTCTGAAGACTACTTTATTCTGGATGAATTTTACTGAGTTTTGCATAACTGCTAAACCGTAAGAGATAGACAAAAACCTACTATACATAAAATGTAGATTTAATTAAAACACACAATTTATGTAATATACATTTTTTTCGTGGAGTTGGTTGTTTTTGAGAAATACTTTGTTTTTAATTTCGGCTTTGAAAAACTTATACTTTTCTCATACAAGAATTTGTCAACTCGTGTCCATACAAACAAAGGAACTTCAGTCATCTAGTAACCAGCTTTTGACTATCACTATCACTATGGTATTCCCTTATTTCCGTTCTACTTACAAGGAAGCAAGTAATAAGGCTGTTTCTGCTAATGTTTTCTCGATTACCATGAAGTAAATAGAAGAATAAGCTTATTAACAGTAGGTTGTAACAGAGATATAGAGAAATTCATGTGAATGGAACACATTGGATTTTTTGTTAATGATTTGGCTCAGTATTCGTAACATAAGAATGCCTCGGTGGTGCATCTGCCTCACATTCACTAACTCATATCTTGGTTAGGTTGGTATGACTCGAAGCGTTTCTACAGTTTCTTTTATAAGATGGGGGAAGCAACAAAAAAACTGATGTGCTCCATTCACATGACTTTCTCTACATCGCTGTAACAAATTATTGTTAAAAAGAATATTCTTCTATCTACTTTATGATAATCAAGATAAACATTAGCAGAAATTTCCTTAATTACTTGCTTCTTTGTAAGTAAAAAGAAAATAAGGGAACACACCAGGCTAAAACGATAATCAAATCTTTAAAAAGCTGGTTGCCATGTGGATGAAATCCATTTCTATGCAGGGCCAGGAGTTTACAATTTTCCGGGGGAGAAAAAGTTTGAACATTTTAAATCTGAAACAAATAACAAGGAATATCTCAGAAATGTTCAATTCAACGAAAAAAACGTATATGCCATAAATTGTGTTTTAACGTGATCTGCATTTTTTGTGTAAGTAGTTAATTTTTCTCCATCTCATACAATTAATAAAATTAAGAAAAAACATTCAGAATAAAGAGGTCTTTAGAGGTTATTGCCGAAAAATTCCAGATATGCATTCTATTTGCCTATAAAATATATTTAATACACGGTATTTTAATAAAAAAATTGAGAAAATAAATATTGTAAAAACTTTATCCATGTAAAGGATAGTTTAAAGTGGGTTTTCTTTTTCAAAATATTCGTGTTGCATCCCTGGAAGATACTAAACTTAAATACCAAGTTTGGTATTTTACGGACTTTGCATTTTTTTATTTATGTGTCATTGGCACACACAGATACATGGTACACTGACGCATAAACACAAGAACACAAACACAAACACACGTACCTTTTTCTAAAAATACCTTTTGTGCATATAGAGGACCCTTAAACGCCTGTTTCCGGTGAAATCTCAGTATCGAATTGTTTGTGTGGAATGCAACACCCTCTCTACATGCCATGTACATAGTACTCGTAGAGAAAGTAATAAGTCTTCGTCTCCATTTTATAGGAGTTGTGTAACTTCCTCACATTCAAGAAGACACTGATTAGAATCGAGGTTAGAGTGATCTTTTTTTTTTTTGCTACTTTTGAAGGCGAATGTTTGCTAACAAATCTATGGTCCCCATAACCACTTGAGCATCACCATACCTATTTCTTTCACCCAACGTGCGATAAACTAGAAATCACAAACACATCTAGCTGCTCATGATCTTACGGATTGCACGAGTATCCTAATTACAAAAAAAAGTATGATGTGTTTCATTCACATGACGTTCTCAACAGCTCTGCAAAAAAATAATATTAAAAAGCTTATGTTTCTATTTACTGCATGCTAATCGAGAAAAAACTAGCAGAAATAGTCTTATTACTTGCTTCCTTGTAAGTAGAAGCGTAATAAGGGATTACCACACGTTAAAATGATAGTCAAAAGCTGGTTGCTATGTGACAGAAGTTCCTTTGTTTATATGGACAGGGGTTCACAAATTCCTGTATGAGAAAAATATAAGTTTTTCAAAGCTGAAACCAATAAAAGAGAGTATTTCAAAAACGATCAACTCCACGAAAAAAATGTATATAACTCAAATTGTGTGTTTTAGCGTACTCGTTCGTGGTAAGTTTTTGACCATCTCTTACGGTTTGGCAGTTATGCAAAATTCCGTAAAATTCATCCAGAATAAAGTAGTCTTCAGAAGCTATTCCCAGAAAATTCAAGATATACATTTTATTTCTCGCATCCTTCTTCGTGTCACATCCTTGGAAGATACCAAACTTAAATAACAACGGTCTCTTCATTTTTTAGCTATGCTATCCACACACGCACACACACATGGACGTTTTTCCAAAAATATTTTTTTTGGATTCAAGGGGACCCAAAACATGTATTTCCGGTGAAATATCGTTATCGAATTTTTGGGTGAAATGCAATACCTTCTCTATACACCATGTAAATAAGACGAAAATATTAGTAAATATTGTTAGAAAAGCCAAAGTAAATGTACAATAAGATTACTGATGTAATTTGTTTTCTCACAGAAACCGTGTGTAGGACAGGAGTTGGATAGGTAGAGTCAGACTGAAGAATTCAATGTCATATCCGGGAATTGAACTAAGGAACTCCCGGTCTCTAGACGGTTGCTCTACCACTGATCAACAAGATGGGCACGACATTAAAGTTCCAACTCCTGTCTTACACACGGTTTTTGTGATAAATCAATTCAATTATCACAATTGACTAAAATAGTTGGCTATACTATGATTCCTGGGTCTTGAAGTACTTATGACATTGTAAGCCGCCATTGAGGTTTCATTTCAAAATAATTTGAGATCACCTTGTGGCTTGCCTCAAAACATGCGAGTCAGTTCAGACCGGCATTACCTATTGTAGATCACTGGCAGAGCAACCGGCTAGAGACCGGGAGATCCGTGGTTCAAATCCCGGCTATGGCATTGAGTTTTTCAGACTGACCTAACCTATCCAAATTTACTGTTTTTGCTGATACTACCGGAGCGTTCTTTATCTTCATATTTGCAAATTTGTGAAAGACTTCAGAAATGGAGGGGATTTTAAGTACTACATGAAGTGTATGTCCAACATCACTTCACGATTCGCAATAAGAAGCATGGAGCTCTGAAAAACCAAACTTATGTGGTATATTTGCATGACCTTCTTTGTCCATTCTTCAACAAAATGTTGATAAAAAAACTTGTTCTATCTACTTCAGTTATTCAAGATCAGCATTTATAGAAATAGCTTTACTAGACATTTACTTATAGGTACAATGAGAATAGAGTAATATACTCAAGCGGTAGTATAATATTTTAAGACCTGGTCTCTATATGGAGGCGTTGAAATTTTGTGCTCTTTACATGACCAGGAAAAGGGAAAAAGTGAATTATTATTAGTCAGTTTTGGCAATGTTTATATAAATGACAACCAAATACACATTAAACTAAATATATCTTCGTATTGAAAAAAAAAAGCCATTCTAACATTATTATTCATTGTTTTCCTCTTATTGGTTCCTTCTTCCATAACCTTGGTCTTCCTGATGGCATATAATCAAAAGTAATCTTTGGTAGTCTATCTTGAACCATACACACCTGTCCAGTTTCATCCGTTGAAATATCATACATATGGAATATATTCTGTAAACAGCCTCTGAACACTTCTTTATTCTAGATTAATTTTGCTGAATTTTGCATAATTAATGAACTATATGAGATAGACAAAAACTTTTTACACACAAAATATAGTTGTAAATGTGGCACAATTTATGCCATATGCATTTTTTTTTCGTGGAGTGAACATTTCCGAAATATCCTTTGTTATTACTTTTAGGTTTAAAAGCTTTTCTCATACAATAATTTGTAAACTCTTGGCTATGCAAAGAAAGAAATTTCAACCGTATGTCAAGCAGTTTTTAAATGATTGGACTACAGCTTTAGCCTAGTGTTTTACTACCTTCCACTTACATGGGAGCAAGTAGTAAGACTTTTTCTGTTAATGTTTATCTCGATTAGTATGAATTAGATAAAAGAATAACCTTTTTAACAATAATTTGTTGCAGAGATGTAAAGAATGAAATACAATAGACTTTTTACTTGACAATGTTGAAAAATAAACAAGTTAATAAACTTAAAATAGAAGAAACGCCTCTAGGAATAAAGGGGTTAAAAAAAATCAGCAGCGCCATTTTTTATGATATCAAAGTTTATTTTTAACTAATTCTTCGTTTTTTTTTATTTTTCTGCTGGTACAAAACTTGCATTAAAATACTCTTTTTAGGTTTAGGGAGCTTAAGACATATATTATTTTTCGTGAAATATTGACATCGAACTTTTAGATGGAATACAATTTTCCCTCACTTAACTAGAGGAAGAAAAAGGGGGAAGATACGGTTGTTGGCCAAAACACTCTTGAGCCGAGAAAGTAGTTCCTTTTGTTTCTTTCTTTTCTTACTCTTAAGGGTTTTCTTCAAGGATGGAAATTAATAAATGTAGCGTATTTTTCCTACTTCCAAAGGGACTAAACCACACCAAACTAGCCTGCGACGTAAGTGTTTCTATGTCATAATGGTTCACGTACTATCAAAAATGTATAGGATATTCGTTGAGTACATCTAGACATCCTTACTGCTTATATTTATCGTTTCGGAAATACCAATTTTGTATTTGAACCGCACAAAGAGGCAATGTTAGAACAGAGACTTGACAATGTTGCAGGTTTAGAAGAGTTTGTGTAGCTAACATGGTTCACTTTTCATATGGAATAGAATTTAAGAACTCTTAGATCATTAGCAAAAACAATTTATGTTGAATTATGTAGGAAAGTAACATATTCGTATAATGTCTTATATTTTTCTTCATGTAATAAGTTGTTTGATACGTAGAGTCAGAATGCATGGCACAACTGGGATATGAGCCACTGATTTCATGGACTCTTACAAAGAGTTGGTTGAGAAATGTAATGTCGTGCTGGCATCTTGCAATGGTAGCTCAGTGGCAGAGCAACCTGCTGAAGACCAGACCTGTGGTTCAAATCCCGGTTATGTCACTCAATTTTTCAGTCTGACTCTTCCTACCCAACTTCTGTATGAAAAAAACAATTAAATTAATAAGTTGTTGTTATAAAAGATAGATACAAAGGTATGTTTTAATATTATAAGATTAAAACAAAAGAATAAATTAAGGCAAGCTGTGAAGAAATTTAATGTCAATTAAATAATCTACTGCCATATTCTTCTAAAATCCAAAATCTCTTTTAGAAATTTCAAAATTCTTAAATTAAATTTAATGTTTAACACATAAATTAAACAAAAATTAAAAATTAAAAAATAAGAATTACATTTTAACATCCTTAAATTAATAATTTAAATTGATTTTTTATTTATTATATATAAATGATTTTATGAATTTTATTTATAACCTGTCACGAAGCATTATAGTTGCAGAACTAGATAGGTAGAGTCAGACTGAAAAATTCGATGCCATAGCCGGGATGTGAACCAGGATCTCTAGCCGGTTGCTCTGCCACTGAGCTAACATGGCAGCATGCTGTGCCGGTATTGGGGTTGTCACCTCAAAATAATTCGAGAGCACCTTGTGGTTTACCGGGATACATGCGAGTTAGTTGAAATATGCAATACTATGCCGGCATGTTGACATGTAGCTCAGTGGCAAAGTAACCGGCTAGAGATCGGGAGATCCATGGTTCAAATCCCGGCTATGGCATACAATTTTTCAGTCTGACCCTACCTATCCAACTCCTGTCCTACAAACGGCTTGTGTGAAAAAACATTAATCCAAGAACTAGTTATAAACATTTCCCATCAATGTTCTGTAATAATCTTAAAAGATATTTTAAATCCATTATGTACCCAGTTTTGTGACATTAGTTTAACAATTACATATGTGACATTATATTAATAATAACGATTACCATAAAATGAAAAAATAAGTTATATTCCCTCTCGTATTGAAGCTGAGTTGTTTAAAACCAAATTACTTTCGTGGTAAAGAGTTAGTAAAAACATTATAACCTAAAACATAGACCAACAAATCTGATGTTTTCTATTCACACCGCTTTATCTATTCTGCAACCAACTGTTCTCACAAAAACTTAAATTGCCAGATCATTTCCCCTATCGTAAACTCCAATCCTGTCATTTCTTGTTAGATGGTTATTCTTTTATTTATCTCACGCTAATCGAGGTAAATATTAAAAGTAATTATCTTACTGTGTATTCCCTTGCAAACTGCAGGAAAATAAGAGTATGCATTAGGGTAAAGTGTTATACAATTCTTTTGAAAACTGATCATTAAGTGACGACATTGAAATTCGGTTCTCTTTACAATGGATGGGAATAAAATAAAAAAATTAATAACGACTTCCCGTTTGGGAAAAGCTAACAGTACTGAAAATTTTACATAAAAACAGGGAGTATCTTGGAAATTGTGAACTCAAAAAACGTATTTTACATCAAATCTGTGATTTAACGGTATCTACATTTTTATATAGTAGGATTTTCTCCGACTCTTACGGTTTATTGATTGCGCAAAAGTCATCCAGAATCAAGAGAACTTCACAGGTTATTCCCATAAAATTAGGATATACAGCTTATCATGTAAATATCTTTAATATGTGGCCTTTTTATCAAAATCGTTGGAGCTATTTTCAGTAAATCGAACATTTCGAAACATCTTCCATGTTAAGGGTGAAAATCCCTGAAAATTTTTTTGTTGAATCCTTGAAAGATGCTGAGCTTACACACCAAGTTTGGTTTTTAACCGAATTTTCGATGTTGAGTTATGCTTTTCAGATAGACAGACACATACAGACTTTTTCCTAAAGGATTTAGGGATTCTCAAAACATGAATTTAGCATGAAATCTCGGTTACGGATTTTTGGGTTGTATGCAATAAATACCTTCTGTACCTACTATGTATCTTATGCCTGTTATAGAAAATAAACACCTTTTGTTACGACTTCTGTCTGCTCTCTCCAACAAATATCCTCACAAAAGTTATTCTTCTATTTCATGTTAATCGAGATAAACATTAGCGGAATTAGATTACAGGTTTAAATTAGATAAGGGAGTATATTAGGCCAGGGGACTCCATATTACTAAAACATGAAGACCACATATTAAGTTTTGAATCTCAGTGGGGTCCGCATAAGCTTTAAAGAAGAAAATTAAAACGAAATTTATTTTTCCTTAACATAAATATTATATTTTGTGAAAACCTTGGATAAACTTTATTACTCTTTGATACAGTTAGTGAGAGATATGAAATTTGTCTTTGCATACAAATGTTTTCACACTGTCTCTCTAAAGTTCTGTTGTAAAATTATCACTAAAGTTACTTCTTTAACTAGATTGTGTAATTTATAGAAAAGAAATGGTTTTTCACTCCAGACAGTGCCAAATACAGTTAACAAACCTCTGAGATAGTGTTCTTCTGGAAAAAAATTGTAAAATTGAACGAGGCTCCTTCTTTAAGCTTGCCCTTCTTGGTTTCAATAAGCTTTCAAATCAATATTTTCATTTGTAGTGATGCCAACAAACGAATAAAGCTTGGTTTATTAAGTTGGTTTTATATTAATTATAGTGATAATAAAGTTTACTGATCCTATAATTCTTGATATATCTGCAAGGTGTAAAGAGAAAATAGTTATGTCTGGATGAATATCTTCTACGTCATAAGAATTGGGGGGGGGGCATAGAAAATGTTGATCTCCTTGGAATGAGCATCTAAACCTAAGAACCTGAAAGAGAATTGTTTCTTCACATCACTAAGGAATTCAATTGCAAACCAGAGTGTAAAACTCGAACTATTACCAAACTTCGACTGGTAATTGGTGAAGTGTGAGAAAAGTTTGTATGGGATATGCTCAATAAGTGTAGGTTTCTGTTTGAAAGCTTTAAGTATGTGTACAATTAATATTGTACTCCCGTTGAAGTTTTTGATTCAATTCATTTAAATGGAGAGTAACATCTGCCGAAAAAGCTAGTTCCATAACCATTCTTTGAACTAGGAACAAAGCGTTGCTTTCATCATTCAGAAATATCTCAATCTCTTAAACTCAAAGAAAATCTTGATAGAATTTACAAAGGTTTACCATCTTGTTTCGTGTGCTATGAGACCTTTATTATGAGTGTAGGAAGAACTTGAAATGATGGTGTTTGAGTCAGTGATATCGAATGAAATTGACAACAAATTACAGGCTTCTATACAGAGGACATATCCACTCATTTTGCACAAAGTGCTTCCTGATGAAGAACGCAATGTTGTCAAGGGTTTCGTAATACCATAGAATCCGCATTTTGAGTTTAGTCTTCCAACGAAATCTCCATTTTTCCCTCGCCTATTGTAACGTATTTAAGCTTAAAAAAGAAGAAGGTCGTATTTTTCAGTTAAAGTTAACTGTACCCCTTGAAAGATATCACCCTCTTTTTGTATCATGCAAGGAAATCGATCTGATGTAACTATCTGGCTGCAAAGAAAGCAACAGGATTCATAAAATGCAACAATATCTTCAAATTGAGCGCCACTTATTTACTGAAAGAGTAACTCGTTTATATTGTTGGGTGTTGTCCGGAAACAGTTCAGCTGTAATTAAAATGTGCATCTTCATGTAATCGCTATCAGTAAATGGCATTCCTTGTTTGGTAATTTCATTGGAAATCGTAAACTTGCTTTCGTAATGCCCTTACTGCGTTTCTTAAAACGTAAGTCTACGGTTCAGTGTTTCGTGGTTATATTATTCTCCTTAAGTTTATAAAACTGTACACCATGTTTATTTGTTGTTGTTTTTTTTTTTCTTCTTTTTTTGGTGGTGGCGGCGAATATTCTATCCCTTAACGTCGTTTTGTTTTCTTTGTTTATTTAACGGCGCACCTTGCATTAAAGATGGGCACTCATTATCCACTTTTCTCTTCTTAGTTTCAACAGACACACTCCACACGTGTTCAAAGGAAAGAAAACTTGAAATAGCGCAGCCAAACACAGCCAGGAAGTCACAGTCAGCTGCAGGCAGAGCGCTCCTAGTGGCATCTCCGTTATTTATGAACAACTGAAGGCGATCTTGACGTGCTTTGAGCGGTGCTATGCTCTTAGCGGCCTCTCAGAGAGAGAGAGAGAGAGAGAGAGAGAGAGAGAGAGAGAGAGAGAGAAGCAGATAAACTAGCGCGCTACTTTAAAGGACACTTTACTTCAGAATGCTCCAGCTTGGTGGCGCGCCGGTAGTGAATAACTAGCGACTCACAGGGATATACCTGCAATTCGTCGCATCATTGAAAAACAGCCATCGTCACGGCTGAATTAAGTGTTATAAAGTGGTAGGACGCAAGCATTGTGCCTTTTCCCAGTAACGTATTGGCTACCACACTCCTCTTTCAACTCTGCTCCGAGTTTTGTGGTTGGGTATGCGCGTGCACTCTTATTCATAGAGTTGAGTTGGAGCAACCCGCTTTACATGGTAAGTGCAGTTTGTTGTACATTATATTTACAGTACATTAAAACATTTAACAACATGTACTCCAAGAACAATAATCAAAGTCCTGCGCACACATACATTAAACTTCACATTCCTTTCTGCATTAAAATGTACAATAACATTCCATCTAAGGCGCTCTTAAAAACGTTCACTCAAGGGCGCGTCGAATTAAATAATAGGTCCACGAGCACTGCATTAGGCTTAAGTGATAGTAAAATCATTTAAAAGCTGGTGGAATGAAACTGAAAATTCATTCTGTTTACATCATCAGGGTAAAACCAGAAAAACGAATTGCTTTTTATTTGAAAAAAGTATACTATTGGGAGGTTTAAATAAAAAAATTGGAATATATTGGAAAAGTTTGAACTCTGAAAATAATTGACATAAATTCTGTATTTTAACTAGATTCTATATTTTATATTTAAGTTTATGTCTATCTCATACGATTTATTAGTTTCCAAAAGTCATCCAAAGTGAATGGCACTTCAGAGACTATTCCAGAAAATTCAAAATATGCATTTTATTTGTCCTCTTAGTATCTTTAATTTATGGAACTTTAATCAACATCTTTAGAAGAATTGTTTGAGAAAGTCGAAAATTCCGAAAATCTTCCATTTGAACGTTGATTTGGGGTGAGAGATTTTTTCTGAAAGTTTTTGTATCATATTCTTACAAGATACAGAACTTAAATACTAAATTTGACACATAACTGACTTTTCAGTTATGAATTACGTTGTTCATGCACACATAATAAAAACACAGAGGGAAAGAAAGAAAGAAAGACGGATGGAAGGAAGGACAGACGGACCAACAGACCGACGGATAGCCATGTGGACACTTTGTCAGCTTAGATTCAAGCGTCCTCAAAACATATATTTTCGGTGAAATCGGGTATCGAATTTTTGGATAGAATGCGATACCCTCTCTACCTGCTATGTACATTGTACACGATTGAGAAAGTAAAATATCAACAGAAGTTTCTAAAGTCTATCTCGTAAATAAGAAATCTATAATAGTTAAAATTAAATGAAAATCAGTTCTAATCAATATTTCAGGAATGGGCAATTAATTCTACATATACGGTTGCTGTAAGGATCTAATCAAACGACAGATGTTTTTGCATCTCAATCTTCTTTTGGAAGTGTTAATGAAACGCTTAAAGAATTAGGAATGAAATATAGAAATATGAGAACAGTTAGGAATATCCATTAGGATAGAGAAGCAATTGAAACATTCTTGAAATGGCTGATATAAGGAAAGGTTTAAGACAAGGATAATTTTGAAGTGTTTTTATTACATTGAAAAACGCACAAGAAATAATAATCACTTAAGTATTAATTCATTGAAAACAAAAATTATAAGTTTTAGGAAATAAGGAAATAATAAAACACAAATTAAATGAAATAAAACATCAATAGATAAAGCTATACATAGTAGCAAAATAACATCTAATAGAAGAAGTAAAAACAAAGTATATGTCAAGCAAAAATCCCCTTTAGTGAGCTATTTAGAATATTCGAATCTATAATATTAGTTTGGAAACTCTATGCTTATGTTTTAAATTGGTGAATATTAAAATTAGACAGAACAAGACTAGAAGCGTTTGATACATGGTGCTACATAAAATATGAAAATTGATTAGATTGACAAAATTATCAATTAAGAAGCAAAAGTAGAAGAGAAATTTGGAAGCAAGTGAGAGAAATAAAAATAAAATGCATTACATTTATTAAGACACGATATAATCGAAATTACAGAATGAGAATTATAATAGAAAGTACAATTGAAGGCAGGAATAGCAAAACAATAGAAAGATTACACCACATGGAACAAATTAAGAGCGGCATGAACAACTGAAAAATTAAAATTCTAATGTGTTCCATTCACATGACTTTCTCTACATATCTGCAACAATTTATTGTTAAAAATCTTATGCTTCTATTTAGTTCATGATGATCGAGATAAAATTAGCAGAAATAGTCTTATTACTTGCTTCCTTGTACGTAGAAGCGAAATAAGGGAGTACCATAGTTTAAAGTGACAGTCAAAAGCTGGTTGCTATGTGACTGAAACTCCTTTGTTTGTATGGACAGGAGTTGACAAATTCCTGTATGAGAAACGTTTTTCATAGCTGAAACCGAAAACAAGAAATGTCTAAAAAAAACGACCCACTCCACGAAAAAAATGTATATAACATAAATTGTGTGTTTTAGTGTGTTCTACATTTTCTGTGTTGCAAGTTTTTGTTTAGCTCTTACGGCTTAGCAGTTATGCAAAATTCCGTAAAATTCATCCAGAATAAAGTAGTCTTCAGAGGCTATTTCCAGAAAGTTCAAGAAATACATTTATTTGTCAGGTAAACATCATTTGTAAAGGGTGGTTGGGGTGGGGGAATTTTCCTGAAAATCTTTGTGTTGCATCCTTGTAAGATACCAAACTTAAGTACCAAGTTAGGTATTTAACGATCCTTTCGCTTTTGAGCTATACTGTCCGCAGACACACACACACATGGACCTTTTTTCTGAAATTTTTTTTTTTACTTTCTCTACAGGTACTATGTACATAGTGTATAGAGAAAGTATTGTATTCCACCCAAAAATTTGATACCGAGTATTCACCGGTAATACATGTTTTGGGTCCCCCTGAATCCAAAAAAAGCATTTTTACAAAAAGTTCCGTGTGTATGTGTGTGTGTGTCTGTGTGTGTATGTGTGTGTGTGTGTGTGTGTGTGTGTGTGTGTCTGTGGACAGTATAGCTCAAAAAACGAAAAGACCGATGAATAGCAAACTTGGTATTTAAGTTTGGTATATTCCAAGGATGCGACACGAAGATTTTCAAGAAAAATCCCCCATCCCCAACTACCCTTTACATGGAGCTTTTTTCGAAAATTTTTATTTTCTAAAAAATGCCTAACGATTTTGATTGAAATCTCTTATATTTAAGATATTTACATGCCAAATAACATGTATATCTTGAATTTTCTGGGAATAGCTTCTGAAGACTACTTTATTCTGGATGAAATTTACGGAATTTTGAATAACTGCTAAACCCTAAGACTAAGATAAAATCTTACTTCACAAAAAATGTAGAGCACGTTAAAACACAATATTTACGGTATATGCATTTTTTTCATGGAGCTGTTGGTTTTTTAGGTATTCCTTGTTTTTGGTTTTAGCTATGAAAAAATTACTTTTCTCATACAGGAATATGTCAATTTCTGTCCATACAAAGGAACTTCATCACATAGCAACCAACTTTTGACTATCACTTATTTCCCTTATTTCGCTTCTACGTACAAGGAAGCAAATAATAAGACTATTTCTACTACTGTTTTTCTCAATTAGAATGAAGTTAATAGAAACATAAGTTTTTAACAATAATTTGTTGCAGAGATGTAGAGAAACTCATGTGAATGGAACACATCAGTTATGGGGGGGGGGGATTCAGGGGGCCCAAAACATGTATTTCCGTTGAAATCTCGGAATCGAATTTTTGTACATAGTACGTGTAGAGAAAGTAAAAAGGTTGGCGAGAGATTGGAATGGAGAACCACCTCAAACCAATCCAAGAATTGATAACTAAAATAGAAGAATGAAACAAAACATTATGAAATCAAAACACTATATTCTTGGGAAGAAATTGACAGTAACAGTTTGTTGTCTTTTACTACTCGAACGTACTACGATACAATATAAGTGAAATACTCATAAATACTTACCTACTGACATAAATCTGCCCGATAAATGTCAACTTGGATCCTTTGAACCGTTCTCGAGTTTTTGAATGTCCTTTAACCTGGTAGCTCACCGGAGAATGGATGTATGAAATTGATAGTGCCAAAATGAGAATCCATTGAGCTTAGAGCTATCCAACATTTGTCTTCTCAGGATAAGAGAAAATCCCTAAGAGAAGAACAATAAACTTTTTCAGATAAATGCACCCTAGCCGAGATTCAAAATCGACACCTCTTGAATGTAAGGGAGATGCGATGCCATCACTCTACAGAGGCGGGTGGCACTGTTTATTGCTACACAACTGGTGTAAAGAACAGCGCCGTCCTTAATAATTCAGAGAATATCTCGAATCTCGGTTGCGTGATTAATAATTTCCAAAGGCTTTCTTCCAGCTTAGCACATTACGTGAGTACGTATTTGGCGTAGCCGGGGTGCACATCTTTCGTGCGACACTAGGTGCATGTTCCGATGTCATGTACACTCACGTAGCTCCCAAGGAACCGAGTCCCTGCGAACAGCTCGGTTACTGTGAGTAGCTGGGTTGACCGGGGGGACACCACGTGTACCGCTGTTTGGGGCCCGGTGTAATCAAACACAAGTCTCCTGAATCTACGCAAACTCCATCAAGGTAGCGTGACCTATAGTGGAGGGAGGGCACTGGCGACTATTCCAGTGGTAGAGCTTAAAGTCTTCGGTGAAGCTGTCGCGTATCGGCCAGTAGTGATAGCCGGAGAGAACTCCTCTAAATACTCCTTGAGTTCAGGCCTATAGCGGGTGCTCCAGGCCGACTCGGACCGGAAGAGTTAAGTGTCTTTTTCTTGTATCCCCCGGTTGACAGGCTGATGCCTACGGTTCCGGATGGAGGACTACATCACCATGGTTCCTCTGGCTTACCCCCTTCAACACCACTGTTTTCGTAATGCGACTTGTGTGTCGAGCCAAAACATGAGGTGTCCATTATTTTATACACAAAAGGAACTAGTCAGAATTTTCGGAAAGGTCACCAATGCCGCACGCTGTAGAAATAGTACACTCCTTATTTAAGTAACCACATCTTACTAACCGGCAAAACTGATGAGTGCTTCTCTCTCTTGGGTTTTTACCCTATTAAGGTGGAGAAGCACAAATCCTTGAATAACAGCCGAGGCGTAGTGACAACTGCAGGTTTGGACGGGTTATCCAAAGACAAAATAGTGAATTGTGTTTCTGATTAAGCTGTTATCGGTGCGTACAGATTAATTGGCAAACGGGATGACAAGCCGTTCCCCCTCCGTAAGGTCTTTTTAGCATTTGAGCGGATTGAAATTCCGGCTTTCATCATGAACGGTAATGAGAGAGCCCCTAGGTCCCCATTTATCCCGAACTCGATTAACTGTTACCGTTGGCAGAAATTTGGACATGCGCAACAACGTTGTACCAATTCGGTTTGTGCTCAATGTGGGCAAAAGCACACGATGGATCTGTTTGCGCCCAAGGTCCTACCTGTGTCAACTGTGGAGAGTGCATACATTCAACTCTAAGTAGTGTCCCTGTTTCCTGAGGAGAAAACGTTCCAGGAGATAAAAGTCAAAGATCATTTAACATTTCAAGCGACCCGGAAACGTTGAGCTCAACCCAACCACCACCTTAAATTATTCCGCTGCTGCCCGCCATCAAGTGTGGAAGCAGGATGCTGTAGTTCAGACAATACCTGATCATCGTTCCCGCGTGTCTATAGTCATACAGTCAGATTCCTTCTCCAACAATGTTTCTCTCCAAAGGCCATTCCGATACCCCCGTTTTCCTCTATGCTATCTACATCTTCTGCCACTGTAACCGATTGCACGACCCGTATGTCGTCCATTCGTCGTCCCATAAGTCCTTCCCGGTAACCTAACAGCACCAACGACTTTTTTGGACACGGATACCAGCGATGGAAATTCAGACTCATTTCCGGTTGGCGGACATACTCTCTGAGTCAACAAGAAAGAAAAAATAAACCTGCAGAAAACCCCTTAGGCCACCCATTGGTTCGATATCTTACCGGTGCGTAATACTAAAAACCAGCCTTCTTACCGTCCTTGGTATGGCCCTCCTCCAATGGAATATGTGTTTTCTACGTCTGGACTGGATATTTTAATGCGATATTATACACTCAGCATCGTTCTCTTTGGGGATCTCCCAGGGTGTGTGCGTGGGCTCTCGTCCTCTTCCAGATCAAAGCGAACCGCGTATACCTCTGCAAAGCAAAGGTATCTCAGGGCGAAGCTTTGTCTTAAGCGCTGCTCTTCTGGACCAGGTGAGCCTCTCTGTTTTGAATATTGCTGAGCTTACATTTCTTTCAGACTCCACTGACACCCTTTCGCTCCTCGATTTAAGAATATACTCAGCAAAGCTTAGATACCGTTTAGAATAAAATATCTCTGATACTCAAGTGTTCATTTTGCAGTTGGTATTATCTTTTTTCATTGTATATTGGTCTAACCACTGGCATCCCAAAATTCGAGTTTACCAAGGCAAATTGGTCACTTTATTCTCGTCTAGTGCATTTCTCCGATAGGGAATAGCTCATCGCTTATATACCATGGTTGAGCATTTGACTTCCGTTATCATGGCCGTTGCCGAGCGCTACATTCCCAATACGTGCTCCCATTCCAGGCGTACCCTGGTTCCTTGGTGCAACGAGAAATGCGGCAAAGCCAACCCTGCGTGGAGAAGTGCTCTTCTGCGAGCTACTACATCCCTCTCTACTTCTAAGCATTTGGCTCCTGGGCCCGACGCCACACATGTGTCACTACTTTAGCATTTGTCTACGGATGGTGGACAAATGCTGAATAATCGTCTCTGGTATGAGGGTGCGCTATCTGGTGTTTAGCGCGAAACCAATGCTGTCCAATTTTGAAACCTGGTAAGGATCGCCAACTAACCTCAGTTACCGCCCAATGGCCCTAATTAGTTGCGTTTGCAAAGTTATGGAACGCATGCTAAATGTGCGGTTAACGTGATGGCTCGAATATCGAGGCCTCCCATCGAATGTTCAGTGTGGTTTTCGTTGACACCGTAACTGTAGCTATATTTTTTGATTTGGAGAAAGCTTATGACACATGTTGGAGGACTGGCACTCTTCGTACACCTCATCAGTGGGGTTTCCATGGCCGCCTCTCGATATTCTTTTTTTTTTTTTTTTGGTAGTGTTTAACGCCCGCTTTAACTACTAATGGCATCGCAGGCGGTGACACTGATGATACATGAATGATGATGGAGCACCGGTGGAATGCGATGGCGGGGGAAACCGGAGTACCCGGAGAAAACCCGCCCCAGCGCCGCTTTGTCCACCACAAATCTCACATGCGGTCGCTTGGGATCGAACCCCGGCCGTCTAGGTGAGAGACTATTGGTCTAACCACTCGGCCACGGCGCGGCCCTCTCGATATTCATTCGAGAGTTCATGAAAGATAAGTATTTCGTGTGTGTGTCTGTGTGGGTGGGTTCAGTTTTATCTTATTATTTTACTCCGGATTAATATTTAATCGAGAATTATGCTTGTCCACCTATGTTACTCATTTGAAGGCACGTTGCATACGTTCTCTTAATATGTTAAGCATTTTAAGTAGCATATGCTGTGGCGCTGATAGGGCCGTGCTTCTATGCCCCTGTCCGCTCCAAATTGGGTTATGGGCATATTATATATTCTTCTGCGCGATCCTCTATCCTTCATCGCTTAAACACTGTTCACCATCAATGCATTCGGTTAGTAACTAGGCCTTCCACTCTAGCTCTATTATAGGGTTTGTGTGGAAGCTATAGAACCACTGCTGTGTTATCAGCATATCTGCTGTGCAGCTATACCTGCCGTCTGTCCAGTATGCTTCAACACCCAGTTCATGCATACTTTTTACGACTCCCTGGATGTTTTGTACGACTCTCGCTCTCTTGCCCTCTTGCAACCAGGGTACGTGTTCGTAAGCTTCTAGGACAAATGAGCATGGCTATGCCTGCCAAAACTCGTTACCCTCCTTAACTTCGTTCGGAGGCCTCTATCCATCTAGGGTCCCCTTGTATTTCGAAGTCGACTACCCCTGATTTCACCCTTTGGTTAACTTTATAGCTCTTAAAAATCAACATCGCGACCATTTATACTGACGAGTAGAAGAATGATCAAGATGTTGCCTTTGTGGTTGATAATCAATGTTCTATTTTTCGTCTTTCACGATAGTGTGTTTGGTATTCTGCAGGCTCTTTTTTGTGTGCGGCAACATGTGATATCACTGTCTGACATCTGTACCGATTTTCTCAGCGACACCTCCCCCACGGTGCACTTACGACAATATCGTACAGCGGATCCAGATTTTCTTCACTACCTTTCAGAAGTAAGTCTCAATATGACGTTCCTGTGGATGCCTGGTCACACTGGAGTAGACAGGAATGAAGCAGCTGATTGTGCTACCAACAGAGCCATTCTGTCTCCCAAAATGTTTTCTTCTTCCATTTCCGCGAAGGCGGTGTCCCGTGGGACCATTCTTTTTTGTAGGGCGGCTGAATGGTCCCGAATTCGCGATAACAAATTGAGGGTAATTAAGCTACTCCCGGAAGCCTGGTAAACCTCTTCTCGCGCTTCACGTTTTATGTCGCTTGCGAATCAGACACTGTCGTTTTAGCCATTGACATTCACTGCGTGGAGAACCAGTTGCAATTCGTCGTTGCGACGCAACCTTGACAGTGAAACACATTTTAACCAAGGGCCAGTTCTTGGCTCCAGTGTATATGTCCTTGAGTTTGCCACATAATATGCATGCCATTCTGGCGCATATTCTGGTTGCTATAGAATGTGTTTTATCACGTCTTGTTCGATAGCCTCTAGGATTGGCCGTATATAGTTTGTTATATTTTACAGCTTCGTCAGTATGCAGTTTTATTTATTATTTTAATCTACTGACCGTATAAAATATTTTAATTTCGAGGGAGTGGGGTTATCTTAGTATGTTTTAATATTTATTTTACCGAGACCTTTTAGCAAGAACGTTTATGATTTTGTTACTTTTTTCCTAGGCCGCTAATAATCTTATAAGTTGGGCGCCTTAAACCGTTACCCCTCCCCCTCTGTCAGCTTAACAGGAAATGAGGGTAATCCTCTCTGTGAATCCCAGGTTCGGTTAAGTACTCGATCGTTAGTGATTCCTCACTTCAGAACATATGCGATGTTGCTAAAAAAAATCTGAAGTGTTTTCATTCACTTGACCTTCTCCACCTATTCTACAACAAACTATTCTTACAAAAGATTGTTTCCTCTACTTCCTGATCAGCGAGATAAACATTTAAAATGGTCTTATTACTTAATTTCTTGTAAGTAGAAGGGAAATAGGTGTACACTACGCTAAAGCAATGGTTAAAGCTTTTAAAAGCTATCGCTATGCGTTTGACTTTTAAATTCGGTTTAATTGGCATGATCAGGAATAAAAGAACAATAAAAAAAAGGATAATTTCCTGTTTGAGAAAAGTATAATATTTTAAAACTGAAATCAATAACGAGGAATATTTTGGAAATCGTTAACATCGTTTTGGCACAAATTCTGTGTTTTAAAGAGAGTACATTTTTTGCGTATTATGTTGTTGTTTGTCACTTAGTTATAATATTTACCAGTTATAATAAAGTCATTCAGAATGAATAGCGACTTAAAATAATTCAAGATATTATTTTATTTTTATGTAAATATTGTAACAAAAATTTATCTTTATCGCTACAAAAAACAACCCTTATTTCTTCCAATGATCATAAATGAAGATCTATTCACATATAAATGCCTTTATTCGATGCTTTCGCAACAATCCTGACGTAATTTCCTTACGATGCTCGCTGTGGCGGCGACTACTACTGCAAACTACGTATTTCCCGGCCAAACTGATTCAACTGCTGCACGCTATGCATTCCCAGCTGAAACTGAACTCTCTGAAGGGACCCCCCCCCCATATCACATTTTATACCTGTCGATGACACAACAAGAAACTTCCAGAAGCAGTCGCACATGCAAACTGCTGCAGGTGTCAGAAACTTACTCAGGTGTAACAATGCGCGGAAACAATTAGCTGTGACTTCCGAAGCTAACCGATTACACTAGTGTAGCGATTAGGACCGCAAAGCGTAATCACTCATCGAATTGCACGATAAACAATTTCAGTGTAAATGAAAACCTTAACTTTAAGTTTAATCTATTTATATCTTTAATGTAAGGCATTTTAATGAAAATCATTCCAGAAGTTTTTGATAAAATTAAAACTTTCGAAAATGTTTCCATGTAAAGGATAGTTTGGCTTGGGGGACTTCATTGAAAATCTTCATATATCATCCTTGAAAGATGCTGAACTTAAATAAATTATGCTTTGAGTTATTTTGTTCACAAACACACAGATACAATGACATGTTTTTCTTTTCTCTAAAAAACTGATGTTACATTCACATAATTTTCTCTAGCTGTTCCATATAGAACCTTTTTTTTTTAAAAAAAAAAAAAAAGGTATTATTTTATCTAAATCATGAGTCAATTTTTTTAAAAGCTACCCACTATGTGAAACAATTGAGGTTCGCTTTGCATGGTGCTATTTGAGTAAAACTAGATACTTTAAAATTGAAACCAATAACAAGGAATATCTCGAAGACGGTGAAATCTACAAGCAAAACGTATATAACATAACCTGTGTGTTTTAACAAGATACACATTCTTTTGTGTAGAAAATCTTTGTGTATCTGTTATGGTTTAACCGATATGCAAAATTCTACTAAACTCATTCACACCAAAGAGGTCTTCACAGACTATTCCCAAAAAATTCAAAATATGCATTTTATTTGTTATGTAAATGTCTTTAATGAACAGAATTTTAATCAAAATCGGTAGCCATTTCTGTGAAAAACAATATTTTTAAAAGTACACGGCAGTCTGTGGTGGGCAGATTTTCTTAAAGATCTTCTTGTCCCATCCTTGAAAGATAATAAACATAAAAACAAAGTTTGATATTTAACGATCTTTTTGTTTTTTTTGTGTCCAAACACACACAAACACACTTTTTTCTAAAAATACTTTGTTCGTACTCAAGGACCTCAAAACATATATTTCCGATGAAATGTCGCTGAAATCGAATTTCGGGTGGAATACATCATCTTCGTGTCGCATCCTTGGAAGATACTGAATAAAAATATCAAGTTTGGTAATTAAAGGTCTTTTTTTGGGGGGGGGCCGCGCCGTGGCCGAGTGGTCAGACCATTCACCTCTCACCTAGACGGCCCGGGTTCGATCCCAAGTGACCGAATGTGAGATTTGTGGTGGACAAAGCGGCGCAGGGGCGGGTTTTCTCCGGGTTCTCCGGTTTCCCCCGCCATCTCATTCCACCGGGGCTCCATCTTCATGTATCATCAGTGTCATCGCCTGCGGTGCTAGAGTAGTCAAAGCGGGGCGTTAAACACTACAAAAAATAAAGGTCTTTTCGTTTTTGAACTATGCTGTTAACACACACATGGACCTTTTTCTAAAAATACTCAGGGAGCGTTAAAACATATATGAATCTCGACATCGAATTTCGGATAGAATACCATACCACCTTTAGCTACTATGTACATTGTATGTACATACGTGCTAGATAATGTTAATTCTTTTTTAGGGGACCCTATAACTTGTATTTAGAGTGCAATCTTGGTATCGAATGTTTGGGTGGAATGCAATACTTTCTGTGTGTATTATGTGCTAAGTAGTGAAAGTAATTACTTTTTTGTTGCATCAGTCCTTTATTGAAAACAAAACTACTCGGGCAGTCTTTTCAAACGAAGAGAGTGTTTTGTCAAAGCGTGTAAAGCGCTACATAACCTCAAAGTCATCTCATCACAGAGGCAGTTCGTAGAATTGGGGAAGCTTATTATTAGGGTAGCTGAATTCCCCACTAATTTCGATATGATATACGGGTCGGAAGAAAAAATCAATACATCACCTGCAGCAGTGTAATGAAATGTTCACCAGACGATCTCTAATACGGGATTAAAAACTCATGTATTGAAATCTTCAGGAATGTACACAGATTTGCGACACAGCACACATAGGTTACTGAAGTATAAATATGGCTGATGCCGTATGTCAGGTCAGACAATGAGTCATTACGTGTATAACCACAGACATTTATTTACAAAAGAGCCACTATTTTGCTTTCTGCTATTATTTTGTGCCATCGTCATGATCTATATTTCAAACTTAAGCGTGAAATTCATTTGATTAAAGAGTTCAAATATTCTTTATCTTATTGTTTACATTTTACTACCTTCCTAATTTGACGGGTGAAATAAAAATCCTTTACATCTCATACTTTTAGCAAACGTAGAGAGCAACAATATTTTATTCTAACTTTCTGTTACCAACCACATACTTTATTACTTTCTCTACACGTACTATGTACGTCGCCCTCCGTAGTGTAATGGTTACCATGCTAACTTCTTATACCCAAGTTCGCGGGTTCAACCCCGGCGGAGGACGATGGATTTTTTGCGGGTGTAAAATCCTTAGCATGGTTTCCTTCGGAAGAGCGGTAATGCCGCTGATCCCGTGTCGTAGATTTACGGCACGTAAAAGAACCTCAAGCCTGAGAGAGAGGCCTTTGAGTAAAATTAAGCGATCTTACACACTCAATTTTGAATGGGACGCTGAGAACCACAGTAGTTAAAGAGCGTCCATAAATAACACGCCATTTACATTTACGTACTATGTTCATGATGTATATAGAAGGTATTGTAATGCACCCAAAAATTCGATACCAAGATTTCACCGGAAATATATGTTTCAAGACCCCCCTGAATCCAAAAATAAAAAATAAAAAAAGCATTTTTAGAAAAATGTCCGTGTGTGTGTGTGTGTGTGTGTGTGTGTGTGTGTGTGGGCAGCATAGTTCAAAAACGAAACGACCGTTAAATACTAAACTAGGTATTTAAGTTCGGTAACAAGAAAATCCCCCTACACCCAACTACCCTTTACATGTCAAAAATTTCGAAAAATTCGATTTTTTCAAAAATGGTTCTTACGATTTTGATTAAAATCTCTTATGTTTACTATATTTACATTACAAATTAAATGTATATCTTCAGTTTTCTGGGAATAGCCTTTATTGTGGTTGATTTTTATTGAATGTTTCATAAATGGTAAACCATAAGAGATAGGCAAAAACTTACTACACAAGAAATGTAAATCACGACAAAACTCACAATTTATGTCATATACATTTTTTGCGTAGAGTTGATCATTTTGAGATATTACTTATTTTTGGTTTCAGCTTTAAAAAGCTTATACCTACGTTTCTCATACAGGAATTTGTCAACTCCTGTCCGTAAAAAGGAATTTCCTTCACATAGCAACCAGCTTTTGACTATCACTTTAACCTATGATACTCCCTTATTTCGCTTCTGCTTACAAGGAAAAATAATAAGAGAAAGTCATGTGAATGGAACACATCAGATTTTCTTTTAGTTCCTCTTCCGCATCTTATTCCCTGCTTTATACTAGTCCTAAGTAATTTTGTAATTAATTTTACTTACTGCTCAATAATTAAACTTAAGGAAAACATTATCAAATATATAATTGCACATGGCATGAATATGAAAACTAGTTTTCTTGAAAATACTCCTATTTTATTACATCACATCCTTTGTTGCTTATCCCCTTTTGATTGATAAAAGTAAAATGTAGAAATGAGAGGCTTCCTGAAATACCTTAGTAATATAATGAGGAGTCTATATGTTAAATAGAAAATATATCATTTCAGATTCGAAAATTTTAGATGAAAATTTAATAAACCTAGGTGCACGATAAGGATATAGTTTTATCACCTATTTTATTTATATATTGACGAAATGCGCCGCAATTCAACTTTATCTACAAATAAGATAAAAATAGCTCCCTTTAAAGGGAAGAATCTAGTCATATCTAGTCAGAAGAAAATAATAGAACACTTATTAGCAAGTATCCTATTTCAATTATCTAGGTTGTGATAATAGTTTTAAGTATAACAAAGACATTGAGAAGACGATAATAGATTTCAAGCTATCTGTGGAACAATTAGAACAACTTCGAAAGCAAAACAAATGAAATTCTACAAAGTTATGGCTGTCCTACTCTTGTATGTCTTCAAATCATGAAAAATAACAAAAAATCTTATGTGTGCCATTCACATGACTTTCTCTACATCTCTGCAACAAATTATTGTTAAGAAGCATACGCTTCTATTTACTTCATGCTAATTGAGAAAAAATTAGCAGAAATAGCCTTATTACTTGTTTCTTTTTAAGTAGAAGCGAAATAAGGGAGTACCATAGGTTAAAGTGATAGTCAAAAGCTGGTTGCTATGTGACTGAAGCTCCTTTGTTTGTATGGACAGGAGTTGACAAAGTCCTGTGTAAAAAAAGTAAAAGGTTTTTAAAGCTAAAACCAAAAGCAAGGAATATCTCGAAAACAACCTAATCCACGAAAAAAATTGTGTGTTTTAAACTGCTCTACATTTTTTGTGTGGCAATTTTTTCTTCATCTCTTACGGTTTAACAATTATGGAAAATTCCATAAAATTCATCCAGAATAAGGTAGTCTTCAGAGGCTATTCCCAGAAACTATTCCCACACGAAACTTTTTCTGATTTTTTTTTTTTTTTTGATGCAGGGAACTTTAAAACGACTATTTCCAGTGAAATTTAGTATCGAATTGATGGATGGAATGCAATACCTTCTCTATACGCTATGTACATAGTACGTGTAGAGAAAGTAAAAAGAACAAAGACCTACTACTAGAATACACCAATTTGCCCAAAATTTAATTTTGAATAAAATGTCAAAACATTGTTTCTTTAACAACACTTCTAGTATTATTTTATCAACACATAGATTTCATTTAATAATACCGAATATCTTGTAGATATTTAATTAATAATATGATTGAAGTCTTTTAGAAAATCAACCCTCATTGAGCAACTAAACGTTCTAGACATTATGCAATTGTCAGATAAATGCGCTTATCTATCAATTAATATATAATTTCATTATATAAGCTTAATAGACTAAAAGATTTTAAAAACAGTCTACATACTAATCGCTGTAAAAAGTGCTTATTTTTCCTTCCTTAAGCTTCAAATCAATTATGAACTTCGCCAAACTATACAATTTAGATGTTTACTTTCAGATCTCGTAATATAATCACTTAATTTTTTGCGAGTTGTTTTTGTCCCTTTATGTTAAAATGGCTTAATAATATATTCATATATAATCCAGTTATATACGGAAGCATTAAATTAGAACATATTATTATCTGAAATATCATGGAAGTTAAGTACATTTGAGAGCTGTTATTTAATTTAAAATCACCTCTTCACTCGCCAGTCTGCTTTGTTCGCTGCTTCTACGTAGTAGGTCCATAGATGGCGTTTAATAAGTAATGAATGCATGAATGAATATTTTATGACACTATACAGCAGTCACAGTTATGCAGAATACATTTAAATTGTAAAAGTATATGTTTAGAAAATAAAGTTGAGAGAAATTATTAAAGCAGCCAACCAAAATTACGGTAATTTTTCAGTGGTACAAAATACAAGCATTTGTTTAAAACTCATAATCTAGTTTTAAATTAGTTTTATAAACATGAATACTTGTTTTTTCGCAGTCAGCTTACCCTCCCATATTTATAACTGTCACCCCCCTAGGACTTACAAGTGGGTGACTAGAGGTCAGAAGCATGTCAGGGAGCCAACGGCACGGAACTACAGAACCTGGGATGAATGGTCGGCCCGTAGCTAGGCATGAGCGTGAGAAAATAGCTGATGAATGCGAACTGGATATTAGGAAAGCTGATGAAGGAACAATTGGTGGAATGAGTGGCGGATGAACCCGGAGAAAACCCGCCAAGACGCTATTTCGTCCATCGCAATCCCACATGCGGGCACTTGAGGTCGAACATTAAACATTAATACCAATATTTAAATTAATACCTACAATGTAATAAAATGAACAGCAAGATTCAAATTAAACTGCTTCGACTCAGCAAATATTGTTTCTCCAGCGATGTTTAGCTCTTCTCACACTGTCCTTTCTTCCGGGTTTGTATTTTGAAACTATTTTGGTTAGCCTATTACCTGGTATCCGTCCTATATGATTGGACAAGTTTTGTTTGTATGTATAGATTTTGCTCTTTAAATTTAATCTTTTTAATTAGCCGCAAATTATTTAATTCCTTATGTGGTCCAAACGAGTATATCCAGCAATACTTCTTAAAAATCTCATATCCGCTCTTTCTACCATTCTTTTATCGCTTCTATTCACCTCTTAATTTTCGGATCTATACGTGAATACTGGCGCGGCCATGGTTTTATAAACCTTCAACATCATTTCCTTTCGAGTTTTACTTTTTAGAGTTCAGAGTATATGTTCTGAAATGTGTATAATTTTTGTTTTACATCTATGTCATCATACAATGTAATATGTGATCCCAGGTAACTAAATCTTGTACTTTTTCTATTGATGTATTTTATTTTATTTTTTTACGTTAAAAAGGCTATGACTTGTTTGCTTTTTGTGATGAAATATTTAAATTGTACTGACTTATTATTTTTCCAGCTGATTTCTTGCTATTTGAAGCAAGTTAGTTGTTTATCAGCAAATAAGATTGCATTTAGATTAGTAGAATTAACTGGTATTAAAAGTATACCATTAATAAATATAGTCCACGTGGATTTATAGCTACTCTCTGTATTAACTTTAGATTATATTCAAATTATGTTGAGTAGTAACGTGTTAAGTTTGAATTTCATACTGTCTAAATACATTTTAAACATTATATATAATATCCTACATAATTTTCTCCATCCAGCTTATCGATTCCTATTCCTTAGGTATGCCTACATATAATGCTCATTAAAAGATGTTTTTCCATTCATGCCAGTATTGCACAATTCAGTAATTTCTAGCTCAGGGTAGACAAAATCCAATATATGGAAACAAAACGTAGTTTTTATATGCTATTTATGTGAATAATCACGAAACAATATATTTAGAGAACAATTTTCAAACTGGAGACACCTAAATAATTGCAAGGAATGCTAATATTGCATATGTTTTCCACAGATTAACGTTATAGTACATCTTTTGCGCTTTCGTCTATTTTTACTTTCTCTTCACGTACCTACTATGTACATAGTGTATAAAGAAGGTATTGTAAAGCACCAAAAAATTCGATACCGAAATTTCACCGGAAATAAAAGTTTTGAGACCCCTGCATCCAAAAAAATATTTTTAGAACATGCCGTATGTATGCTTGTTTGTGTGTGTGTGTCTTTCTGGGGCAGCATAACTCAAAAATGAAAAAGACCATTAAATACCATACTTAGTATTTAAGTTTGATATCTTCCAAGGATGCAACACGAATATTTTCAAAAAACTTCCCCCACTTCAACTATCCTTTACATGGAACATTTTTCCAAAATTTTGATTTTCTAAAAAAATGGCTCTAACGATTTTCATTATCTCTTATATTTAAGATATTTATATGACAAAAATGAATAACTTCAATTTTCTGGAAATGACTTTTGAAGACAAGTTTATTCTGCGGAATTTTGCATAACTGGTAAACCGTAAGACATAGACAAAACTTACCACACAAAAATATAGAGCTCGTTAAAACAAGAATTTATGTTATATGCATTTTTGTCATGGAGTGGTCCGTTTACGAGATAGTCCTTATTATTATTGGTTTCAGCTTTAAAATACTTATATTTTTCTCACACAGGAATTTGTCAACTCCTGTCCATACAAACAAAGGTATTTCAATCGCATAGCAACCAGCTTTTAGAAGATTTTACTGTCGATTTAGCGTAAGATGCTCCCTTATTTCCCTTCTACTTGCATGGAATAAAATAAAAAGACAATTTTTGCTATTTTTTTCTCGATTAGCATTAAGTAAATAGAAGAATAAGTTGTTTCACAATTTATTGCAGAGATGTAGAGAAAGTAATGTGAATGGAACACATCAGATTTTATGGTATGTAATGTAGTAAGTTAAGTAAAACTGAAATCATAACATACAATTAATATAATTATAATTATTTTGCGAAAAATAAAAGGTAATTATGTAAAAGACTGTTTTGAAAGAAAAAAAAACAGTTTGGAAACACGAAAATTATCGCCTTAGGTCCTTGCAAGATTAATAAGTTGGGTGGATTTCCGTTGCTACTGAAGACCTTGAGAGGAATGTCTTGTTATGGATGAGTTTTCAAACCCCTAAACGAGCGACAATAGTCCTATATATCAACAACAAAAGGTTACATATCTGCCCTGAGATGCGCCAATTGCCCTCTAGGGCATACATATTCATATCTCGGGGACCAGTGGCTGAGAATCTACAAGATCACGTTGTCTGTTCTCGACTCAGGGCATAGTGAAGCAAGTTCCCTTATTAAGCATGTTTAAGGATTCATCAGGCAGTCATGACAGTTCAGCAACAGTACAAGAGCTTCTTCCAATACCTGTGACATTTTGCAATTTATCGTTGGTTATTTTACGAGATGAATCACAATGATGCAATCAGACTACTGGCCAGCCACAGAGAACTGGTCAAGCTTGCAAGGTAAAAGCTAGCAATTGTGGGCGTAGACAGAACAATTAGACTGCCTCCGAGGTCAAGTGGTCAGCGAGCTTTCTCAACCGGGGGTCCCGGGTTCGATTCCCGGCTGGGACGGGGAATTTTTCTTTAACCAGAACTATTCCCTATCCCCACAGTCTGGAAGTATATATGCGAGAGTGAATGTGTGTGTGTTTGAGGAAAATAAAAAAAAAAAAAAAACGATTTAGAGCCAATGTAAAGACTACAGACGAGTTGTTTCTAATACAAAGCCTCCAATATGACCTTAGATGTTAAAGGGGGCTATATAAATGAAACAATAAAACGACAGTTACCTAGATCTAATTGGTTACAAAGCATTTAGAAAACAAGACACAAGTGAGTCAATACCCTAGCAAAAACAGACGAGATGGCAACACGCATTACAAGTTTCTCTGTTGTTATCACCATCTTAATAGGACTGGCCTATTAGCTGTGAGGAATTATCTTGATCCCAATAATATATACTTAGCTACATATTTATGGACACTTTTTACTTTCTCTAGCCCCGTATGTACGATGTACATAGGGATAGAGAAGTATTGTATTCCACCCAAAAATTCGATACCGAGATTTCACCGGAAATATATGTTTAAGGGCCCCTTGTATCCAAAAAAAGCATTTTCAGAAAAAGGTCCGTGTGTGTGTCCGTGTGTCCGCGTGCCTGTGAACACGATAACTCAAAAACGAAAAGTAGCTAAAATACCCAACTTGGTATTTAAGCTTAGTATCTTCCAGGGATGCGACACAAATATTTTGAGAAAAATCCCCCCTCCCTAAACTACCCTTTACATGGAACTTTTTTCGAAAATGTTTATTTTCTTAAAAATGGCTAACGATTTTGATTAAAATATCCTATATTAAAGATATTTACCTGACAAATAAAATGTTTATCTTGAATTTTCTGGGAATAGCTTCTAAAGATTTGTTTATTCTTGATGAATTTTGCTTAATTTGGCAAAACTAGATAGACAAAAACTTACTATACAAAAAGTGTAGGTTTTGTTAAAATACAAAACTTGTGCCATATACTTTTTTCCATGGAGCTTACCGTTTTCGAGGTATTCATTGTTATTGGTTTCAGGTTGTGAAGTACTTGATACTTTTCTCAGATGGGAGTGTCCGCTTTTCTTTTGTTCTACTCCTGGCCAAGAAAAGAAGTGATTTGTAATGATAATCGTATAACGACAGCTTTTAAAGCATTTGACTATCTATTTAGCCTAGTGTATTCCGTTATTTTCTTCCTACTTATAAGGAACTAAGTAATAAGAACATTCTGCTAATGATTATCTCGATTAGCAAGGTGCAGAAAGAAGAATAATCTTATGTAAGAAGTTTGTAGAACAGCTAGAGAAAGTCATGTGAGTGTAACACATCAGATTTTTAACTAAATTAATTCTCAAATTTGAATGTTTCATTCACTTCTCATTCAGAATCACTATCATATACATTATAGCCGGTTTCATGGTTTAATAAGGTACGAACACCAGTTAAGCTAGGTACACTTTGATTTAAGCTATGCAAGTTTTACAATAGAGCAACCATAGTCTGGCTTGACTCAGTTGAACTCCAGGGAACTCTAATAGTTAATAACGATTGCGCATGCACATCCAGTGAATTTCCATCGTTTATGGCGAACGCTGTTCGTAAAAAAAATATTGTAGATTAACCAGCAACATACGCTTACAGTGACCAAACAGTCCGGTCAAAGATACTGTGAACTTTACTTGTTAAAAAGCGAGCATCCTCCTACAAATTGTGAAGTGCATCTGCATGTAGTGTAGTAAGAAAATAAATCTGATATGTTCCATTCATACGACTTTCTCTGTATCTTGGAAATAAATTATTCTTAAAAAGCTTACTCTCTTATCTACTCTATGCTAATCGAAATAAACATTAGCAGAAATGGTCTTATTACCTACTTTCTTGTGAGTAGAAGGAAAATAAGGGAGTCCATTAGACCCTTTTCACCGGATGAATTTGTTCTCATGTAAACAAAGCACCAAATGTATTCTTCCGCTTACTTACTCTGATTGGAGGGAACGTTTGCAACCTTGGAACTGTCATCGCTTTCCTTCCTCTCGTTCTTTTTCGCGGGATAATTTAGAAACACGCTACTCATTAGATAATTGCGTATAATACTTCGAACTAAATGTACAAATAAGAAATATAAAAATTCCTATACGAAAACCATATCTAATCAGAAGCAAAGAGGTTAGATTCTATCAAGATCAGAGATCTGCTCCTCCTCTGTCCCTTCATCTTCTTCTGCTTGCGTTTTACTCAATGATGATATCTATCCATACCTGGGAGGCTGACAGGCCTTCTATGCATATTCCGTTGACGAAATACAGTTTCCAATGTATTGCTAAAAATAAGCTTATGTGTTCCATTCACATGACTTTCTCTACCCCTCTGCAAAAAATACTGTTAAAAAGCTTTGCTTCTATTTACTTCATACTAATTGAGAAAAATTAGCAGAAATAGCCATATTACTTGCTTCCTTGTAAGTAGAAGCGAAATAAGGGAGTACCATAGGTCAAAGTGATAGTGAAAAGCTGGTTGCTATGTCACTGAATTTATTTTGTTTATATGGACAGGAGTTGAAAATTTCCTGTGTGAGAAAAGTATAAGTTTTTCGAAGCAGAAACCAAAATCAAGGAATATCTCAAAAACGATAAACTCCACGAAAAAAATGCACATTACATAAATTGTGTGCTTTAACGTGCTCTACATTTTTTGTGTGGTAAATTTTTGTCTATCTCTTACGATTTAGCAGTTATGCAAAATTCCGTAAAATTCATCCAGAATAAAGTAGTCTTCAGAAGCTATTCCCAGAAAATGCAAGATATACATTTTATTAGGCAAGTAAATATCTTAAATATAAGGGATTTTAATCAAAATCGTTAGAGCCATTTTTAAGCAAATCAAAAGTTTCGACATTTTTCCATGTAAAGGGTAGTTTGGGGTGGGGGGATTTTCTTGAAAATCTTCGTGTCGCACCCTTGGAAGATACTAAACTTAAATACCAAGTTTGGGTCTTAACGGCCTTTTTGTTTTTGAGCTATGCTGCCCACAGACACACACACACAGACACACACACAGACAGACACAACACACACAGACACACAAAGACATGGACATTTTTCTAAAAATTCTTTTTTTTTTGGATTCAGGGGGTCTCAAAACATATATTTCCGGTGAAATCTCGGTATCGAATTTTTGGGTGCAATACAATATCTTCCCTATACACTATGTACAAAGTTTGTATAGAGAAAGTAGTAAACTCCTAATCATAATCGTAAAACAGAACCGAAGTTTCATCGCGATGAAATATTTAAAGCCCTTTCAGTTTGTATGCGAAAATGTAACAACACATCCCCACGGTCAACAATGATATTCTTACAGTTTCTTTTCCTGAATTCAAATCAATGCAAGTAGCAGCTTATAAAAATATGTTTGCTTGAACGTAAGAAGGTCGGAGTCACCGTTCACAAACTCAAGTAGTATTTTGAATGTAAGTGGCTCATTAATGTAGAGGAAATGAACTTTTTGATGTATGCACTCATAACACGTTTGTCACACTGAACTTCTAGCATAGGCTTTTTACGTGTTCTTGATTTTCCAGGTGTGATTTATCTTGCGTGCTTTTAAACTATCACTAGGCGCGTAATTTATGTTTAATGCACACATACGTCTGTAAACTCCGCTGTCACATTAACAATATCCTTGTTGGTCAATGTGGGATATTTCTTACATAGTTTGTCGCACAATTCAAATTTACACCTTTCTCACCACTCGTCTAAAAATCTTACCTCTGCGAAGTTTTACTGACTACATTTGTTCGGCTATGATGGTTTATTGGCCTTTCTTTCCTGCTTCTAAAGCTCACCAGCAGAAGGCAGTCTGTGCATTCTGTGGCTCATTTTCTAATTAAGTCTAATTTGGCTGCTTATTTCAGATTCATTTTGCTGCCACTCTACATAATAACACGGCATCACCATTAAAGTACACTTGATTCGCTTTTTCGCACATGTCTCTGTTTACACAAATACTTATTCAGTCTGTGAAAATGGTCAAGGCTAAATGGATAGTCAAATCTTTTAAAAGCTGGTTGCATTGCCAGGATTTGACAATTCCCTGTTTGTGGAAAATATTTTAGAACTTAAACCCAGTAATAAGGAATATCTAAAATGGTGAACTCCACAAAAAAACGTACATTACATAAATTGTGTGTTTTAATGAGATCTACGTGTTATGTGTAGTAAAGTTTTTGTCTAACTCTTATGGTTTCAGTTATGCAAAATTCTGCCAGAATATTGAGGTCTTCAGAGGCTATTCCCAGAAACGTCAGGATATACAATTTTATTTGCCTTGTAAATAGCTTTAACATTCTGTATTTTAATCAAAATTGTTTGAGCTATCGTAGTTTTTCCATATAAAGGGTTTAGTGAGAGGGTTTTCCTCAAAATGTTACTGTTGCTTCCTTGGAACCTAATAAACTTAAATATCAAGCTTGGTATTTCACCGTTTTTGAGTTATGTTCACCTCACACGCATACACACACACGCACGCACACTACCGACCTTTTTCAACAACAAAAAAAGTGTATTTCCGGTGAAATCTTGGTTTCGAATTTTTGGATGGAGTGAAATACCTTCTCTACATTCGTACCCTTTACCATGTAGACAAAGTAACAATGTGGGTAGAAATTGCGATACGAAGAGTGGATTAGAGTTGTGTAAAACAGTTTTGAGAGATCTACATGCTGTACATTTTGAGATGGCGGAAAAATGTCCAGCTGCGGCTAGCATGATTTTAAAATAAGAACTAAAGCTTTCCTGGCGACGTGTTAATTCAAAATCTTCTCGGGCTTCTAGCCAGGTAAAAACTTGGCTTGACACCAACGTTTCGAAGAAGTACATCTTCCTCGTCTTCAGTTCACCCTGAAGACGAGGAAGATGTACTTCTTCGAAACGTTGGTGTCAAGCCAAGTTTTTACCTGGCTAGAAGCCCGAGAAGATTTTGAATTAGCATGATTTTGTTTGGATATTATAACCTATAAGTAGCATTGCTTCTGACCAAATACTGAATTGTAAAGCAATAATACATGTAACACAATGAGTGCGACCAATTATACGATAACGGTATAAAGAATAAAACTAGTTTTTGTTTGTCAGTTTATTTTATGTTTGATTATAGTTTTATTTGTATCAGGAACAATTTCTGGTACCATCCTTGTCAATTGTTTCCTTAATCGAAATCTCTCGCGGAAATGTCGCTCATTCGATGCTTCACATTCGAAACGTTTAGATAGTCCTCTGTGGTGCAGATGGGTTTAGAATAATCCACTTGTTTAGCACTAATGTCGTTTTCTTTGCGATTCTCTAAATTAACCAGCAGTTCAGTACGATTCAAGACAAGTCGCCGATAAGCTTGGCTTATCGACTGAACTATTACCGTAAAACTCATCTGTAGCTTAAGTTTATGCATACGCCCTAACCGAAGTTTAAACTTAAGCTATGAAACCGAGCCTGTTAGCATAATAAATACTCTATTGAAACTTTTGCAACTCTGAAACTCATGCTAATTTGGTCCTTGGTTACTTTGGCCCAACTTTGAAAAATATTTATTTTTACTTTCTCTACATAGTAAATGATTCGAAGGTAGAGAAGATATTGCACTCCACTCAAACAGTCGGTGCCGAGATTTCATTGGAAATGCACGTTTTAGGGTCCTCTGTATTCTACAAAAATGCACTTTCTTTTCACGTAGTATGTACTTTGTGTATAGCGAAGGTCTTGTATTCCATCCAAAATTTCGATACCAAGATGTTATCGGAAATACAGGTTTTAGGGTCCCCTATATACAAAAAAAAGGGTTTTTTTTCAGAAAAAAGTCTGTGCGTGTGTCTGTGCGATAACTCAAAAACGTGAAATAACAAACTTGATATTTAAGATTTTCATCTTCCAAGGAAGCGACACGAAGATTTTGAGGAAAACCCGCACACCAAACTACTGAATCCCTTTATCCAAAAATAGGCACTTAACTGGAAGATCTACGACTACAACTACTCCGCCCATCCCTACCAGATAAAGAAGACTGAGTTACCGGAAGACTTCTATACAATGGACACAATGACCAGAGATGACTGCACGGAACTGCGCCACGTAGTAACCAGACTTGCTCTCCATGGATTTCACGCAAAACAGGCAGCACCAAGAGTTTCATGAATCTTATGAATATTGCGTGTGCTCCTTATGTGGGAAAAACTGTGGAAAATACCATGTACTACAGTATAAAAACCACACAGAGTCATTAACCATGTTTACAAACAGTGAAATTGAACACTAGACTTGCACATTGTGCACTTTTCCTTATTAAAAACACATTTTAGAAACATGTGTTTGTATGTGACTCATAAAATCATCTCTAGTTGTTCCAAATACAAAGTATTCTTACAAAAATTATTCTTTTATCTACACCATGCTAATCCAGATAAACTTTAGCAGAATCGGTCTTAATACTTGCTTCATTACAAGTAGAAGGGAAATAAGGGAATACATTGTGCTAAAGCGATAGTAAAACATTTTAAAAACTGGTCGCTATGTGAGGTTCGCTTCACTTTGCATGGACCAGTTTGAGAAAAGTTGTAGTTTAAAATTGAAACCAATAACAAGGAATATATTAAAAATGGTCAACTCTACAAGAAAAACTTATATAACATATATTATGTGTTTTCACGAGATCTATATTTTTCTGTATTAAGGGTTTTTCTATCATTTATGGTTTAACCGTCATGCAAGATTCTGTAAAACTCATCCAGAATAAAGAGGTTTTCAGAGGCTATTCACAGTAAATTCAAAATAAACATTTTATTTCTTATGTACATAAACATTTTAAATATACGATATTTTAATCAAAATAGTTAGAGGCATGGTTAAAAAAATTCAAAAACAAAATTCCATTTAAAGGTTAGTTTGGGGTATGGGGATTTTTTTTAAATATTCGTTCCGCATTCTTGGAAGATGTTAAACACAAATACTGAGTTTGGTTTTTAAGCTATGCAGTCCACAGGCATACACAGGAAACGTTTTCTAAAAATGTTTTTTTCGAACTGAGGGGATCTCAAAACAAATTTCCGATGAAATATCAACATCAATTTTTGACAGAATAAAATAACTTCTGTAACTACTATGTTACGTACTAGAGAAAGTAAAAGGACCTGAGAAATGCCTTTTAAGCTGAAAGGTTCCGCTTAGCGCCCAACACACTGTCATAACCATCTTTGACTCTTGACTTTCTGAGATGTTGATACTGCAAACCTGGGACGTTGGCTATCTCTGTACGTCGCATAGAAAAGCTTGTAATCTGTTGTTTGCAATTTTAAACACATCTTTGTCGCGCATCGTATGTTGGGAAGACCGCTACCGTCGGAAGCGAGCGAGAGACGGTCCCTTTGAATAGAAACCCTTTAAATATTACAACACCGTATAGTCCTCCTATATCCGGAATGTACACGGCTTGCATCTGCGTTCTTTTCAGTCGTGCGTGTAATTACTCGCCAATAGAGCAATTTATTTAAGCTCTCTCGCTGAATCCCCAGGGGGACATTGTTGAACAATTGCAAGTGACACAACACAGAATGCTGCTGATATTGTCACTGCACGATATGGTTTCACTAAAGCCGAGCAACAAGACATGGCAACACTTACAATGGAGAACATTTCAAAACTGATGGAGGCAACGTTCGAAAACACCATTTAATATCCCTCGACCGTATTGTGCACCTTTCCGTCCGTTTACTTATGTGGATAATCAAAAATATTTGGAAAACTGAAAAAGTAGATTTAATATTCCTCCCTAAGCTATCTAATTGAGTTAGTCCATTTTTTTTTTACTTTCTCTACACGTAATATGTACAGTGTGTTGAGAGGGTATAATATTCCACCCAAAAAACCGATATCGAGATTTCAACGGAAATACATGTTTTGGGTCCCCCTGAATCCAAAAAAGCATTTTTGGAAAAAGGTCCGTATGTGTTTCTGTGAACAGCAAAGCTCAAAAACGAAAAGATCGTTAAACACCAAACTTGGTATTTAAGTTTGCTATCTTCCAAGGATGCAACACGCAAATTTTGAAGAAAAACCCCCCACACCGAACTATCGAAATTTTTTATTTTCTCAAAAATGGCTCTAACGATTTTGATTAAAATATCGTATATTAGAGATATTTGCCTGACAAATGAAATGTATATAATGAGTTCATCGGGAATAGCATCTAAAGGCCTTTATATTCTGGATTATTTTTATTGAATGTTGTACAACTGGTAAACCGTAAGAGATAGACATAAATTTACCAAGCAAAAAATGTAGATCACCATAAAACACACAATTTATGTCATACACATTTTTTTTCGCTGAGTTGATCGTTGTTGAGATATTCCTTGTTATTGGTTTCAGCTTTAAAAAACATACTGCCCGCCTGGTTAGCGTGGTGGTAGCATGTCTGCCTCACGTTCAAAAGTTCGTGAGTTCGAATCTCGCTTAGGGTGAGTTACCCGGGCAAGGTTTTTTTTCGGGGTTTTCCCTTATCCCGAGAAGACGAATGTCGAGCATCTTTAAGCTCCATGGACCCCGAGATCATTTGAGCATCATATCATCAATTGCATTCATCGTCCGATGACCAAACCAGGTTAAAGGACGTTAAACTACAACAAAAAAAACAAAAAAAAACAAAAAAAAAAACATACTTTTCTCATACAGGAATTTGTCAACTTCTGTCCATACAAACAAAGGAACTTCAGTCACATAGCAACCAGCTTTTGACTATCACTTTAACCTATGGTGCTCTCTTATTTCGCTACTACTTACAAGGAGGCATGTAATAAGACTATTTATGCAAATGTTTCTCAATTAGCATGAAGTGAATAGAAGCATAAGTTGTTTAACAATAATTTGTTGTAGAGATGTAGAGAAAATTATGTGAATGCAACACATAAGATTTTTGTACTTTAGTGCCCTACTTTATATCGGTGAAGTGATACTCAAATGACAAGACTCGTGGACAGGGCTACAACTCCACCAATTTACTATCAAAATTGATGGCTTTTCAAATTATTTGACGGGCAAAATTTACTTTTGACGGAAGACAGTTTTTTGACAGATATTATTAGCAATTATCAATTAGTGTTATATTGGTTTTATTTAGAAAAACCTCACGGATGTAAATCTTGTGTAATTAAAAAGACATTCTGTTAGGTAATATACACAGCTATGTTTTATTTAGAGCTAACAATAACAAACATCTCGGATGACTGAACATAACACTGTGGCACATGGCCACATATATGAATCAGTGAATTTCGAATGCAGCATAGTGAACGCAGTGTTCCATTGCCGTGCCTTGGTGTATGTTTAACACTTGATAGTGTTCTTACTTTCTCTACACGTACAATGTACATAGTGTATAGAGTAGGTATTGCACTCCACCCAAAATTTCGATAGCGAGATTTCACCGGAAATAGACGTGTGTGTCCGTGTGTCTGTGAACACGATAACTCAAAAACGCAAACTCCGTGAAATACCAAACTTGGTATTTAAGTTTAGTATCTTTCAAGGATGTGACACGAAGACTTGGAAAAAATTACCCGCACCCCAAACTACCCTTTACATGGAAAAAATTTCAATTTTTTTATTTTCTCAGAAATGGCTCTAACGACTTTGGTTAAAATACCGTATATTAAAGATATTTATATGTAAAGTAAAATGTAGATCTTGAATTTTCTGGGGCACAATCTCTAAAGATCTCTTTATTCTAAATAAATTTTGCTGGATTTTGCGTAACTGTATAACCATAAGAGATAGAAAAAACATAATATGCAAAAAATGTAGATCTCGTTAAAACACACAATTTGTATCACATACGTTTTTTTCCCCCTTGATTTGACAATTTCTGAGATATTCCTTGTTATTGTTTCAGATTTAAAATACTTAAACTTTTTCCATACCGAAAGTTGTAAACTCCTGGCCCTACATAGATACGGATTTCATCCACATGGCACCAGCTTTTAAAAGTTTTGACTCTCGTTTCAACTTAGTGTATTCTCTTATTTTCCTTCTACTTTCAAGGAAGAAAGTAATTAAGACAAATTCTGCTAATGTTTATCTCGATTATCATAAATTAGATAGAAGAATATGATTTTAACAATAATTTGGAATAGTTATATAGAAAGAGTCGTATTAATGGAACACATCAGATCAAATTTCAGCCTATCAAACACACGTATGCTGCAGAAACTGCTCGTACGTTGTTTCAGTTAATCACTGGGCAATTAGATCCCTCAATTATCTTTCTGATATAGCCCAAAAAAACTCCAGAAAACTAATAAGTTTAATTTAATTTAAGTTTTATTTAAAAAAAATCCTGAAATGTGTATTTTGACGGTTTTTTTGACGAAATTTGGTGTGTTGGCGACACTGCTCGTGTAGATTAAAGTTACTCAATATTCATCTTATCAGGATAAAGGAAAAACTCCGGAAAATAGCTATCCGGGTAATTTGCCCCAACCAGATTGCAACTTGGAAGCTCTTGAATGTGAGGCTGGATAGAACCATCTTTTGTGATTACGGCAATGTTCATTTCTACAAACGCATTTATTACCATGATGATCAGTGTGTAAGGACGCTCAACTATTAGATCGTCAGCTCTCTTGCTATAAACCAAATCAACACAAAATACGCTGATAAAATCAATGTAAAAAAATCATGATTTTCTCTACATCTCTGCAACAAATTATTGTTCAAAAGCTTATGCTTGTATTTACTTCATGCTAATCAAGAAAAAATTAGCAGAAATAGTCTTATTACTTGCTTTCATGCAAGTAGAAGCGAAATAAGGGAGTACCATAGGTTAAAGTGATAGTCAAAAGCTGGTTACTATGTGACTGAAGTTCCTTTGTTTGTATGGATCGGAATTGACAAATTCCTGTACGAGAAGAGTATAAGTATTTAAAGCTGAAACCAATAACAAGGATTATCTCAAAAACGATCAACTCCACGAAAAAATGCATCCAACATAAATTGTGCATTTTAACGTACTCTATAGTTTGTGTGGTAAGTTTTTGTCCCTCTCTTACGGTTTAGCAGTTATGCAAAAATTCCTTAAAATTCATCCAGAATAAATTAGTCTTTAGAGGTTATTCCCAGAAAATTCAAGATATACATGTTATTTATGAGGTAAATATCTTTGATATACGATATTTTAATCAAAATGGTTAGAGCCACTTTTGAGAAAATAAAATTTTTCGAAAAAATCCATATAAAGGGAAGTTGGGAGAGTGGTGATTTTCTTGAAAAGATTCGTGTCGCATCCTTGGAAGATACCAAACTTAAATATCAGCTTTGGTTTTTAACAGCCTTTTCGTTTTTGAGCTATGCTAAGTACACACACAGACACACATGTACCCTGGGTTCGATCCCAAGCGACCGTATGTGAGACTTGTGTACAAAGGGGCGATGGGGCGGGTTTTCTCCGGGTTCTCCGGTTTCCCCCGCCATTGCATTCCACCGGTGCTCCATCTTCAATCATGTATCACCAGTGTCACCGCCTGCGGTGCCATAAGTAGTTAAAGCGGGCGTTAAACACTACCAAAAAACACATGGACCTTTTTCTAAAAATGCATTTTTTATTCAGGGGGCCCTAAAACATGTATTTCCTGTAAAATCTCGGTATGGAATTTTTGTGTGGAATACAATACTTCCTCTATATACTTTATACATAGTATGTATAGAGAAAGTAAAAATCATATGAATATAGTATAAATATAACTAATCGATGGCATTGTTTCAATATAACATAATGCTCTTCCAGGTTCAACTTTTGTTTTGTTTTGTAAATAATTCCCTAGAAAAAACACTGTCATCTTGATACGCATTCCCCTCATTACCTAACCGGCCATCAGTGACAATTAGCAAATTAGTGGTGGTAAATAAGTTTGCAACCATCTGTTGCTACTTTTTCATCCAGACCACACATTCACATCACCGGATTTCATAGATGGCACTGCTGACTCGTTCAACGGGCATTCTTAAACCCTGATTATTCCTCTGAAAGCTCTCATGGTCATCCTATCATGTTTGAAATTGTCAAATCCACAGAACGGGCTCGCTCTGGTCTCTCACAGCGTTTCGTTACTAATGCTGACGTCATGTGTGTTTTCTGATGAATATTGTAGGAACATCTGTCACGTTTGCCAGTGAGGGAGCAGAAGTAGTAATACTGGATGCATATCTTGGCTAATTATAGGGGTACCGAGGAATGATGAATTCCATTCCATAGCTTTTTCTGCCTATAGTGCAACAATATCCCTACAGAAAGTATTTTTCTGTCCATTTCGAATTCATTTATCACTTAGTTCCTTGTAAGTAGAAATGCGGTAATTAAGTAGCCTAAAGCGATGTCCAAGTATTTTAAAAGCAGATGGTATGAGATGCAATTGGAATTCCCGTCTCTTTAAATGATGAAAATAATGTAAGTATTAGAAGTTTTAAATATCAATTAGGAGCATTTCGGAAATGGTTATAAAAATGCGCATGACATAGATTGTGTGTTTAACTGTGTTTTAATTTATTGTTTCTACATATTTTCTGTAATAACTTTTTGTCTATCTCTTACGGTATACCAGTTAGGCAAAAGTCATTTCAGATTGAAGAGATCTTCAGACGCTATTCCCTATAAATTCAACATATGCATTTTGTCATGTAAATATTTTTATGTGCGGTATTTGAGTCAACATTTCTACATTCATTTGTTAAACAATCGAATATTACGAATAATGTTCCATATAAAGCGTAGATTTGGTTGGTAGTTTTTCTTGAAAGCCTTCCTTGGAAGATAACTAAGTTTAAATACCACAACTTTTTGTTTCCGAGTTATGTTGAACATACACAAGCGCGCGGAGCTTTTTCTAAAAATGTTTTTTAATTCAGGGTAAAACACGAATTTTTGGTAAAATTTCGATATCAAATTTTTGGCTGAAATACCATCTCTGCCTACTCTATATGTACATAGTACTTGATAGAGAAAGTAAATATTTACAGCAATCCTTTAGCATCTCAAATAAAAGAAGGGTATTCTGGACGCTACTGTCAGACAGAAAAGAACTGGAGGTAATATGTAAATGTCTGCAATAAAAAAACATCTGATGTGTTCCATTCACATGACTTTCTCTACATTTCTGCAACAAATTGTTAATAAAAGGTTTATGCTTCTATTTACTTCATGGTAATAAAAGAAATTAACAGAAATAGTCTTATTACTTGCTTCCTTGTAAGTAAAAGGCAAATAAGGGAGTGCCATAAGTTAAAGTGATAGTCAAAAGCTGGTTGCTATGCGACTGAAGTTCGTTTGTTTGTATGGACAGGAGTTAACAAACTCCTGTATGAGAAAAGTATACGTTTTAAAGCTGAAACCAATAACAAGGAATATCTAAACAAAAAACAATTAGAAAAACGATCAACTTCACGATAAAAATGTACCTATATGACATAAATTGTGTGCTTTTTCGTGATATTTATTTTTTGTGGAGTAACTTTTTGTCTATCTCTTACGGTTTAGCAATTATGCATTAGCGGTTTAGTAAAATTCATCTAGAATAAAGTAGTCTTCAGAGGCTATTCTTAGAAAATTCAAGACATACAGTTTGTTAGCTAAATATCTTTAATATAAGATATATTAATCGAAATCGTTAGAGCCAATTTTGAGAAAATCAAAATTTTCCAAAAAAAGGTCCATGTAAAGGGTTGTTTGGGATGGGAGGATTTTTCTCCAAATCTTCGTGTCACATTCCTAGAAGATACTGAACTTAAATACCAAGTTTGGTATTTTACTCTCTTTTCGTTTTTGAGTTATCGTGTTCAGAGACACACGGACACACAGACAGACAGACAGACAGACAGACAGACAGACCATTTTGGGAAAATGCTTTTTTTTAGATACAGGGGACCCACCCTAAAACATATATTTCCATTGAAATCTCGGTATCGAATTTTTGGGTGGAGTGCAATACCTTCTCTATACGCTATGTACATAGTGGGTGTAGAGAAAGTAATAAATAAATAAAAAAGCCAATGTTATAGAGTACTTACGGTTACCTAAGCCACATGTAGCAGCCCCTTATTAGGTTCCATCATTTTCCCGGGAGGGGGAGAGGAGCAGTTAAGTAGAACCAGGCATAATTTAGTGGTTGTTGTTAATGCTTTATTTTCAGTTTATTTAATTTTCTGATATTCTTAGTATGTTGTATTCTTGTATCTTAACTATTCTTTGCAATTCGTCATTATTTAATATATGTGTATAATTGGTCTGTTTGGTGCACACATAAAGTTGGCCTAGAAACGGTGAAACGAACGCCGTTTCACTACTCTCCTTATTTCAACTTAACTTAAAACACTTGATGTGTTCCATTCACATGACTTTCTCTATACTTTAGTAATAAATTATTGCTAAAAAGCTTATTTTTCTATTTGCTCCATTCTAATGGAGGAAAACATTAGTGGAAGTTGTTTAATCATTTGCCTTCTTGTAAGTAATATGGAAATAAGTGAATACACTAGACTAAAGCGATAGTCAATTTTTTTAAAAGCTGGTTGTCATGTGGTTAAACTTTCGTCTCCATACAGAGCCAATTTATGACAAAAGTTTTAGTATATTAAAACTGAAACCAATAATAAGAAACATCTCAGAAATGGCAACCCCACGAAAAATGTGTATGTGATTTAGATTGTGTGTTTTAATGGCATCTAAATTATTTATAAAATAATATTTTGTCTATCTTCTACGGCTTTATGTTTATACAACATTCATCAAAATTCATTCAGAGTAAAGAGGCCTTCCGATGTTATTTCAAGAAATTCAAGATATACATTATATTTGTTATGAAATATCTTTAATATGCTGTATTTTATCAAATTCGTTAGTTATTTTTAAGAACATCAAAAACTTTCATTTTTTTTTTCATTTAAAGGGTAGTTTGGGGTCGGGGAATTTTTCTTAAAGTCGTGTCGTACCCTTGGAATATACTAAGTTTAATAATAATAGTCAAAATCTGGTTGCTATGTGACTTAAATTCCTTTGTGTGTATGGACAGGAGTTCACCAATTCCCATAAGAGTAAAGTATAAGTATTTTAAACCTGAAACCAATAACAAGCAATATCTCAAAAACGGCCAACCTCACGAAAAAAATGTATATAACATGAATTGTTTGTTTAAACGAGCTCTACATTTTCTGGATCAATGGCTTTAATAGTAAGTGGTAAGTTTTTGTCTATCTCTTACGGTTTACCAGTTATGCAAAATTCCGCAAATTTAATCCAGAATAAATATGTCTTCAGATGCTATTCCTAGAAAATTGAAGATATACATTTTATTTGTCATGTAAATATCTTTGATTTTGAGTTACGCTGTTCGCTGGAATAAAACACACAATAAAACTTTTCTCAGTCATTACCTAACATATGCGCTTGAAAGATTTTATTGGTTTTCTGTTCATCACAATGTTACATGAAAATATTGGTCAAAATCTGCAAAAACGGTGCAAATATAAATATAAATTAATAAAAGTACGAAAGCCAATTTTATGTATATAACCTAAAGTTCATTCGTGCAATAAAATGTCTGCCAAAAATATCGCAGAGGCTGAGTACTTTTAAAGCCATTGATCCAGAAAATGTGATCAACCAGATAACGTTTAAACTTAAAATGTTTTTCAGTTAGGCTGTTCTGCCGATCACTAGTAAATATACTGCACGTATGTGGAAAAGGCACCTTCCGTGTTCAATAGTTACATATGGTGCATATTTTGTTTGTAGTTAGTACACAGATTCGTGTTTGCTGCGCCGAACTTGATGCTTCTGTGATGAAGTGTGAGGTCTGCAGTTCAAAATCCAGTGAAGCTTTCTTGCCAGGTTTTCCTCAGTTCTAACTGGCAAATGCCGTGGGGCTGCAACAGTTTCTTCCCAAATTTCATTTGTTGCATCTTGTTCACCACTGTGGTGCCATACGTAGCAGCAACAAGCAGTAAACACTACTAAAATGTGTATTACAACATCCTCAGCATCAGGGTGTTTGGCTAACCTCTTCTCTAGATTTCGCTTTTATTTATTAAACACGATATTTGTACATTTATTGTAAATAGAATTTGTTTAATTTTCAAGAACTGCCTCCGTGGTCGAAGGTCAGCGAGCTGAATTCTCACTTGGGGGTCTCAGGAGAAATGTTCTTTAACCAGAATTATTCCTCATCCCCCCATAGGATCTGAAGAATATCTGTAAGAGTGAATGAGCGTGTGTTTAGTTATATAAAATGATTAATCTAATGTTCTAAACTTATAGTAACACGAGTTGCTTTACAAGTCAAAGCCCCCGAAATGACCATAGGAGTTAAAGGGGGCTATACAAATGGAAATAATTAAAAAATTAAAAAAAAAGTAACAAAATTCTGGGAAAAAGTGAAAAAAGGGTGCTGAAAATGACATTAGTTATAAAAAGTGGTGAAATTGGAAAATACATGCAAAAAGTTGCAACCAAAACACAGTTAGCTGTTATTGTTATCTTTGAAAACCATGTTAGCTATTCTAATAGCTGAACTTATCATAACTTAACGTTTGAACGTTGTTTCCAATACTTTTTAAGGTTATAACCAAACATTTCTTGCTTAATTTGGAATCATTCCTGGATAAAAGTAAATCGGCCCACCTCGGTGTCCAAGAAATCCTAAGGTCAAATCTGATTAGGGTGAATTATTCGGATAAGGATTTCCCAAGATTTATGCTGAAAAGACACATGTGTGGTAAATCTAAGCTCTTTATTTCATTCATTCATCCATCCATCGTCTGTTGTGATCCAGTTTGTCAAGCCCACAAAACATTTATATTCCTGAGTAACAAATATAAACGCATACGCATAAACGGTAAAATCGATGTTTATATGAACAGAATATTAATCTGTAATAGGTAAATAAAATGTTTCAAAAATAAATTTCGGCAGCCTAGATTTTGTCTATCTCTTTTTTTAATATATCCACGGAGCAATGCCATTAACTTTTGTGTCATATCTGTTTTGCCTAAGTGTATTAATTATAATTTATAAAATGGACTGCACTAGTAAAATTTCTGATGTGTTACATACACATGTATTTTTCTACCCATTCTTTAAGAAACTGTTCTTAAAAAATAGTATTCTTCTGAGTCACAATACAAATAAACATTTATATAAATTATTTTTACATATTTCCTTGTAAATACAAATGAATAAGGGATTGAAATCAATAATAACAAAGATTTATTAAATTTATTTTTTTAAATTTATAAAATATTAACTACAAAAAATGTATTTTAACCACATCTATATTTTTGTGTAGTAAGTTTTTGTTTATCTTTTAAGGTTTTCCAGCTATGCAAAAGTCACCCAGAATGAACAGGACTTCAGAAGCTATACCATAAAATTCAAGATGTATATTTAATTTGTGATGTAAATGTCTTTAATATATAGTATTTTAATTAAATTGTTAGAGCCACGTTTGGTGTTAAACAGACTTTTCTTTTACGTTATGCTTTTCACGTACATACACGGGTCTTTTTCTAAAACTTTTTTTTTATTCAGGATTCTTCCAAAATGTATTTGCGGTAAAATCTTGGTATCGAATTCAATACCATCTCTACCTGCATGTATGTGGTCATGAGGTAGAGAAATTATATAGCAACTTTACTTTTGCGCTAAGTTCCATTTTCTCTGCTTCTTCGTGGACTAAATCTACGAGTTAATGTTAAGTGGTGCCTTTTTAAAATTTGAATTTAAACCTGCCTGCTTCTGTAGTGGGGGTTGGGTGTCTACCTCACTTTCAACAGATCCCGAGTTCGAATCTCGTTTAGGATGGGTTCCAGGATACGATTTTTTCTGGTGTTTTTCCTTATCCTGAGAAGACTAATATTGAGTTATTCTAGCTCACGGATTTCATTCATAGCCAGATATATCCACTGTTAAAGGAAGTTAAATTACAACAAAAATTTAAACCTACCCTTGAGTTTTACCATTGGAAGACTAGCACAAAGAACATGAAACACCAAAAGTTCCTCTACATACAGCAAACAGAGAGGGACGATGTGAAATAGAATACATATATAGCTATAAAGAAATGAAAAAATACGCAGAATGGATGAAAGCAAATCCAAACCATAATCCTCGAAAGGGAGATGCTGGGCATCCAGTCAAAAGAAGTTAGGATTTGCGATGAGGAAATGGGCTAAAGTTCAAATGCGAAAGATGAAAAGCAGCAGAGAAAAAGAGGAATATTTCGGTTCATGCTGCAAAACAAAGTGGCGGTACATTTTAGTTGATGAAGCACTGCATACGACCTTTGTAAGGAGGGCCCTCCCCCCATTAGTACGTGGTTTTTGAAGCAGAAGTGATTTCACCATTTGAGGAAATGACCACAGTCAAAGTTGCTTGACATGTCACGGAGGATGGTGACCTTGCTACACGTGCAAGCTATCGGGTCGTTCACTCATCCGGTTCCCCGGCTAACCCCGCCATCGATTTTCCGACGGAATTAAGGCGCATGAAAAGACGTTGCCCCCAACAGTTCGAATCCTATCACTATGAACCGCTTTCTTTTATATTATAGAGTAGGTTTATTGCTTTGTTTTTTATAATGCAACTGTTAAAACTGCAATTTTATTTTGCGGGTACCAGTTAATGTGTTCCATTCACATAATATTTTCTACATCTGTGTAACAAATTATAGTTAGCAAGCTTATTCTTTTATTTACTTCATGCTAATTCAGAGAAAAATTAGCAGAAATTCTTATTACGTGCCTCTTTGTAAGAAGAAGGGAATTAATGGAATACACTAGACTAAAATGATGGCCACCTGGTGGTATTATTTGCCTCACATTCAAAAGGTCCTGAATTCGAATATCGTTTAGAGTGAGTTACCCGGATAAAGCTTTTGTCTGGGTTTTCCCTTATCCTGAAAAGATGAATGTCGAATAACTTTAAGCTGCATGGCGCCCGAAATCATTTGAGGATTATTTCATCAATTTCATTCATCGTCCGATATAACCAGCCAGTTTAAAGGACGTTAAACTAAAAAACAATTATTAAAAGCTGGTTGCTATGGAATTGAAATCCGTTCCTTTGCATGACCAGGAGTTAACAAATTCCCATTTACGAGAAGTTTAAGTATTTTAAAATGTAAACCAATTACAAGCAATGTCCCGGAAACGGTCAAACCCAGGGAAAAAATGTAGATATGACATAAATGTTAGATTTTAACGAGTTCTGAATTTTATGTGTAGCAAGTTTTTGTCTAACTCTTACGGTTTACCAGTTATGACAAAATCAGAAAACTTCATTGAGAATAAAGAGGTCTTCAGAGGTATTCCCAGAACAGTTGAATTATTATGTAAATATCTTTAAGATACGGTATTTTAATCATAATCGTTGGAGGCATTTTTGAGAAAATCAAATTTTTTGAAATTTGTTCCATGTAAATGGTAGTTGAGGGTGGGGGATTTTCTTGAAAACCTTTTCATCTCATTCTTGGAAGATACTGAACTAAATATCACGTTTGGTACTTAACGGACTTTTCGTTTTTGAACTATTTTGCCCAAAGACACACAGAGACTCGCACATTGACATTTTTTTATTCAGGGGGTCTTAAAACATGTATTTCCGGTGAAAATCCAGTATCGTATTTTGATTATGTTACAATATCTTCTCTATAGAGAAGGTCAAAAATAAATCATTTTAACATATTTTATCATATGATATTTTGGTATATTTAAAACAAGTAGACTAATGTTTTATTCCACTCAACATTTGGATTTCACCTGATATATATATTTTAAAAATCCCTGATTAAAAAAATACATATTTTAAGTTCGCGTTTGTGTATGTGTGTGTCTGTCTGTCTGTCTCTGTGAGAAAGATAAGTCTTGAAGTAAAATTTAAATGTAGGACTTTCTATTTAAAATTAGCATTTTCCAAGTATGCGGCACGAAGGTATTGAAGAAAATTCCCCCATGCTAAACTGTCCTTTACATGGATAAGTTTTAGTTAATTCTTATTTTCTCAGAAACATCTCTAACGATTTTGATTAAAGTATCATACATTAAATTATTTTCATATGGATAAAATGGGCATCTTGATTTTTTTGGAATACCTTGTGACATCATCTTGTTCCGAAAAAGCCCTCTTTATTCTGTATATTTGATAAACCGTAAGAGATAGAGATAGAGAAATCTATTAATATAATATGTAGGTTTCGTTTAAGCAAACAGCTTCCGTCCAAAAACATTTTTGATGATATTTACCATTTCAGAGATATACTTTGTCACATGTTACAATTTTCATAAAATGATATGTTCTCTAAATCACATTAAGTTACTTTCTGTGTTGTGAACAATGTAACTCAAAATCAAAGAGTCGGGTGATCAAACTTTGTATTTACATTTAGTATCTTCCAAGAATACACCAAAAGGTACAAAAAAACAGCCAAAAACTATCCTTTAATGGAATATTTGCTAAAACGTTTTATTTTCTTTCAAAACGTCTTTAACCATATTGATTAAAATATATATTTAAGAATTTTTCCTGACAAATGAAATGTTTTCTTGAGTTTTCTGCGAAAAAGTTCTGAAGCTGGTAAACCCTAAATATTACTAGGTAAATAAAAAAGTATATCTCGTTAAAGCTCACAATGTTTTGCTTTCTCTAGCATGTATGTATATAATAGCTAGAGAAAGTTTTATATTCCATCCAAAAATTCTATGTCAGAATTTCGCCGGAAATATGTTTTCAGGTTTCCAGAGTCCGAAAAACGCATTTTGTGTGTATGTGTGTGCGCGCGCCTGTGCCAGTGCTCGTGCCCGTGGACAACTTGGCTCAAAAACGACACCAAACTTGGCTAGAACCAGTTGAAAAATTCAATGCCACAGCCGGGATTTGAACACGGCTCTCCCGCTCTCCATGTGGTTGCTCTAACCATAGAGCTACTGTGACAACATATCGGTATGGCATTCAATTTTCCAATATAAGAGCCTGTATGTTGAGTGGGAACATAGTATTACCGGATACTAAGTGCCTAATGGTAACTCGCCATTAAGGTAGTTCTCAGATGTGAGGCACAGCCGTTGGTAGAACACACACAATCAGTTGAATGTCACACCAGCAAGTTGTCACAGTAGCTCAGTGCTTAGAGCAACCGCACACAGAGTGAGAGACCCTTGCTCAAATCCCGACTGTGGCATTTAATTTTTCAACTGGTTCTAATTATACTTTGTATTTATGTTTAGTATTTTCCTAGGATGCGACACGAAGATTTTAAAGAAACCCCCCCCACCACAAACTAACCTTTACATGGCAAATTTTTTGAAAATTCAGTTTTTTTTTCTCAAAAATAGCTCTAACAATTTTGATTAAGATAGAGTATATATGCAATTACTTCACAAATAGAATGTATGTTTTGAATTTTCTAGGATGAGTTTTGCAAAATTTTGCATAATGATTAAACCGTAAGTTATGACAAAAACTTACTACACAAAAACGTAGATCTCGTTAAAACACACAATTTGTCATAAACGTTTATCTTATAGGATTAACCGTTTTCGAAGTATTCCTTGTTATTTGTTTCAGTTTAAAACTAACTAACTTTTCTTAAGCTCTAACTTAAAAGTTTTGACTATCGGTTTAGTCTATTGTGGTTTATCTCGATTAGCATGATGTAGATAAAAAAATAGTCTTTTGTAAGAACAGTTTGTATATGCAACACTTAGAGAAAGGTAAGTGAATTTAACACATCAGATTTCTTTTTTTTTTTTTTTTTTTTTGAGTTAATTTTTTCGAATTTCTTATTGGTTTCAATTTTCTAATATTGGCAATTTCTCAAATGAAAAGTCGGTTCCTCCCCCCCTCTTTCACTCTGTCTCTGTCTGTCTCTATATCTATCTCCTTCTCTCTCTCTCTCTCTCTCTCTCTCTCTCCCTCTCCCTCTTTCTCTATCCAATCCATCACATAGCCACCCTGTTCTGAAAGATTTGCCTAGCGCTTAAAGACCACCATATTTTCCTAATACGTACCTTTGCACCTAAAAGGAAGTATGCAATATGACAATTTCTGAAAAATGCTGTCTCTATTAACATAAATTGGATAGAAAAGTAAGCATTTGTAGGAGCAGTTTGTACATAAGCCAGTAGCCAGATTTTTATTCTGTTATTACTTTCTCTACACGTACTATGTACGTAGTGCATAAGAAAATTCGATACGAGATTTCACAGGAAATACATGTTTTGGATTCCCTGAATCCAAAGAAAGTTTTATAGAAAAAGGTCCGTGTGCGTCCGTGTGTGTCTGAGGACAGCAAAGCTCAAAAACGAAAAGACCGTTGAATACCAAACTTGGTATTTAAGTTTGGTATCTTCTAAGAATGAGACACGAAGATTTTCAAGAAAATCCCCCCACTCCCCAATACCCTTCACATAGAATTTTTTCGAAATATGTTATTTTCTCAAAAATGGCTCTAAAAAACTTTAATATTGTATATTGAAGATATATACCTGACAAATAAAGTGTATATCTTGAATTTTCTGAGAATAGCCTCTGAATACCATTTATTCTGGATGAATTTTACGCAATTTTGCATAACTGGCAAATCCTAAAAGAAAAATGTAGAGCTCACTAAAACACACAATTATGTTACAATCATTTTTTCATGGAGTGTATTCTTTTTACTTTCTCTATGCGTACTATGTACGTAGTGTATAGAGAAGATATTGCACTCCACCAAAAAATTAGATACAGAGATTTCACCGGAAATGTGTGATTTAGGGCCCCCTGTATACAAAAATAGCATTTTCAGAAAAAGGTCCGTGTGTGTGTGTGTCCATGTGGCCGTGAACACGATAGCTCAAAAACGAAAACTCGGTAAAATACCAAAGTTGATCTTTAAGTTTAGCATCTTCCAGGGATGCGAACACGAAGATTTTGAGAAAAATCCCCCACCCCAAACTACCCTTTAAGTGGAACGTTTTTCAAAATTTTTGATTTTCTCAAAAATGGCTCTAACGATTATGATTAAAATTTCGTATATTAATGATATTTACCTGACAAATAAAATGTATATCTTGAATTTTCTGGGAATAGCCTCTGAAGACCTATTTATTACGGAATTTTGCATAACTGCTGAAGCGTATGAGATGGACGAAATTTTAAAACGCAAAAAAATGTTGAGCGCTTTAAAACACACAGTTTGTTATATACATTTTTTTGATGTAGTTGATCGTTTTTGAGTTATTCCTTCTTTATGATTTCACCTTTAAAGAACATACTTTTCTCATACAGGAATTTGTCAACTCCTGTCCATACAAACAAAGGAACTTCATTCACATAGCAACCAGCTTTTGACTATCACTTTAACCTATGTTACTCGCTTATTTCACTTCTACTTACAAGGAAGCAAGTAATAACACTATTTCTGCTAATTTTTTCGATTAGCATGAAGTAAATAGAAGCATAAGCTTTTTATTAATTTGTTATAGAGACGTAGAGAAAGTCATGTGAATGGAACATATCGGATTTTTTCTTTACTTTTCGTGTTCACAGAAAGAGAACAGAATTTCAAACCCCTCGTATGGGAGTTGTTTAAAAACATTTCACTGAGCTACAAGGAAAAGCATAAATGAATCCATATTAATAAGAACTTGATACAAAGATAACCTTTTGTAAAATAGCTTGGAAAATGACTAGTAGAAAAAGATATTGAACAAAACACGTCAGAATTTGGAGGGCCCTGAATATTAAGTTATAAAATACTCATCCTAAAATGTTTGTAGAAGTAACAATACCCTACATTCTAAAATTTGATATGCTCTATTTTGTTGTTTGGCTTTTATTGTTTTGACTTTCATAGACCAGTGCTGACAACGTGATAACGCACACAATCATAACGTCCTGTAAGGCTTACAAACTGTAACAAAAAAAAAACACTTCAGATTTTTCTGCATTTTTATTTCATTAAATTCAAAATATAAAAATCTGATGTTACGTTCACACTTATTCTGAACAAGCTATTCTTAAAAAGTTTCTTCTTCTAACAGCTTTATGCTGTCTCGATAAACATTAGATTAAATGGTTTTACTATACATTTTCCTATATGTAAAGGGAATAAGGGAATACACTAGTAGAAAGCTATAGTAACATATTTTTGAGAGCTGATCGCTATATGATTTGTCAGTTAAATATCTTTAATATTCGATGTTTTAATCTAAATCATTAGTCATTTTTGATAAAATCAAAATTTTTGAAAAAATTCCATGTCATACATGTAAAGGGTAGTTTGGGGTGGGGAATATTCTGAAAATCTTCATGCTGCATCCTTGAAGATACTGAACTTAACTCCAAATCGTTTTTGAGTTGCATTGTTGAAGGACACACACTCTCACTTAGACAGATGAACAATTTTCTAAAAATGCGTTCTTTTGGATCAGGGTCCTGCAAAACATATAGTTGCAGTGAAATCTCTTTATCAAAAATTTGGGTGGAATGCCTCTCTACCTACTATGTAGCTGGTGGAGAAGATAAAAATGCAGTTTATTTTCTACCTTGCCTACTGAGGAAATGTGTTGTATGTCATGATGTACTGTTTCCTCAACTTATTGGGAACAGTCCCAACGTTGTCCTCTAAATTTCTCTTTGTTCTACCCATTCCATTTCAGAGTCATTGAAAGAACCCGTCACTACATTAATCAGTGTGAAGCCTCCGCTCAAAACAACAGGAATAGAACTTCTCTCTTGGCTTAAAACGCTTATCATTTAAATATCAAGAATAAGGTGATGATAATGGAGTGTTGCAAAAATACTATTCCATGAGTGTTAACTTCATTTTATAGTATGAGTGGATCGTATGAAAACCGTGTGTAACTTAGTTCCAGCTGTCTAAAAACTATAATTTGAAGTTTGGAAAAATACGCAGAGGATATCCCTGGAAGCATCATAATTACAAAACTTCCATTTCTCAGCGATTCACAGCCTATGGGTTCTCTTTTTTACTTTCTCTAGTCCCTTATGTATAATGTCCAAAAATTCGATGTCTAGATTTCACCGGAAATATGTTTTGGGGTCCCCTGAGTCCGAAAAAAAAACATTTTAAAGAAAGGTCCGTATGTGTATGTATGTGTGTGAGTGTGTGTGTGTATGTGTGTGTGTCTGTGGACAACATAGCCCCAAAACGAAAATATCGTTAAATACCATACTTGGTATTTAGGTTTAGTATCTTCCAAGGATGCGACACGCAGATTTTCAAGACAATTCCCCCCACCACAAACTACCCTTTACATGGACAAATTTTCGAAATTTTTTATTTCTTAAAAATGGTTTTATCAATTTTGATTAAAATCCCGTATATTAAAGCTGTTTATATCCGTAATAAAATGTATATCTCGAATTTTCTGGGAATAGCCTCTGAAGACCTCTTTAATCTGGATGAATTTTTGACGAATTTTGTTTAACTGCTAAACCGTAAGAGATAGACAAAAACTCACTGCACAAAAATTGTAGATCATGTCAAAACACATAGTTTATCTCCTTTACGTTTTTGTTGTGGAGGTAACCGTTTCCGAGATATTCCTCGCTATTGGTTTCAATTGCGAAGTACTTAAAACTTTGTTTCGGACAGGATATGTCCGTTTTTCTTTTGTTCTATTCCTGGCCAAGCAAAGAAGCGATTTGCAATTTTTTTGGGTAGTGTTTAAAGCCCGCTTTAACTGCTTATGGCACCGCAGGCGGTGACACTGATGATAAATGAATAAATATGGAGCACCGGTGGAATGCGATGGTGGGGAAAACCGGAGAACCCGGAGAAAATCCGCCCTAGCACCGCTTTGTCCACCAAAAATTTCACATGCGGTCGCTTGGGATCGAACCCGGTGAGAGGCGAGTGTCTAACCACTCGGCCACGGCGGCGATTTGCAATGACAATCGCATAACGATGGCTTTTAAAGCATGTGACTACCCCTTCAGCCTAGTGAATTCCCTTAGTTCCCTTCTACTTATAAGGAACTAAGTAATAAGAGCTTTCTGCTAATGTTTATCTCAATTAGCATTGTGTAGAAAGAAGTTTAATCTTTTGTAGGAAATTTGTAGAGCCACTAGAGAAAGTCATGCGAGTGTAACACATCAGATTTATTTTCAAATACTACTCAACGAATTGTTTGACACTTAAACACAATATTCAATGAATTATACTTTTTTGCGAAATATTTTGAAAAAGCTGACGAGTTTCATTCACATATTTTCCTGAATTCCTTTGTACAAACATTCTTTGAAAACTTATTGTTTTATAATTAAAGCATGTCCATTTGCGTAACCATTGTTGAATAAGAAAAAAATAATAATATTAATAATAATAAGAATAATAGTAATAACAACAAGTAATTTAATCGAGCTTTATGTTTATAGAAATTGATTTATGTTTCGGGCAGCTGCAGAGCGGGTGCAAGAGGCTGAAGTTATATTCAACTCTTGTGTAAGGCAATAACAACGAATGTCTTGGTAATTATTAAAGCCACAAAAATTATTGGGTGTAAATTGCGAGTTTTAACGAGATTGTTTGATCTAATAGCTTTTCTATCACTTTCAGTTTACCAGATATACAGAATTAAACAAAACATAAGTATTGAGCAAAAGGTATTAATCAAAAACGACAGATTTCGTTAAAACTCTCAAATTGTGACAAATCATTATTGTGGCTTTAATGATTTCCAAGATATTTCCGAGATATGGATTATGCGCAGAAAACACAAGCATATTTTGTCGCAGAAAATTTATAAACATGTGGTATTTTAATCACGAACGTTAGAGAATTTCAGAGAATATATTTCCGTAAAAGTTAGTTTCTGTTGGGGAATGGTATTGAAAATCTTCATCTCATATCTTTGGAGGTTGCTTAAATAAAATCCAAAATTTCGTTTTTACTTTCTCTATTACGTAGTGATGGTGGTAAGCATGATTATTTCGTATACTCTTCGAAATATACAACAATCACACAAGCCTTATTGGTGTACATGCTTTCCCTGTACTTTGATATTTACAGTAATTTTTTTTTTCAATATTAAAGATATAACGGAGAAAGAAAAACATGAGAATTTCTTGAAAATCTTGCATACTTGGAAGATGCTGAACTTAAATATCTGCTTTGTTGCTTAACTTATTTTTCCTGTTTGAATTATGCCATCCACAGACACACAACCACTCGCCGTTTTTTTTAATTTATTTATTTATTCACGTATCCTCAAAACAATTGTTTCCGGTGAAATCACGGTATCGAATTATTGGGTGGAATACAAAAACTTCTCTACGTACTATCTCGTACATATTACGTGCCAGAGAAAGTAACAGTGGCCAGTGAAAGATATGCGAGTGTAATATATCATGACTTTTTAATTGACACTGCAATAATAAATACAAACATTTTAAGATTAAAGGAACTCGGCAATTTCTACAATGTGTAAGTTTAATATAAAACTCGCCTTCATCTTTTCTATACAGCAGTTTATCGATCGATAGCGCCTCTACTCGAACTTTGGAATCCCACTTATGGCATATTTATGTATACCAAGAAACTGCAAATGCTCGACCCATGGAGTTTCTTAGAAATGTTTTCACACGTTCTGATGTAGAAAAACATCGTTTTGATACCGAATAGACACCGGCCGCTATTGTTATTCGCACAAGTTTAGATATTTTAGAAAAAGTTTCCTTCCAAATTCTTTCCCTCGATCAAGATGGAGACTTTCCCCCATTTTATATATCCGAAACTTTTCATTTCAGCGCAAGGCACACAACTCGCTTTCAAGTTTTCGCAACTCAACAAAGGAAAAGATTTAAAGAGACCTTATGCGTAACTGACAGGAGAATCCAAATTGGATGAAAACGAAATCTCACTTTACTGTGTTTTTGCAACTAGTTATAAAATACATTGGCGATTATTATAATGACAATTATAATTATTACTATTATTACTGTTATTACTACCTATTGTCTGCATTGCCACGAAATTAAAATCTTCATTGGTTCAACTCTTTATTCATAGACGCTACTGTAGATTTGTTAATAGTAGAATAAATGAATAACCTTGAAGTACGACGTCTGCATTACTGCACATTTATGCGCCGATGTCATGAAAAATTAACTATGGAAAATATAGTTTGGAAGTATCTTATAAACAATGGGGTATGGTGGTAAAAGTCAAAAAACCAAACCACTTGTTTTTCTTTAAAGGAATGAATGGCTATGGGTATGGAGGGAATAATAAATGGTATTTCTGAGAGATAGAAATACAAAAGGTTATACATGTGTCTTATTTAGAAGTATTGTTAAATATCAGAGCAAAACTGAACAACCATGCCAGTCACTAGCTTCAAAGTGTGAGGGCATTTAAACGAACTATCAGTGCATTCTCACTGGATACCTGATGTGCGGTAGATGCGTACATTATAAGATATGTACATATAACTCCTACAAGGAAGGAGCCGATCATGTAAATAAAATTCAGCATTTCAGAAAATAGTTCTGGATCTTCATAAGGCATTCAAATTTTGAAGCAATGAGGGAGGTGGGACGTAAAGAAGATGCAGTACCTCACACTGTAAAATAAGGAAGTGAAATACTGGGTAAGACTGATGCACCCCACATGGTATAAATACCAGCGAGAAAATTGTGTCTCCTAAGTTTCAGGTAGCTGAACTGAGACAGCTTTGAGAATATCAATGGGATTAGTACGACAAAGGGCGAATCGAATTATGAAAAGGTGTTTAAATATGACTAATAGACATCAGCCGAAATGAAATTGGATTGGACTGTAAAATTAAACAATTTTCTAATCTAGTGAGTTGCAGTAAAAAGGTGTCTGTGTATGTAGATAATATATTATGTATGTAATGTACATACTTAACAAGAATGACATGACTGAGGCTGGAAGGAAAGGAGTCTCCTCATTCTGTGACTTGGATAAAGCCTCGATACATTCTATTCGCGTACTTAAGAGCTTTAAGGAAGAAGAGAGAACTCGTTCTCCTGTCCTTCCGTCAACTAAAGACATTTTCTTTCTCTAAGGCCCACAGCTATTATGGTGAATATGCTATCTAATTTATCGCGAACTAGATAACTAAACAAAACAGAATGTGTGTGCATGTGCTTGAGTTCTTGAGGTCTACAGCCAGAATAAAACCTTAGGGTACTTCATGTCTCCATCTTATCGCAGTCGAGTGCCCAAAAAAGGATTATGTTTGATGAGATATGCACAATGGGACAAACACGAAAAATTAGCTCAAAAGAATTTAAGTTCTGCTTGAAAAAAATTCACATCTTTGAATCCAGAGATTGATCATAATAACTGCAAAACTTCCTAGCTGAAGTGTGCAAAGTCGGATATAAGTTGTACTGTTAGAGGCAATTTATCTCTAGTTTTCTCTATTTTTATTTTCTCTAGCCCGCATGCACTATGTACATAGTGAATAGAGAAGGTGTTGTGTTACACCCAAAAATTCGGTATCAAGATTTCAGCGGAAATATATATTTGGGGTCCCCTGAGTCATTTTTAGAAAAAGGTTCGTGTGTGTGTCTGTACAGTTAGTTTGAGGCAATTTATCTCTAGTTTTTCTATTTTTACTTTCTCTAGCCCACATGTATAATATACATAGTGGATAGAGAAGGTATTGTATTTCACCCAAAAATTCAATCTCAAAATTTCACCGGAAATATATGTTTGGACCCCCTGAGTCCTAAAAAAGCATTTTTACAAAAAAAAAGGGTCCGTGTATCTGTCTATCTGTCTTTGGATAGCATAGCTCAAAATCGAAATGACCGTTAAATACTAAACTTGGTATTTAGTATCTTCCAAATATGCGACACGAAGATTTTCAAAACAATTGTACCACCACAAACTATCCTTTACATTGAAAAATGTTCGAAAATTTTCATTTTCTCAAAAATGACCATAAAGATTTTGATTAAAATCCTGCAGATTAAAGATTCCAAATAAAATGTATATCTCGAGTTTTCTGGGAATAGCCTCTGAAGACCTCTATTCTGGATGAATTTTGCCGAATTTTGCTTAAGTGCTAAACAGTAACAGATAGACCAAAACTTGCTATACAAAAATATAGATCTCGTCAAAACACACAATTCGTGTCCTTTACGTTTTGTTGTGGGGGTAACCGTCCGAGATATTCCTTGTTATTGGTTTCAATTGTAAAGTACTTATAGTTTCCTCAGACAAGAAGTGTCCGCTTTTCTTTTGTTTTTCTCCTGGCCAAACAAAGAAGCGATTTGCAATGACAATCGCAAAACGATAGCTTAAAACATTTGGCCATCACTTTAGCATGGTGAATTCTTTTAGCTTCCTTCTACGTATCTCGATTAGCATTGTGTAGAAAGAAAAATAATATTTTGTAAAAAGTTTGTACAGTTACTAGAGAAAGTCATGTGAGTGCAACACGTCAGATTTTTCTTTACTCTTCCCCTCTGTTTCTTGTATATGTTCAACAAAGCATGTATGAGTATCTTTGTAACAAATTTAATAATTTAGCACCAATAAAGATACCTTATGTATCTGAACTGAGAATAAATTAGCGAATCAGTTCTGAAGAGTATTTTAACTGCCTGAAGCCTAACCGCTGAACTTCAGAAAGCGCTTTTAATTTAGAGAATGTTATCAACATTTCATTACTCGTCTCGGTCTATAAATTCAAGTTAAAAGTTCTGGTCAATATAGTTCCACTTGGAAATTCTTAACTTCATGTAAGTGTGAACAGAGGACCTGGGTGGCTGAAAACCTAGAAGAAAACTAATTTACCACTCAACTTGGAAAAGGCTTCGTCAGAGAATCGCCTTGTAAATTTGTTATGTCATTTCGTATATAAGCCTTGCTTCAGTTAAGCAGGAAATTATATGAGTACATTCCTGTACAAAATGAAAGGACGAAGAGAAAGTGACATATAAATAATAAAACCAAGAAAGTGCTGAAATACAGAAAAGGAACGTAGTAGGCAAAAGAAAGCGAATTTCTTAGTACAAAATAAGGTAAAGTGTATAAAATAGAGGACTTAATAACAATGTACCAAAACAAAAATAAAGAAGTAATTGCAAATGTAAGGAACCTAAACAAAGTAATGTATTTTAATAAAATAACGGAGTTAATAATCCTTTACTAATTGTGTAACCACTGAGAAATCTAGACTGGCAAATATTTGTAATGGTATGGACAACTGCTAAGAAATTAAAATGAAAAATATTCCTCAAGATTGCCTTTAGTCGTCCGAAAAAAGGTGAACTAAAAACTAACTGAAAAAGTAAGCTATTATTTTACATAGTCGTGCCTTACATTGTATAAAAATCTTAGGTGTTCCATTCACATTAATTTCTCTACATCGCTATAACAAATGATTGTTAAAAGCACATTCTTCTATCTACTTATATAATCGAGATAAGCATTAAGTATCTTAATTACTTGCTTTCTTGTAAGTAGAAGGAAATAAGGGAATACACTAGGCTAAAACGAATGTCAAATCTCTTAAAAGCTGGTTGCTATGTGGTTGAAATCCGTTCTATGCAGGGTCAGAAGTTTACAACTTTCCGTGTGAGAAAAGTCTAAGTAATTTAAATGTGAAACAAATAACAAGGAATATCTCAGAAATGATCAATTCAACGAAAAAAACGTATATGACATAAACTGAGTGTTTTAACGTAATCTACATGTTTATGTAGTAAGTTTCTGTCTATCTCTTACGGTTTTCCTGTTAACGCAAAAGTCAGCAAAATTCATAAAAATAAAGAAGTCTTCAGAGGCTCTTCCATGAAAATACAAGATATACATTTTATTTGTCATATAATTATATTTAATATACAGTATTTTAATCAAAATCGTTAGCCATTTTTGAGTAAATCAAAATTTTCGATTTTTTTCCATGTAAAAGGTAGTTTGGAGTGGGGGAATTTTTCACAAAATCTACGTGTCGCATCCCTGGAAGATACTAAACTTAAAACTGACTTTTCGTTTTTGGGTTCACGGAGACTCGGATACACACACGTGCCTTTTACTTAAAATGCTTTTTTGAATACAGGGGGCCCTAAAACGTATAGTTCCGGTGAAATCTCGGTATCTAATTTTTTGGTGGTATGCAATACCTTCTCTATACACTATGAAAATAGCAATTGTGGAGAAATAAAACTGTGAATGTTTGACAATTCTGATACTTCATATTAATTGCCGAAAATATTTGTTAAAAACTGTTTTAATATTTTTCCGAGCACATAAGAGTTTTTCGTGTGATAAAGAAGAAGGCCAATCCTTGAAATGCAGATGCGATGTATCGGTATTTACTACGTGTTTGAATTTATGGGAAACCGAAGAACGACCGATTTCTCTTTCAATGTGCACTGCTTAAAATGTATGAAAATTAAAAGAAATAAGAGCAAGTATTCCAGAATCGAGAGCTCGCATTTTCTGCAGTAAGTTCTCATCTTTCTTTTGTATCTTCACAGTTGTTTAACATTCAACGAGAGTGAAGAAAACGTGGACACGGTTTATATAAAATCTAAGATTCAGATGTTCATCGTGTGACCGTCGCAATTATGCAATATTTAAATAACAGTTCTGGTAAATTAAAAATAACATGATTTTTCCACCTTGTGCATAGTTTAAAAAACGACTCGCCTGCATTCTTCTTTTTCTTTCTCTTTAAAGTATTATGTTTTATAATCGCCTGTTCCCTCTCTATCATTCATCCACCCCTTATGAGATGTACCCAGATCTCTTTCCAAAACGGCCGATAATTCATTAATTATTATTATTATTATTATTATTATTATTTGTAATCTAATTCTACATTTCCGTCTATATATCCTCCTATTTCATGACTTGTTCTAACATAATTAATTGAAAATATTTTTAAATTTAATCTTATTATTTCATTTTTATTGTATCAATTTTAGTACATCCCCTCACATATCTCGGAGTTCATCACTGCTGCCTGTATGCATAAACTTTCTTTTGTTATTGTCTATGAATCGGAACCATATACAAGAGTAGGCACAGCCATAACTTGGTAGAATTTCATTTGTGTTTCCTTTCTTATTACTTTCTCTACACGTACTATATACATAGTGTATAGAGAAAGTACTGCATTCCATTCCACCCAAAAATTCGATACGAGAATTCACCGGAAATAGACGTTTTAGAGTCCTCTATATAAAAAAAATATTTTTTGGAAAAAGGTCCGTGTGTGTGTCCATGTATCTCTGAATATGATAACTCAAAAACAAAAAGTCGGAAAAATACCAAATTTCGTATATAAGTTTAGCATATTCTAAGGATGCGACACCAAGATTTTGAGGGAAATCTCTTCAACCCAAACTACCCTTTACATGGACAAATTTTTGAAATGTTTTATTTTCTCAAAAATGGCTAACGATTTTTAAATACTGTATATGAAAGATATTTACACTAAAAATATAATATATCTTGAATTTTCTGGAAATAGCTTCTGAAGGCCTCTTTATTCGAGATAAATTTTGCTGGATTTTACATAATTAGTAAACTGTAAGAGTTAAAGAAAAACGTACTACACAAAATACGTAGATCTATGTAGTTGAAACACACAATTTACGTTATACACATTTTCTTCGTAGAGTTGACCATTTTTTAGATATTCCTTGTTATTGGTTTCAGTTTTAAAATACTTAAACTTTTTACATACTGGCAATGCAAAAAAAATTCATCCACACGGTAACCAGCTTCTAAAAAATTTGACTATGGTTTTAGCTTATTGTATTCCATTATTTCCCTTCTACTTACAAGAAAGCATTTCTGCTAATGTTTATCTCAATTAGCATGAAGTAGAAGAATAATCTTACTAAAAGTGATTTGTTACACAGATGCAGAGAAAGTCATGTGAATAGAAGACACCAGATACGGAACTTAAAACGATATGAGGAGAGAAAATTATGTTGATGTTTTTAACAAGCCAGCAAGAGAGCGTTTTACATGGGCTAGGACAGGAGTGGTAAGGTTAAAAGGCTTAGGGGAAGGAGCAAACCAAAGTAACTCTTTATTGTGTGATAAGAAGTCTGACAATTATTGACATTTAATTCTAGAATGTGAAGGAACAATTAATATGAGAGAAAAACTACGAAAGAACAATTGGTCTAGTCTACCACATCAAACTATAGGTAACAGGACGTTAAGAGCTAAATCAAAAGAAAGTTTAACAGCAATAGGAACATATTTAAGTGTAGTAAGAAGTAGATTGATGAAGAAAATTAGAAATAAGGAATAGGAAGAAATGTGTATTGGTGAAAGGAAGAAGCAAATAGGACCCGATAGCAGACAACCATGGTGTTGGATGCTATGGGTCCTCAGAAATGCAGCAACTCAGTGGAGTGAGAAAATGAAATGTAATAGGTAAAATGTAGGGATAGAATTTAGGTATTATAGAATTGTAGGTGTGAATTAAACCATATAATGATTGAAGTGAAATAAATACATGTATATATGCACACACACACACAGAGTGAACTTTTGGAGTCCTGTCTTTCCATATCTTCAATTTTCAATCTAATTCTTTTCCAACGCCCTTCTCGCCTGCCTGTCTGCCCTTCCAAATATCCCCACACCCTATTTCGTCTGAAGTTCCTTTTACTCGCTTATACCAAGTATCCTCTTTATTAAGCTTTCCTTGAACCTCTAGACATTGCTTTGGTATATTATTATTTTCTGATTCCATAATTCTCCACCAGTATTTCACTGCCCTTTGCGTAATTTTTGCTTTACTTCCAAATCTCCCTAACTCCATTTGTGCAACCCCATTGGGCGAATTTCTCGGTAAACCCCAAATTAATTTGCAAAAGCTCCTATGTACCTTATTTACATGTTTCTACCCTTCCCCTATACCCCAAATCTGCGCACCATAGAGCATTTTAGCCTCAACTACTGCACCATATGAGTCTTTTTCATTCTACGGATTGAGAAGTTGCTAAGTAGCGGTGTTTTACAGACTCTGCCGTTAATTCCGTCCACTGCATTGGGTCATACAATTTCGAAGGAATTAATTGCTTTGTACCCCTGTGCACGATGTATTTTGGGCCGCGCCGTGGCCGAGTGGTTAGACCACTTGTCTCTCAGTTAAACGGCCGGGGTTCAATCCCAAGCGACCGCATGTGAGATTTGTGGTGGACAAAGCGGGTTTTCTCCGGGTACTCCGGTTTCCCTCGCCAATGCATTCCACCGGTGCTCCATCATCATTCAGGTACATCAGTGCCATTGCCTGCGGTGCCATAAGTAGTTAAAGCGGGCGTTAAATACTACCCAAATAAAAACAAAAAAAAAACAAAAAAAAACAAAAACGACGTATCTTGTGCCCAGGTAGCGCAGCAGAGCGGTGAGAGTCCTCAGTTCAAACACAGGAACTTGGTATTTTTTTTATTTTCTCTATTACGTATCTAAGTACGTAGAATGAGTATCGTAGTACCGAAATTTTCTTCGGAAATACCAGGTGGCCTAACAGCGCCGTATTTCACGAGCAGATAACCTTCATGAGTTGTAAAATTGCGGAACTCCACGGGGTAAATCCAAGCATACGCCGGTCAGTGACTTGAGAGAGAGAGCGAGCGACACTCTTCCTCCTCTTGCACATCACCATAAACGACGAAGGAATTTCTGTAGCGCTCAATGAGAGGCTTGTACTGCAGTTCATGATATATGTGCAAGAACAATGTAAACACACGGAGAAAGTTAACACGGTTTCCATTTCAATTACAGAGCCATTTTTTTTAGAGAATATTCTTCTTTTAGATTCACAAGTAATTAAAATGTATATTCTCAATATTCATCAATAACTGGTTCTGTAATTAGCAATACAATGTTCTTATTTAACATTAATAGATAGGCTCACTGTAAGATTAAATCAAAACAGGTAAGAAGGTGCCGTAACAAACAAACATTTAATATTCCCAACGAAGAACATGCAATTATTAGTGAACATAGTATAGTGAAATTTTACCTGCCTTCATGTTTGCATTTTCTTCTTTTCTTTTGCTTTTTTATGTGCTTAACGTTCTTTAACCTGGTTGGTCATATCGGACGATGAATGAATTTGGCTCAAATGATCTCGGGGTCCATGGAGCTTAAAGCTACTCGACATTCATCTTCTCAGGATAAGGAAAAACTCCGAGAAAAAAAAAACCTTATCCGAATAACTCACCCTACGCGAGATTCGAACTCGCGACCTTTGAAGGTGAAGCGAACACGCTACCCCCACACTACCCAGGCAAGCTGCATGTTTTTGTTACAGTGTTTTGATTTCCTGTTAGGATATAATGCGCAATAATAACATATTGTTATTAATAATATCATTAAATAAATAGTTAATATATTATTATATAGCCAAATTCTGTATTTGTTTTTTTTGTTTGTTTGTTCGTTTTTACTTTCCGTTAAAACGCTTTCCTGTTTTGATTTACTCTACTAAACGCATACCGCATAATAAAATTAATAATGATAATGCAGTAAAATGCTACACACACTCGAGTTGGAAGTTTTTCTTTACGACGGTTTTAATTTTTGATCTATCTGCTACCGTAAAGTAATGATAATATGCTGAAACATTAGACGGTTTTGTGTTTGCTTGTAATCATTTTCATGCTTGGACTTGTTCTGCTATCATATAATATTATAGTTGCTCTATGATAGCAAAGTTGTAATAATAATAATAATAATAATAATAATAATAACAATAATACAGCAAAATGCTACGTGCTCTCGGTTCGGCATGTTTATTGTTACAAACGTTTATGTTTTTGTTACTCTGCATATGAGTAAAGTGCTTAATAATGATAACAATAATAAGTAATACAAGAAAACACTATGTGGTATCGTGCATGTTTTATGTTACGGCATCTTAGTATTTTGATTCAACCCTACAATGTATCTAGCCTAGTCTATGTTAAATAAGAACAGCGTCTACACAATTGCAAAACAGTTATTGGCGAATATTGACAGGTGAAGTAAACCTTTTAATTACTTGCGAAACTAAAAAGTGACTTTATTCTATTAACAAAAATCTGATGTGTTCCATTCATATGACTTTCTCTACATCTCTGCAAACAAAGATTATTAAAAAGCTTATGCTTCTATTTACTTCATGCTAATCGAGAAAAAAAAGTAGCAGTAATAGTCTTATTACTCGCTTCCTTGTAAGTAGAAGAGGAATAAGGGAGTACCATACGTTAAAGTGATAGTCAAAAGCTGGTTGCTATGTGACTGAAGTTCTTTTGTATGGATAGGAGTTGACAAATTCCTGTATGAGAAAAGTATATTTTTCAAAGCTGAAACCAATAATAAAGAATATTTCGAAAAAGATCAACTCCATGAAAAAAGTTATACAACATAAATTGAGTATTTTAACGAGCTCTACATTTTTTTGTGGCAAGTTTTTGTCCATATTTTACGGTCTTTTCGTTTTTCAGCTATGCTATCCACAGACACGCACACACAACGACCTTTTTCCAAAAAATCTTATGTGTTACACTCACATGACTTTCTCTAGCTGCTCTACGAACCTCCTACAAAAGATTATTCTTCTTTGTACACAATGCTAATCGAGATAAATATTAGCAGAATGTTCTTATTACTTAGTTCCTCATAAGTTGAACGGAATAAGGGGATGCGCTATGCTAAAGTGATTGTCAAATGTTTTAAAAGCTATCGTTATGCGATTGTCATTGCAAGTCACTTCTTTGCTTGGCCAGGAGTAGAACAAAAGAAAAACGGACACTTCCTGTCTGAGAAAAGTTTTAAGTACTTCACAATGAAACCAATAACAAGGAATATCTCGGAAACGGTTACCTCCACAACAAAAGCATAACCCTGCTTGCGTTAAAACGTAAAGGACATAAATTGTTTTGGGGTTATACTGTCCACAGACATACACACACACCAACACACGCTCACACATACGGACTTTTTCCAAAAAAAAATTGGATTCAGGTGGACCCAAAGCATGTATTTCCGGTGAAATCTCGGTATTGAATTTTTGGGTGCAATACAATACCTTCTCTACACATTATGTACATAGTACGTGCAGAGAAAGTAAAAAATATATACAATTAGACACTCTTGCTTATCAGCGGAGCTGTGAGTGCGTCGCGTTAATTTAAAACGGTAAAACCAACGTCGCTCATGACAATTCCGCACTGGCCTGTTTAACTTGAAATGTCCCCGTTGAGTTATATAAGACTTTTAACGCAAGCAGGGCTATCTCAACACATCAAAAAAGTCAGCTGTGCCAAATGGTATTTTACCACATAATAATCTCGATTTTGCTCAATTAAAATATACTTTTGATTACAAATGACGCCACAAATGTGCAATTAATTATAGCTTATTGTGTATCCTCATTGCACCTACAGCAAAATATGTGTAATGAAAGCATTTCTACAAACATTCACCGCGAGAAAATAGATGTTGCTTTCACATTACCTTCTCTATCCATTCTTCAATAAATTATTCCTTCAATCTCCTTAACTTTGATAAAAAAGTATTTTATTACATATTTTCTCATAGTTTCAAAGGAATTAGGGGAATACAGGTAATGAAATTGTTTAAAAGCGGGTCGTTATGTGATAGAGTATTGTATCTGTCTTATTTCTTACTGGTACAGAAGTCATTCAGAGTGAGAGGACTTCAAAGGCTGTTCATAGAAAAGAAGCATTTCACTTATTATGAAAATATCTTAGCCAGATGATACTTTCATCAAATTCCTCTTGAAAAAAAATATTAAAACTTGTTAGTATAAGCGTAGTTTGAAATGGGGAAATATTATTGGAAAACGTCGTGTCGCATTCGTAACAGATTCTGAACTTTTGTTTTTTTTTTTTTTTTTTAAGTTTTAACGCCCACTTTTACAACAAATGGCACCAAAGACGATGACATTGATAATACATGGAATGAAAATGAAGCACTGGTGGAACGCAATGACGAGGGAAACCGGAGAACACGGAGAGAACCCGTCCTTATGCCACTTTTTCCACCATAAATCCCACATACGGTTGCTTGGGATCGAACCCGGGCCGTCTAGGTGAGAGGCACGTCCCCGATTCTGAACTTAAATACAATGGTGTTTAACCGAAAAAACTCGGGGTGTGTGTGTGTGTCTGTGGACAGCATAGCTCAAAAACAAAAAGACCGTCAAATACCAAACTTGGTATTTAAGTTTGGTATATTTCAAGGATGCGACACGAATATTTTCAAGAAAATCACCACACTCCAAACTACCCCTTACATGGAAAAAATTTCGAACATTTTGATTTTCTAAACAATGGCTCTAACGTTTTTGATTAAAATCTCTTATATTTTAGATATTTATAAGATAAAAAAATGTATATCTTGAATTTTCTGGGAATAGAATCTAAAGACCTCTTTATTCTGGATGATTTGTATTGAATTTTGCATAACTGGTAAACCGTAAGAGATAGACAAAATGTTACTCTACAAAAAATGTAGGTCACGGTAAAACACATACTTTATTCATATACTTTTTTCTCGAAGAGTTGATCGTCTTTGAGATATTCCTTCTTATTGGTTTCAGCTTAAAAAACGTACTTTTCTCATTCAGGAATTTGTCAACTCCTATCCATACAAACAAAGGAACTTCAGTCACATAGCAACCAGCTTTTGACTATCACTTTAACCTATGGCACTCCCTTATTTCGCCTCTACTTACAAGAAAGCAAGTAATAAGATAATTTCTGATAATTTTTCTCGATTAGAATGAAGTAAATAGAAGCATACGCTTTTTAACAATAATTTGTTGCAGAGATGCAGAGAAAGTCATGTGAGTGGAACACATCAAATTTTTGTAATATGTTGTTTAGACACCTACACACATATACAGATAGATTTTGGGGTTCAGCCCTTTAACTCTTTTGGATGGATAAGCCCCTCAAAACGTGTATTTTTATGAAATCTGAGTGTCCATTTTGGATGAAATGCAACATTTCTACTTGTTACAGCTAACCGGAAGAGAAAGTAAAAAGTCTTGCTAGATGAAATTGGAAATAGCGACCACTTGATACGAGACAAACTGGCTCTCCCCACACCACATGTGCCCTATTATTTGATGGAAGTGTTACTCAACATGGCTATCTGGATATGTTGCTGACTTGTTTCATATTCCTATTGAAATGGCTCGAGATCAAGAGAGATCGCTGGTTACCGCATTTCCATTATGCTATTTCAGTTCGTATCTGAATGAGGTGTATAAGCAAGTTTCTATTGGTCATCATCCAGCTACTCTCGGCTGGACATCTCTCAGTGCTGACCTCGCTATCTCTGACAGTGTATTGTGAGGTTTCGTCAGGAACATTGTTGCAAAGGAACGGTGTCACACAGTTGTTGATCTGATGAAGGCTGTGCAAGGCTCCGGCACTGTTGAAGCGAATGTCACTCCGAACCTTGTGATAAATTATCGGGAGAAAGATGAGGAAACGTTTCGATCATTTTGACACTTCTGATCACACGCACATGCACACACTCACCCAGGTCAATTACATTTATGTATGCTTTATGACCGCTATTAGCATATATGAAGTAATTCTTAAGTTTAACTGGAATATATGGCAACGTGTAAAACGCAAAATGTGAACATCAAATTAGTGTTTAAAATCAAATTTAGGACGGCACAGTAACTTTATCTCGACTATTTGGATGCTGGCTCGAGATTCGTGCTTCTGTTCTTCTGTTCCTCTCATCATATCTCTTGTTGCCCTAAATTGTACAGGTGGCCAAATTGCCCCGTATTTGACGTATGCACATTTCCTTTCATCATTAGAAGTGTTGCAGAGCTCAAAGGGGTTATTTCAAGTTAAAATTGGCCAATAGAGGACTGACAAGAACGGCTTTCGTTCCACCAGCTCACCGGCTCCGCTGTTAAGACGGATAAACGGAAGGTTGATCTCTCCATTTCTCCATTGGGGATATTTAATTCGAAATTGCCCCTTGAATTTTGCAACTGTTTTAACACATGAAGGAATATCTGCATGAGAATTATCACGACCGCCTGAGTAGTGTGGTGGTAGTGTATCTGCCTCACATTCAAAAGGTCGCGAGTTCGAATCTCGCTTAGGGTGAGTTGCCTGAATAAGGTTTTTATCGGGGTTTTCCCTTATCCTGAGAAGACGAATTTCGAGTAATGTTAAGCTCCACGGACCTTGAAATCATTTGAGCACCATTTCACCAATTTCATTCATCGTCCGATAAGACCAACCAGGTTAAAGGACGTTAAACTACAAAAAAAAAATAGTATCTGTCAAATATGGAGCAGTTGGAGCACCTGGTATATATACATCTACCTAGCTACTCTTATTTTGGTTAACAATTGAGTCAAGATTGAGTTATTTCTTATCTAGAGTTATCCAGTTATATGAAATGATAAAACAGCTATCCAGTAACATATTATACTAATATGGAGCTCTTTGCCATTCACCAAATTATATTCCTAAAATAAGCTTTTGTAGGTTAAACAGCTTTAGTTAAAATGACCGAAAAGTTAGGTCAAAACGTGCTGTGAATTCAACTTCGGGCATCATCCTACAAACTCTAGAGTGCATAAGCATGTTATAAAATGCACGCGATCGTATAAATTACTTCAGATGAAAAACAGTGTGTGGATAAAATTGCGACGCGGAGAGTGGATTAGAATGGTGTGAAACATTTTGACAGTTATAGACGCTGTAGATGAGGAGGGAATGTCCAGCTGCATTTGACTTCCACTTGCATTTAATCTCGGCGTTTAGAGCAGCATTGCCTCTTACGAAATATGTTCTGAATTATAAAGTAGTAATAGATACAAGGAAACGAATGTGACAAAAATTATGATAACGGTATGAAGTATAATTAAGTTTTATTTACCTCTGGTTTTATGCTTATTTGAAATATGTACTTTTATTTTTATCATGAATAATTTCTAGTATCATCATTGTCGACGCACCCCAACTTTCCTTTCTATGGAACATTTTTCGAAAATTTTGAGTTTCTAAAAAATGGCTTTAACGACTTTGATTAAAATACCTTATGTACAATATATTTTTATGACAAACGAAATATACATCTTGAATTTTTTAGGAATAGCCTCTGAAGACTTCAAATGTCCTGCAACACATTTTATCTTTGAGTATCCCTTTTAATTACTTGAAATTGGTGCATGTTATTAAATACTTAATGGAGTTTCAAAAGATAGCATCGTCTATTTTGTGGTTTCCTGTTTAACAATAACTAGAACACTCAATATCACCTTATATTTTGCCTCGAAACAAGATTGCCCAGACAAAGGCTGAAAACTATGACAATATCAACCCCCAAAAATCAGATCAAATACTGTTTAGTTAGTCGATACCTCTCGTGGAATTTTCGGTCACTCTGTATGTGAGAATGTTCCATATTCTAAACATTTTAGCGTTCTTTTATGCATATAGTTAAATCGTGCGTTTATTTATCACTAATATTGTCTTCTTCGGATAATAATACGGCGATCGCTTGACTTAAATCCGCAATTCAGTACAGTTTAAGTTGAGCAACGGATAACATAGGCTTATACTACGTACTGTAAAACTCCATTGTAGTTTCAGCTTCTTCTTGAGCTCGGTTCGAAATTTAAGCTTAAACGTGAAACCGAGTTATGTATATAGGCGAGTTTTAAGTCCACTGATAAACTTCAAGAGTTGATTTCTACCAAAAATGCAGCACTAAAGTTCATATCATCTTTGTCCGGATGTGCATAGTTTCCCCGGCACATGGCATTGATGGGATTCTCTTGCAGTGTGCGTTTTAGGTAGTGTGATTTAAGCAACGTAGAATGATAGTGGACCGGTATTCATTCAGGAAGAATGAGATGGTGTTCATGTATGGCCAAACAGGTGGCAACGGTTCAGAGTCAGCACGGATGACCCGAGCCACACGCCCTGATAGACAGCATACAACACTCGGAGCCACACCAGATGTGGAGGGGAAAATTTTCCTTGATACTGAAAACATCCCTGATAAAAACTGCAGACAAGTATCCCACCAATATGGTTAATCCAAAGGTCGGTTGTCTGTATCCTACACGACAAACACTGCAGGGATTATCACCGGAAGATTTTCCTCCACAGAAAAGAATCTGTCGCTGGTTTGTGCAACAGACTAGCACCATTATGTTTCTGACTTCAGTCCTCTCCACCGATGAAGTGGTCTTTGGTAGAGATGGCATCATTAATCTACATAATCCTCATCTGTGGGCCACAGAAAATCCTCATGGAATAGTTGAAGCGTCTCATTAGCAGAAGTTCAGCATCAATGCCCAGGCAGGGATTATTGGAAAACACCTATTTGAACTAGTTCTTCTTCCGCAATGCCTGAACGGAGAAACATATCTGGACATCCAGCAAAACACCTTGCCTCCATTGCTGAAGAATGTGTCTTTTGCAACACTACAGGCAATGTGGCTGCAGCACGATTAAGCCCTAGTCCATTTCCGCATTACTGTTCGCGGACACCTATACATCATCTTCCCCAGATGTTGGATAGGTCGTGAAGGTCCTGTTGCATAGCCTGCTGATCACCGAACTTGAATCCCCTGGAATTTTACTTGTGGGGACATCTAATCCACATTGTGCACGGTAAGCCTGAGCCTGATGTTTTGGACTCTTAATAATATAGGCAACGATATTTAGACATAGGCCGGAACCTTCGAACGAGTGAAGCAATCCATGATGCGACGTGTGTACGTTTGTATTGCATCCCATGGATGGCACTTTGAACATATGTTGTGACATAGAAGGTTTCATGTTATGTACTGCATGCCAAGGCTCTTTGTTTGATGTCCATTAGTGCCACCTGCCTGGCAACTGTGAATTTCCGAACACAAGGGATATTAACTTTTGTGCTTCATTTCCAGTAAGGAATCATCCCCTGAAGTTTGTCGGTGGACTTCAGACTCATAATATGTTTGTATAAATGTAGTGCTTTAGTTGCTCTTCGTGGTATAGTGGTTACCATGCTAGCCTCTAAATCTCAAAATTGGAGTTTCGGACGCAAAAATGCTTAGCATCTTCATTCGGAAGAGAAGTAAAGCCGGTGGCACCGTGTAATGTTTATTTGCACGTAAAAGAATCCCATGTATTGAAAGAAGAAGATTTCTAAACAATATTCCACCATTCCGCGTCGTGATTTCGTCCTCAGTGCCATCTGTGGGCGACGAGATGATCCCTCGCCAGCATGGCGCATGGGCTAGAACTTCAAATACGATCAAGGAAACATCGCAACGATACCCTATGCTCCACTTAAGAGTTAGGAATACTAACTAACGATAATGGCTTACGTATCTATTTACGATTTCAGTCTTTGTTTTCTTAATTGATTTATATTATTCCATAATTACTTCCTACTTGTATACTTTCTTTCTACAGTTATTTCCTCTTAAATGTTTCTTTTATATCATTTATTTATTTTCAATATGAAGAAAGTTTCCCATATACTTTCTTTAATCAAATATCTAATGTAAAGAGAGCAAGGGGTAGCAAGGTGAAATAAAATAAGAGTTTTGGAGTGGTCGAATTAAAGGTGTTCCGATTTATGTTTCGGTTACTAATGAGCAAATGTATTACCCATTATAAGGGGTCAATCTCAATGAAAATTTACCATGAACATAATTGCGTAAAATTTGAGCATAAATTAACGCGATACATTGTCATTCACGACGACAAATGTAAGTTAAACAGCAGCCAATCCCAAGAGGTCGTGAAACAATTGAGCTAACACGACAGTACACATAAGCAAAAGAGGTTAAGTAAATGTATTAACTCGGTTGAAGTCACCATAAGCATCATCATAATTCGTTTTTCTCCGATTTATGTATTTGTATATTCATCTTTATATAATCACTGGTATAAATATACCAGCGATTCCTCGCCGTGATCTTCAACACATACTGACGGAAAATGTGATAAAATGTCAGAATAATCAAGTAATAAGAATCGCTCTCTGATTAGTTAATGATTTGTGTTTGCAGTAGACAAACTTGAAAGCTTGAAATTTGCAAACTTCTTAGTTTACATACAGTTTTATTGTCATAGTCAGTTTCTGTCTATCTTTCACAGTTTACCAGATACCCAAAATTCTTTCAGAATAAAGAGGTCTTTAGAGGCTATTCCCAGAAAATTGCAGATATGCGTTTTATTTGGCTTATAAATATCTCTAATATACGATATTTTAATCAAAATCGTTAGAGCCATTCTTGAGAAAATCAAAATTTTCGAAATAGCTCCAAGTAAAGGGTAGTTTGGGGTGGGGAGATTTTTCTCAAAATCTTCTTGTCGCATCTCTATAAAATAGTAAACTTAAATACCAAGTTTGGTATTTTACCGACTTTTTGTTTTTGAATTATCGTTTTCACAGAAACATGGACACATCGACACATCGACCTTTTCCTGAAAATATTTTTTTTTTGATACAGGGGACCCTAAAACATATATTTCCGGTGAAACGTCGGTATCGAATTTTTGGGTGTGCAATACCTCCTCTATACACTATTTACGTATTACGTGCAGACTAAGTAAAAATCGAGCTGCAATGACCCTTAGCAAAGTTTCAGTTAGTACATTTCAGATCGTCGAAAGCTAACCTGAAATATTCCTGTTTCAGTGCACTCCACAAGCAAAACATAGGAAAGAAAAGAGCGGGAGTGTTCCGTATCCTGTGGAAAGCGGGAAACAAAGACGCTTCTGGAGAGTTAAACTGCAGATTTTGTAGGGCGTGGTGGAATTAAGAAGAGAATGTTGATCACATTGCTTGAAAAGTGACGGCACTTTAGTATTGGTAAATGGCCCCTACAGCAAGGCTCCTCAGATGTTTACAGGTGGGACTTAAGACCTGCGGTTAAGAGCCCGTCATATCGATTTTAACACTGACTGCTTCAGAGGCACACAGCAACATCTCCTCTACTCAGCAATTCTCCACCATTAACACTTTTTCATCAACCATGAATTTCTTTGTAGCATTCACATTCACATACTTTCTGTACATATCTGTAACAAATTATTGTTATAAAGCTTATTCTTGTATCTACATTATGCTAATCGAGATAAACATTACAGAAATTGCCCTTATTACTTGGTCCCTTGTAAGCAGTAAGGAAACAAATTTGACTTTCTCTAGCTGCTCTACAAACTTCTTACATAAGATTATTTTTCTTTCTGCACTTTGATAATCAAGTTAGCCATTACCAGAATGTTCTTATTATTTACTTCCTTATAAGTAGATGGGAACTAAAGAAATGCACTATGCTAAAGCGATAGTCAAATGTTTTAAAAGCTATCTTTGTGCGATTGTCATTGCAAAACTTCTTGGCTTGGTCAGGAATAGAACAAATGAACGATCACTTACTGTCTGAGAAAAATATAAGTACTTTATAACTGAAACCAATAACAAGGAATGTCTCGGAAACGGTTACCTCCACAACAAACATGTAAAGGACATAAATTGAGTGCTTTGATGAGATCTACATTTTCTGTGGTGTAAGTTTTTGTCTTATCTATTGCGGTTTAGCAGTTAAGCAAAATTGAGTTAAATGCATTCAGAATAAAGAGGTCTTCAGAGGCTACTCCCAGAAAATTCAAGATATATATTTTATTTGCGATGTATCTTTAATATACGGGATTTTAATGAAATCGTTAGAGCCATTTTTTAGAAAATCAAAATGTTCGAAATTGTTTCCATGTAAAGGGTAGCTGGGGGTGGGGAACTTTACTTGAAAATCTTCGTGTCGCATCCTTGGAAGATACCAAACTTAAATACCAAGTTTGGTATTTAACGGACTTTTCGTTTTTGAGCATGCTGCCCACAGATACACACACAGACACAAAGCTACACACAGACAGCCACATGGACATTTTTCTAAAAATACTCAAACATCTTTTGAGACTCGGTGGTCTCAAAACATGTATTTCGGGTGAAATCTCGGTATCGAATTTTTGGATGCAATACAATACCTTCTCTATGCATTATATGCATAGTACGGGTAGAGAAATTAAAAATAAAATATTGAGGAAGTCTATGTACGATTTTGCTCTACATTTTGGAGATATGTGCTTATTAGACAGTAGATGCTGGGCGTTCTACTTGGGTACTTTGTGCGCCAATATCGCAAACATTTGGATAGCAAAACTGATCCTTAATGGACAACTATGTGGATATATTTTGACGATTTAGTATGCCTTAGGATCCAGAGATTAAATAAGGACAGCTTTATTCATATTTTTGTATTTAACGAGTTTCTATAGGTTGAAATATAATAAATTTGAAAAAATGCAAGTGGCATATGGGGAGTCAAAAATTTAACATAAGTTATAAAATGTATTATATGGATTAATGTGTGTTATTAATGACCAAAACAACACAGATGTTCAAGAGATTAAACTTTGATTTTCTTAGGGAGGGTTCAAGAAGGTTTCTGGGTACTATTATATATTATACCTCAACGATCATAACACGCTTTTATAGGTTTGTTTTTAATTCAACAGTGGACTCACAGCATATGGAGATAAAAACAAATATATACCATACAGTGCATAATGTATTGTCACAGTAATTTCTTCTTCAGCCTGCGGTGTTTCTCACGTTCGTCCTGGTATGCGACTGTTGTAGTTGGAGACCTTGGGATGCGTAAACAACCACCACCTTCGGGAACATGACTTGATTCTTCTTGAAGCTTCGGCTTTCAGAAGCTTCCAGGAACTTCTGTGGTGTTATTTTCTAGCTATAAAAGGAGAAATAATTGCAAACTGGTGTGTAAACTGAAGTGTACTGAGTTGTCAGTGACTGGAATGTTAGTGAATGTTAGTGAGCAGGGGTGCGCGAGCCACTTTGTTTGTATGGACAGGAGTTAACAAATTCCTGTTTGAGAAAGGTATGTTTTTTTCAAAGCTGAAACGAAAAACCAGAAATATCTTAAAAATGATCAACTCCACGAAAAAAAGTATATGACATAGATTGTGTGTTTTATCGTGAGCTACATTTTTTGTGCAGCAAGTTTTTCTCCATCTTTTACGCTTTAGCAGTTATGCACAATTCCGTAAAATTCACCCAGAATAAAGTAGTCTTCTGAGGCTATTCCCAGAAAATTCAAGATATACATTTTATTTGTCAGGTAAATATGTTTAATATACGATATTTTAATCAAAATCGTTAGAGCCATTTTTTAGAAAATCAAAATTTTCGAAAAAAGTTCCATGTAAAGGGTAGTTGGTGGTGGGGGCATTTTCTTGAAAATCTTCGTGTTGCATCCTTGGAAGATACCAAACCTAAATACTAAGTTTGTTTTAATGGACTTTTCGTTCTTGAGCTATGCTGCCCACAGACACACATACACACACAGACAGACACACACGGACGTTTTTCTAAAAAAAAATTTGTTCAGGAGGTCTCAAAACATGTATTTCCGATGAAATCTCGCTATCGAATTACATACCTTCTCTATACACTATGTACATAGCACGTATAGAGAAAGTAACAACATTGTATAAATATAAGTTACACTTGTGTTTAACTATAGCAATGAAACAAAGAATATGATAAGTAAAAAGCAATAAAGAAGACAAGCAGCAGAGAGAAAATTTCTAAGAAGATTTAAAATATTAAACATAGCATGCAGCCAAGATATTAGGAATGAGCTTAAAATCTGTTTCAAAACACAAGGTGCAAAAGTAGAGGTAATTTACTCATAAGCGTATCAATGAAAGAAACGTTTGTAAATGTAAAAATATTGCCATGATAGACCACTCGCCTCTCTCCAGGTTGAATCCCAGGCATGTGAGATTTGTAATGTACAAAGCGGCGAAGGGCCGGGTTTTCTCCGGGTTCTCCGATTTCCCCCGCCATCGCATTTCACCGACGCTCCATCTTCATTCCATGTATCATCAGTGTCATCGCTGCGATGCCGTCTCTTGTAAAAGCGGACGTTAAACACTGACAAAAAATGTAAATATGCAAAGTAATTATGTAAATTTTATCTGCACTTTACAAATGCTCGAAGTGGTAAACGTCAAGACAATACTCCAGTTCGTTCCAGGTGAGTGACTACATATCATGAGATATTGATTCCACTGCTTGAGTGTTGTTGTTCTCTCAGATTATTTATGTTCTGTGGCATATGGGGGTGCTACACTGTGTCCTTGGTGTACCCCTTAAGAAAGACCTCGCATGGTGTGAGGTCTAATGATCGAGGAGGTCAGCGCATAATTGGGGAATCATCCCCTCCAGAACCGTCAATTCAACAATTCGGAAGCTTATCGATTAAATATCGCAGAACACCCAAGGGGACATGAGGACGAGCGCTATCCTATTGAAAGATAATATCTGGTCGAGGGGGTCAGCGTATAAGTAGGGAATCTTCCCCTCCAGAACGGCCAATTCAACGATTTGGAAGCTTAACGGTAAAATATCTCTGAATATCCAAGTGGAAATGAGGAGGACACTATCCTGTGGAAAGATAATATCTGGTAGATCTTCACTAACCTGGGGCATCAGTCATTTCTGTATCATATCCAATTAGTTATGTCCTTATACACTTTGTGTTTGCTCAAAATAGTTCAGTTTTGAGGAGTCCCTTGCGTGCCCAACAATTTCACGTGGCTTTTCGGAAGCCTAGTTGCAGACACTGTGATTGACTTTCCATTGAAGTGAAAGATAGCTTCATCGCTGAACACACCCTGCCAACAAATCCTCCATTCGGTCCTGCATAGCAATGAAAAGTTTTTGGTTTTGGGCTTGTAATCTGGTCCTACAGAAGTTGAAGTCTGATTGGCATCAAACGCAGACGTTTGCGTTCGACATGTCGGGATGTGTTATGTGGTACCTGAGTTCTGCACACACAGCTTGGGTTCTATTTACTTTTTTGACCAGAATTTTTGCAGGACATAAACAATCACTGGTTTCAAATTTGTGCACCTGTCGTATAATGCAGTTTTATGCGGTGTAGTCTTCCTGAACTTACTCCGAAAGTATGTCTGTGCAGTCAAACACCCCGTGTATTCCATGACGCATGCCTTTTCTAGCTTCATTGTCACCATCGTGTGAAACTACACCACTGACCTGAAACAAAAAGGATAATAAAAAGTATAACTTATATGTATTATTATTTACAAACATTAAGTACTTAATTGTTGGTATCTTTGCTGCACATAATTACTTTTCACCATATATTTTTTAAATATCCTATATACGATTATTATCGTATTACATTATTAGGCGGATACGAGAAAACAAACAGAACTGGATCCACCACAGAAAGACTAGGGAGATTGAATTCTGCTACAAATTATTTAGACATACGCTAGAAAGTAAACGACACCTTAAGCAGGACGCCTCTAGCGGAGTACTAAACATTTTGGTATACTATAAAATGCTCATTTTATCCGAAAATAGAATTACTTCTTGCAACATAAACATCTTAGGAGAGATAAAATAAATACACACTTATTTTAATAAAAGTGGAGACCACGTACACACATTCTGTGACACCAAATTGTCGTTTTTAATCCTTTCCCAAGTGTGGTTATTTAAATATCATCTTAATTCTGGTAGGCTATTTAAATCTTAAATGATATAAACAGATGAAATAATATAACTTGCAGGATTGATTATGCGAGTTTCCACGCATTACACCGCAGTCTTGCTATTAACGAGACTTATGAGTTTTGCGAGAATCACGACTCCCGTACCCTCGTTGGTCAACTTCTCTCGTGCCAGCTATGGGTTCAGCTGCATCTACTGAATGCGAGTGGCACGCTAAGCGGCAGCGAGAAACGAGCGAGACTGAAAGCTGATTTGACCAACTCTAACCAAAATATATCCTGCAGTGTTTCTTCCTCGAATGAGGCTTTGCAAACCTTTTTCAGGAGTATAATAGAATGGTGACCTTTTTCTCAACACTAATTTGTCAAAATCAGGCTTAATTTAGAGACGCAGTATTTTGTTATTAATTATTTTTTAAGCTTAACGTCCTTTAACCTAGTTGGTCATATCGGACGATGTATAAAATCTGTGAAATGATGCTCAAATGTTCTCGGGGTCCCTGGAGCTTAAAGTCGCTCGAAATTCGTCTTCTCAGGACAAAGGAAACCCCGAGAAAAACCTTACCCGGGTAACTCACCGTAAGCGAGATTCGAACTCGTGACCTGTTGAATGTGAGGCAGACACGATACCACCACACAACCAAGGCGGACGTAGCATTGATAGAACGGTATCTCCATTCAAACTCTAGGATGCATCATTCTTAGTAGACTTCAACTTAGAAAGGAATTGCTCAAATGCATATGCAGGACCAAAATTGCCACAATACTGTCTGCAAAATCTCTCAATTTGGCGTATGTATTGCCTGGTAAAGTTGCATTTGGTACAATTGCAAGCCATAATGTTTATTGCTTATTGAGAAGTCTGGGCTGTGACGTAGTTAGTTCTAATTGTATCTACTATGAGGCATTTATTACACTGAAAACCAGGGAAATAGTAGTGGCATGTTCCATACTGATAATATATCAATAAAACGTCGCCATCCCCTGTCTTTTGTTATTCGTCATGTACACAATTAAGCAGTCTCAGTGGTCAAGGAAGGAATGGCAATATTTGCTCAAGCTCTCCAGGTCTGAGCTAACGAAGGCTTCTAAATGCAACACATCAAATTTTTGCTTCTGATATTACACAGTTTTAACCGTTGAGTTTTCGTTAACAATTTTATATACGATGCATGCTAAGAGTTATTAACACTGATTAACTAAGAGTTAAGAGTAAGGAGGGTAGAATAGGACATTACGGTTTCAGAGGGGACCCGACACCGATCCAGTGAGGATATTGTATCTACATCTCCGAAGGGGCGTCCCCTAGAAGGAGGGATGGAGGAAAAGCCAGGCCGGAACCAGAAATGAGGCATACCAATGATAGTTTCCAGTTTGAGATGCCCCAGCAGTCGGACAAGCAGAACCGCTACGCCCGAACCATTAGAACGTCAGAGATGGAGAAAGTTTCATAGAGAGCATCCTCTCTTTCTTGACACGCTGCACCGAAACACCATCGCTGACACTTCAACCTTGAAAGAGACCAAACGCGGTGAGGCATGAATGAAGTGATGAATGGAGCGATATGGTGCGTCATGAAATACGGGGCATGAGACAAATCGCTCCAGTATTCACCTGACGACTCAGGGAAACCCCCGAGAAAAAAAAAACATGGGTTAGAGTGGGTGGTCACCTGGAATTGAACTGGCGTTGCTCGATGGCACCTCCGTCGGTAAAGTTAACGGTAGATAACTTTTCATTTGGTTTCAATTATTTTAGTCGCACTTTTCTTGAGCGTTGGTACCCTGACACTCGTTTGGCCAATCGATCAGCTCGTTAATGCATGAAATCATCTACTCTCCTTTGCCCTCCTCTCCAAGTTACGCCATAAATCTATCGTCCAGCAAGACTCACATATATTTAAACCAATTAAGGAGAATAAAACCTTTATTCCTCCAACGTTAAATCTGATAAATTAATGACCCATTATCGAAAGCTATTCAAGATATCAGTCTGAAGTTTTACAGGATCTAGCAACCTGCTAAGAATACTGATCTACTTTATCCAATATGCTCGCTTATTAAGAAAGATAGTTTACTCTCCTAATTATAACTTGTTTTGAATCATCAATTCTATTGCTACTTTCTCTACTTCGTGCATAGTACATAGGTAGAGAAGGCATTACATTGCATCGAAAAATTCGATACCAAGATTAGGTCCTCCTGAATCAAAAAAAAATTTAGAAAAAGATCCGTGTGGGTGTAAATGTGTCTGTAACAGCATAACTCAAAAATGAAAAGTCGGTCAAACACCAAACTTGATACTGAATGTCAGCATCCTCAAAGGATGCGACAACAATATATACCCCCTCCCCAAATTACGCTATATGTGGCAATGATTTCGAAAATTTTGATTTTCTTAAAAGTGCACTAAAATTAGCAACTCGATAATATTTGGTGTCCTATGTGCAATCTCCCTAGATCTATGTTCCTCTGCCTACTACGTACATTGCACTATATGGCAGAGAAAGTAAAAATGAAACCAAAAAGTTCCTATAATTCGAACCCTCTTGACGATTACCTTTAGAAGGCTGGTGAGCAGCACTCAGCAATTGAGCAAGGACTTGTAAAACTGTAAGGCGAAGCAAAAGACACGGAAGTCACTAAATGTTCTAAATACACGCTCTTTTATTAACCCTAATACATTAACATGATCTTTTCAGAGTCCCTTCCTACATCTGATTACCCCACCTAGTTACTTCGCTTTACGAAGGCAAATTTTACACTTCATTTTAGTATCGGATTCAACATTTTGCTCTTTGCTGACTGCTTCTCTGTGTTCTGATTATTCTATAATTCTCAAGTTTACGTATAAAGTGCTTTTAGAATTTCTGGCTCTGAACTAATTGATCTCTTACTTAGTTGCTTTATTTTTGCTTTACTTTACTTAGTTTCCTGCAACCTAATTACCTTCGCGATTCTGACACCCAGCTAATTGTTTTCTCCTGCACTTAAATTGTTAATGATTCCTACATAGTAACAGAATGATAACTTGTGTTTTAGCATATATTTCAGTATTTGTCAATTATTTCTATGTAATTCTTTCTACATAAAACAATTATTAATATAGTATGACAATAATTCCGTCATAAAAATGGCACGTTTATTCGTCATTTTCAATAATACAGGACTATATACATTTGTCCAAGTTACTTAACTTTGACTAAACATACTTTTTCTATCAGCAAATCTTTCCATCTTCACATTTTTTATTTTATTTTTATTTATTTATTTTGCAAAGTTCTTCTATTATAAAAAGCATGCTTATATAAAATATTTCATTAACAATCAATAATTCACTTACACATAAACACAGTATTCCTTATAATAGGTTTACAATTTTTTTTTATTAGCGCATAAGTATTACGTACATAGTAGATAGATAAGGTATTGTATTCTATCCAAAAATTCGATACCAAATTTCATTGGAAATACATGTGTTAAGAACCCTGAATCCAAAAAAAAAAAAAAAAAAAAAAAAAAAAAATCATTTTGAGAAGGTCAGTGTGTGAGTGTGAAGAGAAAGAAAGAGAGAGAGAGGGAATCTCACACCAAACTATCCTTTACATGGAAAAGTTTTCCAAAGTAAAAGATCTATCTTTAAAACTGATGATGGAATCCCATTTAATTATAACATCGGTTACTAAACTTGGTACTACAAGAAAAAAAAATGCAATACCATTTCCTTTCATTTCTACGCTAATACCAGTTATAATTTCACTCTTTCTTTTCTCCTACTCACTGCCATTGAACAAAATATTTGACATACAGGTAGCGACAGTATTTTCATGCTTCATTTTGATTAATCCCTCATAAAAGTTTTATAAGCATCCCTATCTAATATTACCTTATATCCTTTTCCATTGATTCCTAGCTTTATTCTAACCGAATCCATTAATTACTTTCTCTACACGTACCATGTACATAGTGTATAGAGAAGGTATTGTATTGCACTCAAAAATTGGATACTGAGATTTCACCGGAAATATATGTTTTAGGGTCTGCTGTATCCAAAACAGCATTTGTAGAGAAACGTCCGTGTGTGTATGTATGTGTGTGTGAGAGTCTGTGTGTGTGTGTGTGTGTGTGTGTGTGTGTGTGTGTGTGTACACGATAACTCGAAAACAAAAAGTCGGTAAATTACTAAACTTGGTATTAAAGTTTAGCATCTTTCAAGGATGCAACACGAAGATTTTGAGAAAAATCCCCCCATCCCTAACTACCCATTACATGGAACATTTTTCGAAAACTTTGATTTTCTCAAAAATGGCTCTGACGATTTTGATTAAAATCCTGTATATTAAAGATATTTATATGACAAATAAAATGTGTATGTCAAATTTTCTGGGAATAGCCTCTAAAGACCTCTTTATTCTGAATGAATTTTGCTGAATTTTGCGTAATTGATAAACCGTAAGAGATAGACGAAAACTTTCTACAGAAAAAATGTAGATCTTGTTAAAACACACAATTTATGCCACATAATTTTTTTCGTAGAACTAACCGTTTTTGAGATATCGTTTTTTTATTTGTTTCAGTTTTAAATTACTTAAGAGAACTTTACTCTTACGGGAATTTGTGAACTCCTGGCAATGCATAGACACGGATTCCATCTACATGGCAAGTAGCTTTTAATGACATTTTAGCCTGGTGTATTCTGTTATTTCCTTTCTACTTAGAAGAAAGCAGTTCTACTAATATCTATCTTCATTAGCTAGAAGTAGATAGAAGCTTCAGCTTTTTAAAAATTTGGTGCAGAGATGTAGAGAAAGTCATGTGAATGAGATACATCAGATTTTTCGATTCCTTTATGCTTATTTAAAATTCCACTATACTTTAATCAACAATGTTTGTCCACTGAACTTACTTCATTTACTTAACACAATATTTTCCGCGGCTTTTACTGAGGCCACGTATCACTGAAACCAGCGGTCCCTTGCATTCGACTAATTTACATTTTGTTATATTACTATAGTAGGTCTAGGTTATCTTGAAACATGACCTACTTCTCCTTACCTCGCTCTGTAAGAGAGCGGTGGTGTTCTAAAGGTCGTGCGCAGCTATCCGTTACTGCCTAGTCCCCAGCCAGACGGCGAAACATGTTCTGATTTAGATACAGTGCTTTTATTGACAGGGAAATATGGACATCCTGTTTATTTTGTTGAATTTCATACTGATCCAAGTTGGCGATAGAAGAGGAGGAAAATCTCTACAATCTGAAGCAAAAAAAAAAAAAAAAAATGCTCTGTTTGGCAATAGGTTATTTGCTGACTATTATAAGCTTTGTAATACGAAAAACAACAATATCCGCTACACAGATTATAGAAAGAACTGCTGCAACCACTGGCACATCTCGCACTTCAAACTCCAAGAAGCCCGTAATGGACGGCATTTCTACATTACCGCCATCTATCGACAATATGTAAAGCTCTGTCTTTGAAAGGATTGCAGGATGGTTGCAAAATCGTCAAGTGCTGTATGAGGAGTCCCGGCTGGGGGTGCAAAATTTTTTGTAGCCAAGATTACTTCCTATCCTCCCCAGAGGCTGGAAGTAGGAATGTGATATAACGTAAAACCCCCAAAGAAATACAAAAAATGTGAATTGTATAGGAATTATCACATTTGCCGAAATGTTACAAATGTAAGCCGATAACATTGTCGATAAAGAAGGGAGAGTATAAATGAAGCAAAGATATATCGTCAGAAAGTTGTGTTGAAATGTTTCGGCTTGCGATTAGGCAGTAAAAGGTTGCCTACATCGCTGTGGGCAGTATTGCGCCCTCTGTCTGGTTCCCATGTTTCAACTTAACTCAGACGGTATGTATTTACTGTCTCACCAGCTTGATTTTGGCCTTCTCCTAACACTTGCCTTGTGTTTTTACTGTTTCCGACCTATCTGGTAAATGTCTCCCATTTCTATATCTCGTTTCTATTCTAAATCCTATTGTCAGCGCTCCTATTTGTATTATTTCCTTCAAACTGATTTCTTTTTCCATTTTCGGAATGTGTTGCTTCTGATCTAGGAACTAGACTTCTACTTTGTTTTTTGCTAATTTTTATTTTTATAAAACTGTACCTCTTATCCGAAGATATATAAACTTTCTTAATCTCTTCCCTGATTCCTGGTATTTTCTACTACTTCCTTCTGTTTGTTGCGCTCAAGTGCCAATAGAAAAGCAATAAATTTAGACACAGTAATTGGATCTGTGATCGCTAAGTAGTGCAAAATGATTTGTAGTAAACATGTTGTCACAATAATAATAATAATAATAATAATAATAGTGCGTGCAAGTTGTACATATGTTGGTGTTATTTTGTGCAAAAGTTTATCACTAATTTCTTTCACTTTGAATAGGTTAGGTCATGCTATCTGTCACATATAGTGCCATATGTATCACACACACACACACACACACACACACAGATGTCGTCCGGGACGTGGAATGCTTTGTTCCTGCATGCTTTATCATGGTATCCATGTGCTGCCATCGATGTCGTGAAGGAGTTTTTGGTTCGTGTCAGTCCAGTTCCGGTTTACCATGACTTCCGTTGAGTAGAATTCTGGCCAGATGTCTTTCCTCTTCATTGTTCTTTCGTCGAGCTCCTTCTTCCAGTTGGGGGTCCATGGAAGTCTAAATCTTGTCCTGAGTTATATTTAAAAGGTTTCTCATGCTAGCAAGTAGACCAGTCTATTATCGGTGAGAAATTTCCTTGTAATTGACACTTGTGGGGTGTGTCGTATGCAGGTAACAGCTCTTCAGGCTGCTGACTAATCATAGTGTAAGAATACATAACTGCCAGAGACGTGACGTCATCGGCGTTGGAACATCTACGTGGTTCAGTGGAAATTTACGCGCGCGTTCTCATACATGACTGATCAATTGTTTGCAATCTGATTGTTTGATTTCATTCTGTGAAAAGTTTGGTAGGTTATACACAGTGATTTCGTAAGAATTTACGTTTATAATCGTTACTTCCTTTTATATATCAAAGCCATTGATCTTATTCTCATCCTAGAAATATCACGAGTGACACTGTAATTTGAAAATGTCTTACATCCGTGATAAGTAAGTTGAGGTTACTTTAGCCGAAATAATACAACTTTTCCGTTTAGTGAAATACAGGAGCAAGGAATAGATGAGGTAACTAGTGAGAAATGGGGAAAATAGTTCAACATACGAGAGGTACGCATGGAGAGAAAGCGGACAGCGAGTAAATATGGTAACAGTGTACCGAGATGGCCACGTGTCAGCAGAATGTCAATCACAAGGTAATTTCTCACCGATAAAGATAGTGTGCTTCGACACTCCTGGTGCAGCCTCAGGAAGTGGGCTATGACGTTCTCTGGAATGTGGAAGTCTTTCATGCGGAGTTTGTCCCAAGTTAATTCTAGCCCTACTTAAAGATGGATACTTTTTTGTGTTGAACAGTGCCATCGCGGTTTTGAGGGATAATTTGGTTAGTGCTCTTATGTCGTGTATTGCTTTTGTGGTTAATGTTGCTCTTTGTTCAGTGTGTATGCTGGATGAGTTTGTTGTGGTCTGCAGGGTTAAGCCGAGGTATTTGACTTGGTTGACTGCAGAGGTTCTTTCTTCCTGGGATGTGTTGCCTCCCATCCTGAATATCATATGTTCGGTTTTCTCTTTATTTATTTGTAGTTCGTTTTTGTCAGTCCATCTCTCCAGTGCGGTTACTGCCTTCTCTATTTCCTTTCTATCATGACATCCCAAAACCATGAGATCGGCATAGATGTAGATCCTAACTTCAGGTGCTTCTTCTTTGATTGCTTCAACAATATTTATCAGGTCTTTATTACTTATTGGTATATCTAACATTCTATATTTGTGGTTACTTTATGAAAAAACTTATCGAAAGATCAGTACTCTGGTTATATTTTCTATTGTTGAGCTCTAACCTGACATTTGTTTGTCGATTTGCGTCCCAGTGTCTACTTGTAAACACATCCATAAAGCCCTTCCTATCGTTATATCCAGCCAAGTTGCTACATTTTCTTTAAAAACATTTTCTAACAAAGGTCATTTTTTTTTATCTTTTCCCAACGACATATTTCTGCAACTTTCGAATAAAGAATTTTGGATCCTTTGAGTCCTCATCCTCAAAAGTTGGAAGTAAAATTTCATTTAGAACATGGTTGGCCAGTAAATATTGTCATTCTGACCTCAAAGTCTCCGAGGTTTCTAGGTTCACTATTTGGGCTGCTTGCACCCAAATTTGGCAACGAGACGTCCACTGATACATTATGCATTGCCTTGTCTCGTACTGTAGGTTCACTTAGACTACTACAGCTAGAATCCTGTTCATTTATAAGTATCCTTAAAGTTGCTAAAATATATATATATATATATATATATATATATATATATATATATATTACTTCTGTTATTTCTTTTACTACCTCCTTAACCTAATGTGAGATGTCTTATAACTTTCTGGCCTGTCTCCTTTCTTCCCTTACATATTTTTCCTACCTAATTCTGCTTTCTAATAATTTATTTATTTTCCCTTCCATTTAAAATTTCTTAGCTACTTCGCCCTTCAATTTTCTGCCTCGTATTTATCTTTTTTCACTAACTGGTTTAAAAATGCTTTTCAGATGTTTCTGTTTGCTTAGCTAACTTATTTCCTAACCTATTCTCTATTTTCTTTGGCTTCATATAATTTACAGCCCCTTATTTTCTCCCTAGTGTTTCTAATGCTTGCTGTTGATTTTATAATTTCGTTGATCGCTAGTTTATGTTGCCCATCTTCAATTACCCTCCTCGTCATGTATTTTTATCTTTTGCCCCCCCCCCTTTTGTTCCTATCTTAGCTTTCTAATGTCTCCGTTTTTCCCTTAAATCTCTTCATCCCATTCCTGAATTTTCTAATTTTTATTCTTGTTTCCTGTTCCGTAAGCTATTCTGCACATCTCAACTATTTTCACTTATTACACTACTCTGTACAATTTCTTGGCTGGTATTACCACTATTTTTTCCCTCGGAACTTCCATTACTTCTAATGAAAACTTTTCACCCAACAATTTTGCATTTCTCAACCATATCTACAGGAATCAACACTGAAATAAATAACCTGACCTCATCTACATAAATACTGAAATAAACAAATGTAGACTCGGTTTTTGGTATGCCGATACAATCATTGTTGTTCTTCCGATGCTGATTTCTTTATTCTCGTTGCCCTGTGTCTGTTTATCTTCCTTCCTTCTTCCCTTCGTGCGTCGGTCACTGTGATTCCCTGAGTGTCCTTAGTTTCTGATAGTCCTTCCCAGTTCAAAGTCCAGGATTCAGTTAGTTTTGTCTTTTCTGCCGTCTGCTAACACGGTAGACTGTGAGATATTTCTCTCAGGTATGCGTGGGTGGTTGCAATAATTTAACACCAGTTAAATCCAATAAGAATATACAATGAAGGCTAATAACTGAGCTGTGTGGAACGAGTTGTCAGTATTAAGACGAATAAAATACTGTAATGGCATCTAAGCACGAGAAATCATAAACTGCGTCGTTTTAAACTACGAACTTCCAGAGTATTAAGAACTGTAAGTTGTAGGCAAAATTTATTTCCATAGTAAATTCATAAGTATAGTTTACCTTGCGTCGCTTAACTGCTACACGGCAAATGCGAATTTTCTAAGGATCACCGCTAAGTTGCGCGCGCTGCTTGGGCGCTAACTTGTAACAAAGACGAAGTAGAACTCGCCAAATTTTCGAATTACGCGCTGTGTTATTAACCTAAGCTGATTGCCCCGTCAAGTTCCTACGCTATACGTTGCCGAATTCCTTCCTTCATATTAACATCCGAGACATTTTACTCTTTATTGATTTTCAGTATTATTCTTACACTATAATCCCCAGTAGATATGGTCCCTCGTGCCCTTTCATGCGCCCCTTTAGATTCCTGAACACGCTACTCTCATGGATTGACCCTTTCTTCCGTTCTTGCTTGCTTTGCTTACTGAGCTTCCCGGAACGTAATTACCCTCGAACTACCTACTACACGGGATACGTGTACAATCTGTGGGGGCAATAAAGAAAAATCTGATGTAGAAAAAGACATGTGAATAGATACACCGCTGTAACAAATTATTGTTGAAAAGCTTATCCTTCTATCTACTTTATGTCAATAGAGATAAACGTTAGCAAAAATTATCTTATTTCTTGCTTCCTTGAAACAGAAAAGAAATAAGGGAATGCACAGACTAAAGCGATAGTCAAATATTTTAAAAGCTGGTTGCATTGTATTGAAAGTCATTACTTTGCATGACCAGGAGTTGACAAATTTCCGTATGAGAAAAGTGTAAGTATTATAAAATTGAAACCAATAGCAAGAAATATCTTTCAAATGGTCAATTCCACGAAAAACATGTATATGCCAAACATTGTGTTTTTAACGAGAACTATATTTTTGTGTAGTCATTTTTGTCTATCTTACGGTTCAGCAGTTATGCAAAATTCAGCCAAATTCATCCAGAATAAAGATTTTTTCATAGGTTATTCCCAGAACATTCAAATTATACATTTTATTTGTCATATATAAATCTTTTAATAAAAATGGTTAGAACTATTTTTGAGAAAATCAAAATGTTTGGAAAATGTTTCCATGTAAGAGTAGTTTGGGTCCTGGGGTTTTACTCAAAATCTTTGTTTCGCATCCTTGAAAGATACTAGCTTTAAATATCAAGTTTGGTATTTTACCGACTTTTCGTTTTTGAGTTATCGTGTTCATGCGTGTGCGCGAACCTTTTTCTAAAAATACTTTTTTATACAGGAGATCTTAAAACGTATATTTCCGGTGAAATCTCGGTATTGACTTTTTTATGGAATGCATTACCTGCTCTACATAAGTGCCAAGTACTATGTAGAGAAAGTAAAATACTCATACTTTGATGGAATATAGATAAGTGTAAAATTTAATTCATTTCGAAAAATGGCTTAGGTGTAATAGAAGTATAGTGGTTAAGAAAAAAGTTTAGTGGTCAGTCTCATTGTCACATTGATATTAAACATCAAATATATCGAACATAGAAAATAGAAATACTGGTGTCTTTGTTCTTCTAGAGGCCAAAAAGTTTACAATTTAGAACAATCTACCAAAATATTTAATTCCTTGGTTGAAATGGTGTTTTAAAAAGGTTTAAACAGAGGACTTAACACAAACACGAACTTTATCTCTTCTAGGAAAATTTCTAAAATATATCTGGGCCGATATTCTCTTTGGTAAATGAGCTCTTGGTTGTTAATTATTATCTTTAGTGCCGCTTTGCGCGCTGATCGTTGGAGCCTCAGTACGGGCAAAGTCCTTTATCAGCGCTAGGCATATTTAAATTTTCATGCTTTGTTTTTATTTTATTTATTTATTTATTTTTTTTTTTTTTTTTTTTTTTTTTTTTTTGCGATATACACTCCATAGATCAGAGAGTCGAAACAATGGTATTTTTGTTTTTGAGGTATTTCCAATATAAAAATCGCTGCTCAGTCTAAGACATTAATGTGACAATGACCTCTTAGTCAGTTTTGAAGTTAAGGAACTTCTTGGGAATGTTAAGATGAAATGGACTTGGTCAGTGGGTAAGAGTTAGTGGTTTGTTTACGTAAATACTTTAAGCAATCTAAATAGGACTGCCATGATCTACTTTTGTGTTATAATTTGTATGCATTGATACCTTTGGGATAAGTAGTTAGGCCCATATACTGCAGGTTAAGTGGTGCCTTTAGAAATAACTGCAAATAAATAATAATTTTTCTCCCGCGTACCTTGTATTAGAGGACTCAAAATTCGATATCGAGAACAACCTGTAAGCACAGATGTTGAGGCTCCTAAATCCTAAAGAATCATTTTTATAAAAGGTATATGTGTCTGTGTGAGAGAGAGAGAGAGAGAGATAGGGATAGGGATAGGGATAGGCATGAGGGAATAGTATATAACCCAAAAACTAAAAGTCAGATAAGTACAAAGCTAGGTATTGAAATTCAATACCTTTCAAAGATGCGTCATGAAGGTTTTAACATGGTAATATTTTTATTTTATCATGTCTTATTTATTTTATGGAAGCACGAATGTAAACATTTCGATTAAAATAATATACGTTTAAGATATTTACCTAATTAAACGAATCGATATGGCATTTAATTTGAATATGAAAGAGATCTAAAACAAAAATTACGTGTGTATGTATGTATGTATGTATGTATGTATGTATGTATGTATGTATGTATGTATGTGTGTGTGTGTGTGTGTGTGTGTGTGTGTGTGTGGCACTAAAAAACGAACATTGAAACACAAACGAAGAGATAAAATGTTATAAAACGTTGGTAGTGTCTAGTATATTCTTCTATATCCTATGGGGCCGAGACCTGGGCCATGAATAGGAATGATAGAGTAACTTTTTTTTATATATATTGTTTCATTTGTATAGCCCCTTTAACTTCAATGGTCATATCGGGGGCTTTGACTTCTGAAACAACTCGTATTACTGTAAGTTAGAACATTAGGTTAATCATTATTATATCACACGCACTTTCACTCTCACATTCATACTTCCAGACTCTGGTTAAAGAAAAATTCCCCGCCCCAGCTGGGAATCGAACCCGGGATCTCCGGGTAAGAAGTCAGCTCGCTGACCACTCGACCACGGAGGCAGTCTGATAGAGTAATTGTAACGGCCGAAATATTCGTATTGCGTGGCCACCTGTAATCTTAAACATAACATTAAAGGTGAAACAATAAGACAACAATTAAAAATCAAATGACAAAATTAGGGAATTAAACTGAACTGAAATAACAATCTCTTAAATGCCAGAAGAAAGACTGACAAATCAGGTCTTGCAATATAAATCACTTGGTACCAGAGATGTTGAAACATCACAAAGACGCTGGGAGAATCCCTTTTGAGCTGAAATAGGCCTATTTGACCTATCTAGAAGGTTGATGATAATAATGATGACTAAAGCAATATATTTGAAATTTTGGGGATAGCTTGTTAATTCCTAATCATTCTGAAGGAATTTGCCAGCATTTTGTTAAACCATTAAAGGGTTTTGTTAAACCTTTTTTAATTATTTTTTTTAATGCTGTCTCGTGATGACAATGGAAGGCGTATGTAATTTGAAGACTCGAATATCAGCCCATTTTTAGGCATTTGACTATCATTTAGATTTGCCTTGCCCATCTTGTACATAGTCCAATGTGTAAACGCTTATCTCGATTGACATAAAGTACATAGAAATTAAAATGTCTAAAAATTTGGGGTTTTTGTAAAAATGGGTAGGGTTGTGGGAAAGAACCCTAATTATCCACGACTTCCCTATCGGGAATTTTATGCTTCTATTATTCTTCACGACTCAAGTTGTGAAAACGTTCCATGATTTTTGTTAGAATAGGTAATTTGTAGAAATAAATCGAGTGCTAATACGTGGAGAAAGCCGTGAATATAACTAAGAAGTTTTGTTTAATGGTTTCACTGGCTTTGCTTTGATTAAGTATAGAATTGTTATTGTTTTATTTAATAGGTATTTCTCTGCAGCGTTTGTGCTTAATTTACACTTCTACTTGTTTCTCATATTTTCCAATTAACTTAGAATTACACTGGTTTGTAGGTTATTACTGGCTTCCTGTGAACTCTACATCAACACTTCCGCCATCTTGCGGTAAAGTTTCGAATCAATCAAAGATACTTGACTATTCGGTGCTTCGCCCTCTTAGTCAATCTGTGTACTAAGTGTAGTGTGTGCTGCTATCTGCAGCGTAACTGCTAAATTACACAGCCCCTCGCTGGGTTGCATTCTGCGGAATAACGCCGATTATCCTCCGGAAAAATAAAAAGATAGCCCACGTAAAAATGGTGGAGCATGTGCATTGAAGAAGTTGCCTGGTGGTGCAAGAGCAGCAGATATGAAGGTATGTCAGTACATTTTATGTAAACATTTGAAGGTTGCGTTCAAGGCATGCACATTGTGGTTTGTGACGTCAAAACCCGTTTCCCCCCCCCCCCACCCTTTGGCGGGTTGGCGCAGTGCACTCAAACAAGAACGGTGGTAGGAATTTTCTAACTGGTAGTCATGGTGTTTGTTTTACACTGCTGGCGGCCTTCAGCCACAGAGGATCGCTTCAGATGAACTGGAAGCCTCTGGACTGAAACTGTAAAACTACGATATCATTGTTTTTATCTCGTATTTGCTGATCTACGAACTTAAATGCTGCGGTATATTTATTGTGTATCATAAAGGGGTTGTTAAACTCCTGGTTAATTAAATTAATCATAAAAACTCGCATTTCTATTAAAAAAAATCTGCGTTCCATTCAAATTTCTTTCTCTAGCAGTTCCACAATAAGCTTTTCATATAAAGGATTATTCTTTTAACTACATCTTGCCATAAACATTACCAGAATTGATATTATTACCCGCTTCTTTATAAGTTGAAGGGAATGCTCAGGCTAAAGCGATAGTCCAATCCTTTAAAAGCCAGTCGCTGTGTGAAACAATTGAGATTCGGTTCGCTTTGCACGGGTCCGTTTGAGAAAATGTAGGTAGTTTAAAGCTGAAATCTATATCAAGGGATGTCCCAAAAATGGTCAACTCTACAAGAAAAAAGTATACATAAATTGTGTGTTTTACCGAAATCTATATTTGTTGTGTAGTAAGTTTTGTGTATCTCTTACGGTTTAACCGCTTTGAAAAAGTCTGCATAATAAACAGAATAAAGAGCTCTTCAGAGGCTAATTCTAGAGTAAACATTTTATTTGTGGCATGACTAGCTTTAATCAAAATTGTTAGAGCCATTTTTGAGAAAATCAAAATTTTTGAAAAATGTTCCACGTAAAAGGTAGTTCGAGTGGGAAATTTTTGTTGAAAATCTAAGTGTCGCATCCTTGGAAGATGTTGAACTTAAATATCAAGCTTGGTATTTAACCGACGTTTCATTTTTGAGCTATGTCTTTTAATAACTGATTGTTACACGATGACCTTGAAATCTGTTTTATTTGCATGACCAGGATGAAGAAAAATAAACAAAAATGACAACTTCCCATTTTATAAAAGGCATTTGAAAATTTAAACCAATACCAGGAATATCCTACAAATGGGAAATTCTATAATAAAAAGTATTTCATGTAAATTGTGTGTTTTAACCGGATCTTCATTTTTTGTGTAGTAAGAGTTTGTCCATCCCTTGCGCTTTACCAGTTATGCCAGTCATCCAGAATGAAGAGGGGTTAAGAGGCTGTCCTCAGAAAATTCATGGTATATATTTTGTCATGTAAATATCTATAGTATATGTGTTTTTAATAAAAATGATTACAGCCAGTTTTGAGAAAATCGAAAATTTAGAAAAATCTTCCATTACAGTAACTTATAAATGTGATGACCCTGCCGCACTCTTCTTTCAAAGTCGGTTTGACTTTAAAGTTGGGGGCTTTGCCCTCGCTGTTATCAAGTCTTCTACCTACTGGTCCCTTAACTGAGGCGTGATTGTCGACTTGCAGACAGTGTTCCCAGGAAACAGATTTTACTGCGTGGCCTCTCGCCCCTAGTACAGGTTCGTCTTGTGTTTGCTAATGGTTATTACCCAGTGGTATCATGTTTTGGAGAAACTGTAAATGTAGTTTGGGGTAGGGGATTTTGGTGAAAAACTTTGTGCCACATTCTTAGAAGAAGCTGAGCTTAAATACCAAGTTTGGTACTTAACCGACTTTTTGTTATTGACCATTGGCGCAGAAATTATTAATCGTGCGATTCGAGTAAGCGGAATATTAACTGTTTTACCAAATCGATAACATAACCTAACCTAAGCTAAGCTATAATATTTAATTTATTTAAATATAATGGTATTAGTATTTTCTCGGGTTCTCAGTGATTTACACCTGTAGCATTATATGTATAAAGTTTAACAGCATTTACCTAAAATGCACACAGACACTTTTTTCTGAAAATCTTATGTATTACATTCACATCCATTTCTCTACCTGTTTATGTAACAAACTATTCTTATAATTTTTTTTTTTTCTTTTTTTGCTATTTACTTTACTTATATCGATATAGATAATTGCAGAAATAGTTGTCTTACGTGCTTCCTTGTAGATACAACGGAATGGAATACACTAGGTTGAAGTGATAATGAAATCTTTCAAGACCTGATCGCTAAGTGATGGCATTGACATTCCGTTTTGTTTAGTACAGTTGATGACTGCCCTCTCTAGTTCAACTGCACTCTTGGAGCTCTGTCCAAACTGAAATAAATGTGTTTTTTATGCTGATTACGTAGCCAGAAATTTCTAGAAATAGAGGTCATTTACACGCAGGTGTGATATTGCAGGACTTTGATGTCATGTGACCGCTCGCTCGCGTTTTAAATGTACGCATATCTGTGACAATGAGGATCGTGCTTAACGCCCGCTTTTACTGCATACGACACTAATGATACATGGATGAAGATAGAGCTCCGGTGGAATGCGATGACGGGGAACCCGAAGAAAACCAGTCCCCGCGTCACTTTATCCACCACAAATCCCGCCTGGGATTGAACCCTTGGTAGGAGACGAGTTGTCTAACCGCTCAACCACAGCGCAGCCATCTAAAGGAGGCCCACCGCGCACGTCCAGCAATCACTATAGCAAGGTATAGGTTTCTACACATGGGCGTAGTCACTATAAGATGTGTTAATCAAAATTGATAGTCATTTCTGAGAAAAGTGTTCCATGTAATGTTTTTTGGGGTGGAGGGGATATTCTGGAAAATCTTCATTGGAAGATGCTGGTCGTAAATATCAAGTTTGAAACTTAACTGACTCTTCTTTTTTGAGTTATGCTATTTACAGACCAGCGGACTTTTTCTGAAAATTCATGGGTTGTCAAAATGTGTATTTCCAGTGAAATATCGGTATCCAATTTTTGGGTCGAGCGCAATCAATACCTGTAGTAAACTTGTCTTACTCTTACCATCTAGAAGGATAACAGCATCTATGATGGTCTCCGTGTTCGAGTGGTCAACGAGCTGACTTCTCACCCTGAGGTCCCCGGTTCGATTCTTGGCTGGGACAGGGAACTTTTCTTTAACCAGAATTATTCTCTATCCCCCACAGAGACTGGAAGTATGCATGTGAGAGTGTGTGTGTGTGTGTGTGTGTGTGTGTGTGTGTTTGAAGAAAATAAATGATTTAAACCAAACGTAAAAGTACCTACTGACAACGAGTTGTTTCAACTGCAAAGGCCTCGATATGAGCTTAGATGTTAAAAAAATAATATCTATCTAGAGGCCCTTTCCAATTCTATTCCACTAATTTTATTTTGTTTTTACTGTGGATTATTTTGCGCCTATGAATCGGAAAACTTGCAGTTCCCTGCCGTCGGAATGTAAATGGGAATTATTAAATTTTCTTCTTGTAAATTGTTCACAATTAGTCAAAATTTAATATGACTGCGACTTTTTTAATGCAATGATAATCTTTTCTGAAAGTGTGTATATATAAAGATCCCGAAATTACTTATATCAGTCACGTGCACAATCTCGCAAATTATTTCGGTGTAGTTCATTAAGACCCTGAGTATGTGTGTGTGTGGGGGGGGGGGTTTGCTGGGCGCGATGACGGTACGGCTATAGCAGGCCGTGACAACCAATACTATTATTGTTCTGTGACGTATTTTGAGAAAATTGTAGATTAGCCTGGCCTCACTATCGGGGTGGTCGCTTGTTACTATATCTAAAGATAAACAGTCTACAAGATTGAGTTATGGATTCAAGCAGCAGTAACGAAAGATGTTTTTGTTAGGAAGCTTAATAGCAACTAGGTGGCCTCTCCTGTAGCAATAATTCACGGCATTATTTTGTTTATTTAAGCTCAAAGCAATTAGAAAGCTGAACTTAACCTCAAAATTTATTTCATTTTTCGTTGCTTTTAATATCAGAAAATTCTCGTAAAAATAACATCTCGCGTGGTTGTGCCGCTCGAATAAAAAACCATAACTTGACGCTCTTACACATAAATAATTATTTCGTTACTACTGCTTGAACTCAATCTTGCAGACTGTTTATTGTTAAATATAGTAACAAGCGGCCACCCCAGTAGTGAGGCCAGGCTCCTTCTTGGGCATATCTTTAGTTTAGATTACTGTAACAAAAAAAACTCTTTTCATATCAACAAACACGCTATTTCTTCCACAAACAGTTTAAAATCAGAACCTGCTCACAAATACATTGTCTTTCTTTATGTTTGCGTTACAATGTTGCCGTCGACGTTCAAGGCAGCAGCAGCAGCTACTACATGCTACGAATTTCGCGTCGAAACTCAACTATTGCACGTGATGCATTCCCAGTGAAAACTGAAACAGAGCAGGCTTCGTTGCCCCTTTTACTTTCTCTAGCATGCATGCACATACTATGTTCGTAGTAGATAGAGAAGGTGTTGTACTCCACCCAAAAGTTCGATGTTGAGATTTCACTGGAAATGTTTTGAGGTCCCCTGAGTCCAAAAAAAGCATTTTTAGAAAAAGGCCCGTGTGTATGTCTGTGGATAACATAGCCCAAAAACGAAAAGATCGTTTGGTATTTACGTTTAGCATCTTACAAGGATGCAAAGTGAAAATGTTCAAGGAAATCCTCCCCACCCCACCACCACCACCACAAACTACCCTTTACATGGAAAATATTTGAAAATGTTGATTTTCTCAAAAATTTATCTAACGAATTTGATTAAAATACCGTATATTAAAGACATTTGCATCACAAATATAATATATATTTTTAATAGTCTCTGAAGACCTCGTTATTTTGGATGGGTTTTGCAGAATTTTGCATAATGGTTAAGCCGTAAGAGATAGACAAAAAGGTAGAATTGTAATTATAGATAAAATTATTATTTTAATTTATTCAAATATTATGGATTAATTATCTTTTCAGGTTCTATATGATTTATACCTTTAATTTTTACTCTACAATAAATGGGAGAACAAAATGGATTGTAAAAAAATCGATTTAAGGTTGCGTCATCAACAGCAAATCGAATATACATTTAATGCACTTCAAATGTATATTCGCTGGTGTTAAGATTCATTAAACTTGTTTAAGTTAGAGAATTTTGATTGACCACTCCCAAGGGCAGGTCCCCATGGCCACGCTCGCTAAGCTTTGGTGCTTCGTGGGCAGGGGATCGTGGGTTCGAGTCCCGTCTTGGGCATGGGTGTTATATGTTTGTGTAAAAGAACCGTGAAACCAGTAATCATACATAAATTTAGGGGGGGAATGTAAACGGGGATACAGCGCCGGAGTCCTCAACTGTTAAAAAGGTTGGGAAGGGGGAGTACTTTATTCTGCTAATTTGCTGACGGCTGGTTAGAAGCGGTTGTTACCGGGGGTAAGCATTGCGGGGAACCCAATACTGCCTATATCAGCGTTCAGTGGGATAAGCACTCCCCCAGGACACCCAATCTGTCGTAGAATGTCTGTGCCCGGCCCCTAATTATATCCTCCGCGTATGGCAGGGTCGAAGTTTCACGTAGAACCTCACTGGGAAACGTCGATATACAGAATAGATTGACCGGAGTCCTCTACTTTGTATCCGTTGTAACCAGTGAAGCCAGGAGTCTGCTGCCATGCCCCACACTTCGCGGGCGTAGAGCATCAGAGGAACTATGAGCGCGCCTTTAAGTGGACCGACATTTGGGATGCCAGAACAGGGTAAAGGGCGGCTTTGTCCCACGCTCCCCGCACATGTTCACGAAAAGTTTGGCTTTTTTCAAGAGTGACAATTTCCTCTCTCTGTCCTCTGACCGTAGTAGCAGAAGTTAGGTATCTGGGCTGCGGAGGGGGGGGCGTTTTCTGGAAAACACAACAGCATAACTTTTGCCTGGGTTAACGGACATCCGTCACTGTCCGCACTAGTCCTGGACGAGATGGAGGTGTCTTTGTATTGGGTTGAAGGCTGTGCGTAAGTTCCTGTCTTCGGTAGGGCAGGAAGACATCAGCGAACTGGGCCATGTTGATACCCGTCATTGTAGGGAAATCTGCCATGAAGAGGCTTAACAAGGTGGGTAATAAGACAGAGCCTAGGACGAGGCGGAGTAGGAGTTTTTGTGCTGTTCGCCCCGCAACTACTACTGGCGTAGGAAGCTGTATATGAGTTGTCTGTGTAGGCCAATCTGAATGAGTTTGTCATGCCAGGTGGTTGAGAAGGCCTTCTCGATGTCCAAAGACACCGCTGGCGTGAAGGCCCGTCCTGGAGCCCCAGGGCTGCAGTCTCCACTACTCTGTTGGTTGGTAGAGTGTCCAGGACGAAATCTGAACTGATGGCTATACTCTTCATGAGAATCGTGCTCCTTGGTGTATTGATTACCATGCTCTAGCCTTTAATACTCAAAGTTACGGGTTCAAACCCGGCCAAGGAAGATGGATTTTATCGGACGTAAAAATTCTTGGTAAGGCTTCCTTCGAAAGGAAAGTAAAGCCGTTGGTTCGTGTTATGTATATTTGCACATAAAAGAATCCCATACCTTGAAAGAAAAGTTCACTGGGCTAAAATCTCCTATGGTGCCCTTTAAAGGCAATTCCTCGTCACCATGTGCGCATAGTGGCGAACTCGTGAACTATAAAATCTATTGATCAAGGGAACTGGACTGTTGTGTTATAGTTTATACATAGACTATAGACTTAAGGAGATAAGGAAGCGATGAACTGAAGAAACCATAGGAGGCCGCAGAATAGGCACATCTTAACGTTCCTGGCTCCAAGATCAGTCCACTACTGGAGCTCTACAAAGTGAGCGAACAGCCCATCCAACCAAATGACCCTCTATTGTCCACGGGGAATATTCTTGCGTTCAAGTAAACATACGCGCAATCTGCAATGACTGAAGCCTAGAAGCTCACCTGAAAGATGAGAAGGAAACAGGATAAAAATGAAATGATGAAATATAGGGAAACTAACTCAGCATTAACTTGTAAAATCACGAAAAGCACAAGGCTAGATTTGGTGTCGACAGGAATCAAACCGGGACTTTTCAAATAGCAATCTCCACGTTAATAAAGAAACATCTTGCTCGGCACTACGTTATAGATCTATAATATGCATTCCGCATTGATGCTTTTTGGATAGTGTTTAACGCCCGCTTTTACTACTACGGCGCCGCAGGCATTGACACTGATGATACATGGAATGGAGATGGAGCACCGGTGGAGTGCGATGGTGGGGAAATCGGAGAACCCTGCGACGTTTTGTCTACCATAAATTCCACATGCGGTTGCGTGGGATCTAACCGGGTCTCTTTGGTGAAAGAAGAGTGGACTAACCAGTCGGCCACGGTGTGGCTGCCCGCAGTTGATGTTTTAATAACCAGCACACTGATGGGAAGGAAAAAAAAGTCATAAAGTGAGCCTAAAAGTATTACACTTCTGAGAATCAGATGCCGAAAGGCTTTTCTTCTCGAGGTTCACATTTCTGTCATGATTGATCAGCGAGAGGACAAGATTTCGGGCAGTGACTCTCATAAGCAATTCCTCTTTGCCGATAGTGCCCCTTATCGGAATTTGACTTTGAATGACATTTGTCGAGATACTCACAAAAGTTCCGCAACACCGTGTTTCGCTAAAGATAGCATTTTCAAACGAACTTTATGAAATTGCAATGGTCACTCTAATCTTCTTCCAGGTTTGTTAAAACCTACTCTCATAGTAAGCAGAGCTTTACGATGTGCTAGAATATACAGTACAGGCTTCATTTAAATGAAGTTCTTCTGATATTTTCTGTAGACAAACCTCATGTTCAGAGCTAACAATCGATACAGCTTTCACTCAGCAGTAAAATGAAAGATTAATACAATTAAGCAGCAAATTCAATATACAGGTGTTAATGAACTACACCGAAATAATTTGCGAGATTGTGCATGTGACAGATATAAGTAATTTGAGATCGGCGATGCATCGTCCCCGAATAAACATAAGGCAACTACATAACGTTAAACGTGTGGGTATCAGGTGCTGATAAGGCGGTGTTAAAGCAAAGCGGGTTGAAAAAATCTGATGTGTTCCATTCACATGACTTTCTCTACATCTCTGTTACAAATTATTGTTAAAACGCTTATGCTAATATTTACATCATGCAATCGAGAAAAATTAGCAGAAATAGTCTTATTGTTTGCTTCCTTGTAAGCAGAAACGAAATAAGGGACTACCATAGGTTAAAGTGACAGCCAAAAGCTGGTTGCTATATGACTGAAGTTCCTTTGTTTCTATGGACAGGAGTTGACAAATTCCCGTATGAGAAAAGTAAGTTTTTCAAGGATGAAACCAAAAACAAGGAATATCTCAAAAACGATCAACTGCACAAAAAAATGTATATAACTTAAATTGTGTGTTTTAATGTGCTTTACATGTTTTGTCTGGTAAGTTTTTGTCCATCTCTTACGGTTTAACAGTTATGCAAAATTTCTCAAGAATAAAGTAGTCTTCAGAGGCTATTCCCAGAAAATTCAAGATATACATTTTATTTGTCAGGTAAATATCTTTAATGTACGATATTTTAATCAAAATCGTTAGAACCATTTTTAAAAAAATCAAAATTATCGAAAAATGTTCCATGTAAAGGGTAGTTGGGGGTGGGGGGATTTTCTTTAAAATATTCCTGTCGCATCCTTGGAAGATACCACACTTAAATACCAAGTTTGGTATTCAACGGTCTTTTCGTTTTTGAGCTATGCTGTCCACAGACACACACGCGCGCTTGGACCTATTTCTAAAAATGCTCTATTTTGGATTCAGGGGATCCAAAACATGCATTTCCGGTGAAATCTCGGTATCGAATTTTTGGGTGCATTACAATACCTTCTCTATACACTATGTACATAGTACGTGTAGAGAAAGTAAAAATGGCTTAAAATGTCTTTAAAATTGTGGACCGAATATGTAAATATCGATTTTTAGCAACTCGTTACTAGCGTTCTCAAGATTTAATGTCGCAAAAATCTGTAAAATCTCGAACTAATCACTTGACAATGCGACACTGAGCATTCATTAACTACGTTCTTGAGTTATGTAGCCAACTCTGGCAGCGTTTTTTCAACTGCTCTGGTGGCGTAACGCGGGAAGCTGCTTTCACAAAGGTCATGAGTTCGATTCCTGTCATAGAGTAAGTGTTTATTATTATTATTATTATTGTTATTATTATTATTATTATTATTATTATTATTATTATTATTTTCACTCCAGACGAAGTGCTGCGATACGTGGCGTACTGGCACTTCAGAAACTTATAGCCGTTATTTAGATATTTCAATAAACAGGCCATAAGTCTTCTATCTCAAATTACTTGTTTAAGTAATCCACATATTCTGTGAAAATATGTCGGTATAGTTCATTAACACCCTGTATAGGATGTTGCAAGTAATTACAACGCAGTAATTTCAGTTGCCTTTAAGTATTTGGGAAGTGGGGAATTCAATTTTACTTTCTCTACACGTACTATGTACATAGTGTATAGTGAAGGTTTTGTATTGCACCCAAAAATTCGATACCGAAATTTAACCGGAATTACATGTTTTGAGCCCCATGAATCCAAAAACAGCTTTTCTAGAAACCTGTCTGTGTATGTTTGTGGCTGCATAGTTTCAAACCGAATAGTCCCTTAACATGAAAAAAATTTCGAAAATATTGATTTTCTTAATAATGACTCCAACGATTTTGATCAAAATCTCTTATATTTAAGATATGTATATACATGACAAATAAAATTATCTTGAATTTTCTGGGAATATTCTCTGAAGACATCTTTGTTCTGGATGAATTTTTCTGAAGTTTGCATAACTGGTAAACCGTAAGAGATAGACATAAACGTACTACATAAAAAAAAATTAAATCTCTTTAAAACACATAATTTATATCATATTCATTTTTTTCATGGAGTTGTAGGTTTCAGTTTTAAAATATTTAAAACTTTTCTCATACGGGAACTTGTCATTTCCTGGCCTCGCAAGGGAACTGATTTCAATCCCATGGTAACCACATTTTAAAACATTTGACTGTCGGTTTAGCCTAGTGTATTCCCTTATTTCCCTTCTGCTTATGTAAAAATAGGAGTTCTGCTAATGTTTATCGCGATTAGCACGAAGTAGATAGAAGAATAAGTTTAATAACAATAATTTGTTACCAATATTTAGAGAAAGTCACGTGAATGGAACACATCAGATTTTTCTGTGATAGCGTTATTGTTTTAGCTCTACAAGAGGCATAAGTTGGTTTCTGTAAATGTGGTAGCTGGAACATCCAGGTAACAAAATACACCACTTAAGAAGCGAAAGAAGGTTAGATTTAAAAGATAATGTTTTTCTGAAATACCTACTGCTAAAGATGATGTATGGGATATGTGAAATAGCATCAGCATGTTTCCGTAGAGGCGTGTACTTCACGTTACTTTAAAATGATTTTATGCTTATTCATTCGATTAAATGTGCCTTGGGTTCTCCGTCCAACTGTTTAGCAAGAATGTTTTCACTTTCTCTACTTGTACTATTTACATAGTGTGTATAGAAGGTATTGTACTCCACCCAAAAATTCGACTGAGATTTCACCGGAAATATATGTTTTAGGCTCCCCTGTATCCAAAAAAAAAACATTTGTAGAAAAAGGTCCGTGTTTGTGTGTGTGTGTGTCTGTGAACACGATAACTCGAGCATTTCCAGGGATGTGACTTGAAGATTTTGAGAAATATCCGCCCATCCCAAACTACCCTTTACATCGAAAAAGTTTCGAAAATTGATTTTCTCAAAAATGGATCTAACAATTTTGATTAATATACCGTATATTAAAGATATCTATATGACAAATAAAACTTATATCCTGAATATTCTGGGAGCGTCTGAAGACCTCTTTGTTTTGGATGAATTTTTCTGAATTTTGTATAACTGGTAAACCGTAAGAGATAGACATAAACGTACTACGTAAAACATTTAAATCATTTTAAAACACACAATTTATATCATATTCATTTTTTTAATGGAGTTTGCGTTTTTTGCGATATTCCTTGTTATAGTTTCACTTTTAAAATACTTAAAACTGTTCTCATACGGGAACTTTTCAGCTCCTGACCTCGCAAAGAAACGGATTTCAATCCCATAGCAACCACATTTTAAAACATTTGACTGTCGGTTTAGCCTAGTGTATTCTCTTGTTTCCCTTCTACCTATAAGGAAGTAAGTAAAAAGAGCTGGTGTTCATCTCGATTAGCATGAAGTAGATAGAAGAATAAGTTTATTAACAACAATTTGCTGCAGATGTTATTCCATATATCCCATATGTATGTATACATCATATTTAACAGTAGGTGTTTGAGAACAGTGTGCCTTTGGTTCTCCGTCCAACTGTTTAGAAACATATTTTTCAATAGGGTAACATTTGAAAGTTTGACTGCTTTCCTTTTGCTTATTGTGACATTGTGTCAAATTGTCGACCCTCGCAACGGGTGGGTGCTATCCACGCCCTTAGAAAGTTAGGCTTTAAACACTTTTTAGGCTCCTTCAAGGTTTCAAGAACTATTGTCCCTACGGAAACAATATCACCCTTTTTTCTTGGCCTATTTTCTTCCTTCCTGGTTGAGGACAAGTATCTGCCTCCCTTGGACTTGCATCATTTTTAGATCCTTCATCAGCACTAATCGACAAATATTGGTGCACCCGCAGTATGCTTCCGCGAAGTTCCAAGTGATATCATGCTATTCGAACTCGCGTGTTACTAGCACACCAATGTAATACCAGTAGGTGTGAATGTACATATCTTCCGCTTCGGAAAGAATGATAGTGTGAGTCGGTAGAGCGCTGGTCATCGAATCCCACGATATAAAATTCGCATCATTCTCTAAGTTTCCATTTGTAAGTATTTTTTTTTTTTTTTTTAATTTTCTTGCTTTTCTCAAAGAGGTAGAGAGTTTGAGCAGCACAAATATGCTTAGTTTACATTTCTGAAGCCAATAGATATTTTTCTTGAAATGGTTATTCGTTTTTTTTTTCTTCTCTAAATTCACTATTCCAGATTCAGTATTCGGCTCCTCTTTCTTTGTAGCAACAGGATTTCATGGTCTTCATGTGATTATTGGAACTACCTTTCTAATTACATGTTTATATCGAATATTATCTATACACTTTACATCAATTCATTACTTCGGGTTTGAAGCAGCTGCAAGAATAACAGAATTTCAATTATACATATACAGATTGTCCCAGGATTCGACCCGCAAAATTGCCAGGATTCTAGAGGGTCCCAAGATAAACATTTTGAGATGGTGAACTATGGGCTTTGGGTTCTAAATTCCTTGCTATAAGGTTAAATATAAAGTGTAGTAATTGTCAAAGAACCTGCGTAGACTAATGCAATAAAACAATCAGGTTTGTTGAAGACGTTTATGTATGTGTACTTTGAAACGTAGTAACTGAACTATGTTTTTGGGGTGTTCCATTCACATGACTTTCTCTACATCTCGGTAACAATTTACTATTAAAAAGCTTAGGCTTCTATTTACTTCATACTAATCGAGAAAAATTAGCAGAAATAGTCTTATTACTTGCTTCCTTGAATGTGGAAGCGAAACAAGGGAGTACCATAGGTTAAAGTGATAGTGAAAAGCTGGTTGCCATGTGACTGAAGTTCCTTGGCTTGTATGAACAGGAGTTGACAAATTCTCGTATGAGAAAAGTAAGTTTTAAAACTGAAACCAAAAATATGGAATGTCTCAAAAGCGATCAAATCCACAAAAAATATATATATAACATTAATTGTGTGTTTTAATGTGCTCTACATTTTTTGTTTGGTAGGTTTTTGTCCATCTCTTACGGCTTAGCAGTTATGCAAAATTTCGTAAAATTCATCCAGAATAAAAGTAGTCTTCAGACACGAAGATTTTGAGAAAAATTCCCCCACCCCCAACTACCCTTTACATGGAACTTTTTTCGAAAATTTTGATTTTCTCAAAAATGGCTCTAAGGATTTTGATTAAAATTTCGTATATTAAAGATATTTACCTGACAAATAAAATGTATATCTTGAATTTTCTGGGAATAGCCTCTGAAGAGTAGTTTATTCTGGATGATTTTTACTTAATTTTGAATAACTGCTAAACCGTAAGAGCTGGACAAAAGCTTACCACACAAAGCATGTAGAGCACATTAAAACACACAATTTATGTTATATAATTTTTTTTCGTGGAGTTGATCGTTTTTGAGATATTCCTTGTTTTTGGCTTCAGCTTTGAAAAACTTGTACTTTTCTCATACAGGAATTTGTCAACTCGTGTCCATACAAACAAAGGAACTTCAGTAACCAGCTTTTGACTTCACTTTAACCTATGATACTCCCAAATTTCACTTCTACTTACAAGGAAGCAAGTAATAAAAAAAAAAAATATCGATGGAGGCTTGAACCTTCAACTCCCGCAACATCTTGACCCGATACCCACACGCTTACCATAGTGCTAAATAATGCCAGTATGCCTACTCTCTCCAAAGTCCGTGTGTTCACGTTACGGTCCACTGCGGTTTGATCATTGGCGTGCTAACCCTTAGTGCATGTCTTTGCCTCAGCAAAGAATTGAAAACCCCTAGGTTTCCTATCTGAAAGTGTTTATCTTGGACCCAATTTATGCTGTCGAATTCTGGGACACCTGTATATATAAATAATTGAAATTCTATTCTTCTTGCATGGTCAAGATGACAGAAAAAAAAAGAATAACTATTTGTATTTTAGAAAAATATAAATATTGAAAACTTTAAATCAATAACAAGAAATGGCTTAGAAAAAAATACATATACATCTGACATAAATTGTTTGCACTAAGGAAATAGACAAAACCTTACTACATAAAAAAGTAATTATATCTGCTACGGTTTACCAATTGTACCAAAATCATCCAGAATTAGAGGACTTCAGACACTATTCCCACAAAACTCAAAATATCATTTCACTTCCTATGAAAATATCTTAAACATGTTTCTTTCTTCTTTTCTCTGTTTTCCCTCCTCGTATGCAGGACTTAAAAGCCAGCGCCAGGTGTCAGACGCCTGTTGAGGAGAAGAGGCTCTGGATCAGAGAAGGCAGGAGGATGATCAGTCTCGTATGAAAATGGATGATATATAAGGACGATGAAATATAATTATGAGAAACCGGAGAACCCGGAGAATAGCCGCTAAGGTATCGATTCATCCACCACAAATCCCACATGCTATTCCCTAAGACCGAAACCGGGCCGCTCAGGGAAGAGGCGAATGGTCTAACCATTCGGCCACGGCGCTTTCTCTATCTTACGCATATGATATTTTAATCAAAGTCATTAAGAGCCATAAAATCAAAATGTTTGAAAACTTATTGTAAAGGGTAGTTTGGTATTTAACTGGCTATTTATTTTTGTTTAGCTGTTCATAGCCTGATAAATAGAAAGACATAATGCCTGGTTAACGGACTTTTTATAATTTTTTTTTTATATTCGCGGAATGGCAAAAAGTTTATTTCCGGTGAAATACGAGACTCGAATTTTTTGATGCAATTGTTTACCATGCTTGCAGTAGGTACTTAGAGAGAAAATAAAAATCAGAGTAAACGACATTTAATGTAAATTAGGGCTTCATGTAACTTCTTTTAATCTGCACACCTTTCAGACAATATACATATGTTAATGGTGTCATATGACCCTTAACAATGTTATTACTTCTTATTTTTTGTTACATTATATGGCCTGTATAGCTTTTAGCTATTATATATACTTACTCTGAGATTAAATATTCAACTTGATATTTTATTGAAGCTAAGATTCAGATTAGCTGTTCCACAAAAAAAACTGTTCTTACAAAAGATAGCAAACTTGGCCTTATTACTTGCTTCATTGTAAGTAAGAAAAGTTAATTATTTTAAAATTGAAACCAATATTAATGAATATCTCGAAAAGATCATTTCTACAAGAAAAATGCACATGACATAAATTATGTGTTTTAAGGAGATCTTCATTTTTTGTGAAGCAAGTTTTAGTCCATCTCCTACGGTTTAACCGTTATGCAATATTCTGCAAAAGTCAACCAGAATAAAGAGCGCTTTAGAGGCTATTTGCATCAAATTCAAAACATGCATTTTATTTGCTACGTGAATATCTTTAATATACGGTATTTTAATCAAAATCGTTTGACACATTTGATCAAATCAAACTTTTCATGTAAAGGGTAGTTATGGGTGGGAGGATTGTCTTGAAAATCTTGTCGCATCCTTGGAAGATAACTTTGGTATTTAACTGACTTTTCGTTTTTGAGCTATGTTGTCCATAGATACACATATACACGTGCGCGGACCTTTTTCTAAAAACACATATTTCTGGTGAAATCTCTGTATCGAATTTTGGGTGGAATACAATATCTTCTCTATCCACTATGTATACTGTACATAGGGGCTAGAAAAATTAAAAATAATTGTTTAATTGTTTGAATAGGTATTTAGGTCAAATTTGAGCTATATTTAATATGCAAATGTACAAGTAATTAAAGGGATGCTCGTAAAAATGAACAATCATTTCATGAGAGCAGACAAAAGTCAAGCTTTGCAATTGCCAGTAAAACAAATCGTCTATGGTTTCTAGAATACGTCTTGTTTAACATATTATCTTCCTCTCTGTAGGAGTTACATCCCAAAGTCTTGGGTTAGTAGTCTGTAGAGTAGCAAAAAAACTCTGGATCATAGCATATCCAAGATGGATGATCAGCCCAATACTTAATATGACAGTAATGAAGAAGAAGGAAATGAAATATAGTGGTGAAAGGGATCTTGAAAACCCAGTTTTCGCCTAATGTCCATGGACAACCTCCGGAAGGGGGGAGGGTGACCATCGCTCAGACTGTTCTAGGGAATAAAATAGCAATACAGCTATCACATCACATACTTGTTCTCCTGTCTGAAGTTGACAACTTTGGTATAATAAACTGTCATAAAGCGTTGTATATCATTAGCATTCCTCAGACTTAATCGAACTAGAAAGAATGTATTGGAGTTTCTGCAGTAGATCTAAGCATGTAGCTTATATTTTAGTTTTTCTATCCCGTACTATGTACATACATAGTAGGTAAGGAAGGTATAGTATTCCACCCAACATTTCAATGCTGAGATTTCACCAAAGTAATTTTTAGATCCCCTGAATCTAGAAAAGCATTCTCAGAAAAAGGTGTGCACGTGCGTATGTGTGTGTGTGGGGGGGGGGTGTAGCGTGTTTGTGTACGTGAACAGAATAACTCAAAACGAAAAATCCCTTAAATAACTAACTTGGTAATTTAAGTCGGCATCTTCCAAGGATGCGACACGAAGATTTACAAGAAAGTCCCACCCCAAATTACCCTTTACATTGAAAATGTTTCGAAAAATGTTATTTCTCAAAAACGTCACTAACGATTCTGATTAAAATACGCACATTTAAGATAATTTATATCACAAATAAAATGTATATCTTGAAATTTCTGGGAATAGTTCTCTGAAGCTCTTTTCATTTTGCATTACTTGCATGTCTAGTAAACTGCAAGAGAAAATAAGCCTGCTATACAAAAAATGTAGAAAGTCGTTATTCAGTTTTATTTTTCATCCTGGTCATGCAAAGAGATGGGAATGTTAATTGCATCACATAGCGGAACATTTTAAAATAATTGACTATCGTTTTAGTCTAATGCTTTCTCTTATTTCCGTTCCACTTATAAGGAACCAGTAATGAAACCATTTCTGGTAATGTTTATCTCGATTAGTATCAAGTAGAGAGAAGAACTAAGTTTTGTGTCAATAGTTTGTTGCAGTATAAGCAGAAAAAAGTCATTTGGATGGAACAAATTAATTTAAAAATATTGATTTAGCCCGATTATAGACGATTCATTGTCGAATGTTTAAAATATAATAAGGTATTATATATTTAGTAATGTGTGTACTGTTACTCTCCAGTATTCTTAAATGTTAATTTTTCTCACTTAATTTATAACTAAACTACATTTAAATTACGTAAACGAGGTATATGTTACTTTGCAGGCTACAAATTTTGTTCATAGAAATGAGCTTATGCCCAATATTCAAATAAGACCGGGAGAAAAGTGAGAAATGAAAGGACTGCATATTTTAACAGAAGCATGTGTTCAGCAAAAAGCTTCCAGGGAGAGCCCCGAGGCGACCACAGGAGAAAATGATTGAAACTGTTATGTTTGCACCGGAACTGGCGACTGGAAGATTTGGAACCAGTCCGTCTGTGGAAGATGTTGGGGTTGTAGGCAGGCTGTAAGGAAAGGGTCCAGAGAAATTGGGGGAGTTGTGGAGAGGGGTGGCGGAGAAGGGGGGATAATTCCAGGGAATGATTGAAGAGGGTCTGTAGAGGAAGAAGAAGAACAAATGAGGGGGAGAACAGACAGGCGAAACTGGAGAGGAGAGTAGGGTCTTCTGGTGCAACCTTGAAGGAGCATCCGTTCTCTCGTCCTGTGCGTAAGTACTAAATTTTGCTGTCACATTTGGTAACGATGTATCTAAATTGCTGAAACAAGTAGTGTATATTTAGTGGACCCGATTCGGCCTTCAGAATCAGGTGTTGAGACACTGTGCTTTCATTGTCCAGAGCATCAGCCGTTGGCATTTCCGTCTGGAGTCCACAGCTGATGTCATTGGTAGATGCCAAGGACGACTGGAAGGATGGGTATGGGCGTAAGCGCATAAAAAATTCTCAGAGGCACTTGTGTGTCTAAGCTTGCACTGTTTTCTTGGTAGGCAAGCACTGCCTTCTTAGAGATGGGCTCAGGAACTACTGCACATAATGAGTTGTGTATTATTCAGTTCACAGTAGTGTACCTATACCAAATCTATACCATCCGGGATAAGAAATTGATTTTGTCAGCAACTTGTCTAGCAAAAATATCTCCTGTAACATTCACATCATTTCTCTACGCGCTATTCTACATATTCTTAACAAACTGTATTATTCTATCCACCTTTTGTTAACCCAGATAAAAGTTCAATTCACATATACACATGTTGTAGTAGTCAGATTTTTAAAGATCGTGTCCTATATGGTTGGCCTTTGAAATTGCATTACTACGAGTAAAAGTGGGCACGAATAAACTTTACATTTTAAAAAACACTTGTGTTCCATTCACATGACTTTCTCTACATCTCTGCAACAAATTATTCTTAAAAAGCTTATGCGTCTATTTACTTAATGCTAATAGAGAGAAGAAAAAAAAAAACCAGAAATGGTCTTATTACTTGCCTTCATGCCAGTAGAAGCAAAATAAGGGAGTACTACAGGTTAAAGTGATAGTCGAAAGCTGGTTGCTATTTGGCTGAAGTTCCTTTCTTTGTATGGACAGCAGTTGACAAATTCTTGTATGAGAAAAGAATAAGTTTTTTTAAAGCTGAAACCGACAAGGAATATCTCAAAAACGACCAACACCACGAAAAAATGTATATGACATAAATTGTGTGTTTTATCGTTATCTATATTCATTGTGTTTTAAGATTTTGTCCATCTCTTACGGCTTACCAGTTATGCAAAGTTCAATCAAAATCATCCAGAATCAAGAGGACTTTGTAGAGGCTATTCTCCAAAAAATTCAAGAGATACATTTTATTTGGTAGGTAAATGTAGTAAATATAAGAGATTTTAATCCAAATCGTTAGAGCTATTTTTGAGAAAATCAAAATTTTCGAAATTTTTCCATGTAAATGGTAGTTTGGGATAGGGGGATTTTCTTGAAAAACCTTGGTATTTAACGGTCTTTTCGTTTTTGAGCTATGCTGTCCACAGACACACACATGCGGATCTTTTTCCAAATATCCTTTTTTTTAATTCAGGGGGGCCCAAAACATGTACTTCTGGTGTAATCTCGGTATCAAATTTTTTGGGTGGAATGCAATACCTTCTCTATACATTATGCACATAATGCGTGTAGAGAAAGTAAAAAGTATTAAGTAATTGAAAATGCAAGCCAATAGTAAGAAATATCTCGGAAATTGTTAACTAAAAGTTGACTTAAATTGTGTGCTTTATACAAAATGTAGATATCGATAAAGTAAGACTTTCGATTTACCAGTTTTTTTTTTGTTTTTTTTTTTTGGTAGTGTTTAACTTCGATTTACCAGTTACGCAAAACTTAGAATGATGAGTATTTCATATGCTCTTCCCAGAATATTTCAGATATAAAATTCATGTTTAATTTAATTATCTTAAACATGTGACATTTTAATCAATATCATTAGAACCATTTTGAGGACAAAAGTAACTACCATTTCCATATAAAGTTAAGTTTGGAATAAAGGAATTTTCTTGAAAGACCTGCATGTCGTATCTTTACTGTAGTAACAGAGCAAGATAAACCAGAGAGATGGATTTATTCATTTGGAATATACTTAATTCGGTTTGGTTAATTAGATTTATGCTATAAAGTATGATTTTAATTATTTAGTTCCCTTTTGTCTTCAAAGAAAATATCTTGAAAATTAGGGTAACGTAGCCTGATTAAAATTTTGGATTAGATCCAAATCCATTTTTTTTTAAAATCGCACTTGAAAAAATATTTTTAGTGCAAACTTATTATTTTCACAGGATTTTTAGTGGATGAAATAAAGTTATGTACTAACTTTAAATCCCTTCAAAATCTTGAAAAGAATATATAACACCGATGAAAGAAGATTATTAGACGTACAGTAGTCATTTTATATGCAGAACAAATTTCCGTTGCAGAGAAAATGTGTCCTGAAGCTGATGAAATTTAAGATTGGCAAGAATACTTAGTTGTCCCTTTAAAAGAATCTGATGTGTTACAATCACAGGGTTCTCTCTAGCTGCTCTACAAACAAGCTTCTTACAAAAGATTATTATTCTTTCTACATGATGCTAATTGAGGTAACCATTAACAGGGTGTTCGTATTAGTTAGTTCCTTATAAGTAGAAGGGAACTAAAGGAAAGTGCTACGCTAAAGTGATAGTCAAATGTTCTAAAAGCTGTTGTTATGCGATTGTCATTGTTGCAGCTCGCTTCTTTGCTTGGCCAGGAGTAGAACAAAAGAAAAACAGACATTTACTGTCTGAGAAAAGTATAAGTAAATTTACAATTGAAGTCAATAACAAGGAATACCTCAAAAACGGTTACATTTACAACAAAAATGTAAACAACCTAAATTGTGTGTTTTGACGAGATCTAAATTTTTTGTGTAGTACGTTTTTGTCTGTCTCTTAGGGTTTAGCAGTTATGCAAAATCGGCAAAATTCATCCAGAATAAAGAGGTATTCAGAGGCTATTCCTAAAAAGATTCAAGATGTACATTTTGCAATATAAATATCTTTAATATGACGTGTTTTAATCAAAATCATTAGAGCCATTTTTGAGAAAATCAAAATTTTCGAAATTTTGTCCATATAAAGGGAAGTTTGGGGTGGGGGGATTTTTCTCAAAATGTTCGTGCCGCATCCCTAGAAGATACTTAACATAAATACCAAGTTTGAGATTTTATCGAATTTTCGTTTTTGAGACGCACGCACGCACACACATACACGCGCGCGCGTGCGGACCTTTTGCTGAAAATGCTTTTAATGAATACAGGAGACCCTAAAACGTCTATTTCCAGTGAAATCTCGGCATCGAATTTTTGGGAGGAAGGCAATGTGTAGAGTAAAAATTTATAACCTGAATAGAGTATTTTTGTATTAGATACGAAAGATATGTTGCGGGTACCATACCAAATGGAGCAAGTAAATTTTTAGGTTTCACCCACCTTTCTTGATATATGCTGACTGGTAACTAGAAAGCTTTTTCGTACATACAGATTACCTTAGTGTTTAACGCCCGCTTTAACTACTTACGGCACCGCAGGCGGTGACACTGGTGATACATAAATGATGATGGAGCACCGGGGGAAACCGGAGTACGCGGAGAAAACCCGCCCCAGCGCAGCTTTGTCCACCACTAATCTCACATGCGGTCGCTTGGGATCGAACCCCGGCCGTCCAGGTGAGAGGCGAGTGGTCTAACCACTCTGCCACGGTGCGGTCATAGTCGCAGCGATGCTAACAGATGCTATACTAATCGTGAATATTCCTAAAATGTCAACTTTTTAAAACCTTATTGTGGTTCGATTACGATATTTTAGTACTTTCTTTTTTAGCATCCATCCAACACTACAACGAAAGAAATGTTATACATATGAATCAAATACTAAGAAGCCTTTCTTAGTATTTAACTTTTCAGAACAAGGAACACACTGTTGAACTAAAAAAGGGTTGTATACTAACAACCCTACCAAGGAATGAATCTTAATCTGAAATAATGTATTATGGATTAGATTGCTGGTGATACTGTTATTTATTTATAAACATTCGTGTTCTTTTGTCTGTGGTGTACCTATATACCGTTTATTGTTTTTACTGTGTGACTAATAATAATTATGGACTTTTTATGAAATATCCAGTGATTCAGAAATGACTACCGAAAAATTGTATCTTCTTAAAATATGTGTTTAAACCATCATTTCAGTTCCATTTACGATAGAATGTTAAATATAGAAGAATCGATCAATGGTTGTTAGTTTGTAATGCAGTTTTTACTGAACATTCCGTAAATTAAAATTATTAAATTTACTGAATTATTATTCAAAATGTTCCTATTTATTAATCACATATTGACACGTCATCTTTTAAGCTGCTTGTAAGTGCTAAAGTACTCCTAAAATATTTGGATTATTCTTTGCTTATAATGAATATATTATTTAGGTGAAACCCTAAATTATGTATGGCTTACACAGATATGCACTGTGGTTGGTGAAGCACGTTTTGGCCAAGCCGCCATATTTAGATACTACACTTTTGAGATGAGAACGCCTTGTGTGGGTTAAATGTGCACCCAAAAATAAGATGTTGTTCAATTAAGCAGTAAATTCAGAGCGTATGTTTTAAACCAGCATAAATGGTGAATAGGTGTGTGGTGTTTGTTGTAGTTTCTCGAAAAGCAGAAGCATAAACAAGGAAAGGGAAATTTGTTTCAATACACAGGTTAGGGTACTTATTTAAGTGATTTTGGTGGTTGTCTTAACGAAATAAGCTATACATTATCAACAGAACGATTCTATATTGTTTGTTTTACATTTCCAACTTGGAAAGGCCGTTGAGAAGCAGACAAAATTGGCATCCTACTCCAGTTTATAAGGAACCTCTATCTAATTTTTCGATTTAGCTGCTATCGCGAGAAATAATTGCGATCAAATCATGTGCTTATGATACTCCTTCGGACTCGGAATGCAATACATGTAATCCACAGTGAAAGGCGTTATAATCTTTGGGATAATCTCTGATACTTTCACCCTTTTTTTGGTGTGTACAAATGATGCCAAGCCTTTCCCAAACATGTCTGTTTGTGTTAACGTACATGCATCCTATATATGACTGCCTCATACATATATTCAGGATCGTTTATTTAGTGCACCAATAAAGGAATTAGAATAGACTAACTTTATAAGTTCATGTAGTGAAATTGATGGTTATAGACATGAGAGACAAACAGTAAGATTTGTCCTTCAGTTTTAGACAGAGAAATTTGAACAAAGTTAAGTTATGGCCTGGCCGCGATGTTTACTGCAATAATCCCAATTTATGAATAAAAACTTCTGACAGGCCGAAAAATGTGATTGTATTAAATATTCTTTCAACTAGAGATTTCTCCCCTTCCATTGTTCTTTGTTGTTTACTTCAGAAACTTGGAAAAACAGATGTTGCGAATGGTGTACATATGGCGGTTGCACATAAAACGTGCTTTCCCGGGCTGGCCAAGTTAAGCAGCATCGGGCCTGGCCCCGCTCTGGGTGGGTGACCACTGCGGTAAGTAAGCCAGCCCGCGCCGGCAGCACAAAGGGAAACACCGTGCCCACAGCATTTTGACACGGACATAAACGCTTGCATAAGACTACATCTTTTATATCGCACGGGTAAATCCGCAAGAAAATCGGATAGGTACCGTGGTGATTTGCCCCCGCCCGAGTACACTCGGGCGACTAGTTCCTGCTCCTGGCTCCTGACGTGCTTTCCACCCTGTGGTGGTTTGTCCAAGCTAGAGTTGTTAATGGTTCTAAATATTAGATTTAAACCTATGGTACTGGCACAGTTTCTTTGAAGTTGTACAGCTGCTGTTGTTTTCTAACCCACGTTGTTAAAATTCAGCAATTGTATTAAGCCTTAAAAACATGCTAACATATTATGACCCTTTTGTTATTGTTAAAACAAATGCCCTTGATTTCTTGTCAAAGTGACGCGTGTCTGAATGGTTAGATCGCTCGCTTCTCACCTAGGCCACCCGGTTCAATCCCTGTGCGATTTGTGGTGGAAAAAGCGGCGTCTCCAGGTTCTCCGGTTTACCCAGATTCGCTCCTTCAATTGCTCCATCATCAACTATCGCGTCTCCATTTAATATCATTCCCTCACCCTCACGCCTGAGCACAGGCTGATCCCTCGTTCCGAGCTCTTCAGTCTGACAAACGTCCTAGACATGCCGTGTAAGTCCTAGGTAGTGTAGGTCCTCCACACAGGGAGGATAGCCAACTGAGCTAGATGGTTTTATTGTCATGTACACATAATGTATTATATGTGTTATCTTAAAATCAATTAACTTGTCGGGGTTCTGAATGTACTTTTTAAATCGGTGGTTTTAGGGGGGGGTTAGCAGTTGACGCCAAGTGTAGCCAAGGGATATGTAAAGTTACCGTTTACAATCCGCTAGTCTAGCTGCAACTGCTCCACTCCTCTACTTCTAAGCCACGCTTTACGGCTCAGGGCCCTTGCAGGTTAGAGCCAGTTAGCAGTTCCACTCCCTGGTGGTATTCATTACTGCCGGTCCCCCGTGGCCGCGTTTGCTAAATTACCTAACTTTGGTACTTCGTGGCGCACGGGATCGTGGGTTTAAGTCTAGCCTTGGGTATGGGTGTTTGTTAATGTGTGTGTATGTGGAAGCAAAAACCAAAACGATAACTCAAATAGGTAAACTAAGGAAATGAGATAAACTGGGGAAAAAAAGAAATACAGGGTTGGAGTCCCGACAAGCCTCCGGAATATACATTTAAAACATCTGATGTGTTCCATTCACATGACTTTCTCTACATCTCTGCAACAAATTATTGTTAAAAAGCTTATGCTAATATTTACTTCATCCGAACGAGATAAAAATAGCAGAAATAGTCTTGTTACTTGCTTCCTTGTGAGTAGGTGCGAAATAAGGGAGTAATATAGGTTAAAGTGACAGTCAAATGCTGGTTGCTATGTGACTGAATTTCCTTTGTTTGTATGGACAGGGGTTGACAAATTCTCGTATGAGAAAAGTATAAGTTTTTCAAGGCTGAAACCAAAAACAAGGAATATCTCAAAAACGATCAACTGCATAAAAAAATGAGTATAGCATAAATTTTATGTTTTTAATGTACTTTACATTTTTTGTGTGGTAAGTTTTTGTTTCTCTCTTACGGTTTAGCAGTTATGCAAAATTCCTCAAGAATAAAGTAGTCTTCACAGGCTATTCCCAGAAAATTCAAGATTTACATTTAATTTGTCAGGTAAATATCTTTAATATACGATATTTTAATCAAAATCGTTAGCGGCATTTTTAAAAAAAATCAAAATTTTCGAAAATGTTCCATGTAAAGGGTAGTTAGGAGTGGGGGGGGAGGTTCTTTAAAATCTTCGTGCCGCATGCTTGGAAGATAACCAAACTTAAATACCAAGTTTGGTATTCAACGGTCTTTTCGTTTTTGAGCTATGTTGTCCAAAGACACACACACACACACACACACACACACACACACACACACACACGGGCATGACACCACTATTAATGAAAATGGCATAAAGTAATAGGACACAATATAACGTGGATTACTGTACAATAATTTAGCAGTTATGTTGTTTGCGTAGCTGAATGTTGATTAGCATGGTAGGCGTCGTCTGGTTATACCTCCGTAAATCCATTTTGATAAGTACACCGATTATTTGCATGAATACGAGGAACATTGCTATTAGATGTATGTTCATCACTGAAGCTAGAATATATATCTTCCTCTCTTACGTCGATATCAGAAACTTTTTCATCAAAGTCTGAAAATTCTAAATCACTCCCTTTCTTCTAATAATTCGCGAACTGCAGCTCTTATTTGCTCTTCGGTTCGCAACCTTCGGCTAGATGACGCCATGTTTCAACCAATATAAACAAACACCGGTTAAATAAATTAAATTTGGAGGTTATTTAGTGCTCAATTCTCGCAGAATTTTTCGATTACGATTAAACCATGATTGGCACTAAAGGGTTAAATTTGTTAACTACGCTGTTAACTGTCGATCTTGTCAGCGCCGATAGTGTGCTGGAATTTCGTTCCGCAGGAATTCTTTACATGCCAGTAATCTACTGTCATGGGGCTGTCGCTTTTAAGCACACTTAAATCGGTCAGCTCCATCCTTGTCGCACCTGGCTCCTCCGCTCTATAGGTAAGGCGGCAGTAGGGTATCTGGTTGGTTGCCGAGCGTAGGTGAGATTTCCAAGATATTCCAGGACAGATGCCCACAGTTTATTGTGATTAAAGATGGTTATAACAGTTCGGAGGAAGTAGGTTTGGGCAGAGGAGTTAAGAAAATCAGTACACCGTCCACAGCCTGGATTGGTCAGCAACGGCGGGCCAAAAGACTAACAAAAACTCCCAGCGTTTGGGGATTATACCATTTCTCACAACATTCTAGATGCTCTCTGAGTAAAGTACAATTAATTCAACCTCCAGCAATAACCAGCAACCATGCTGCATGAGCCTTCTGGAGCTTTCCACCCTTCCTGGTTATCTCCCCTAGACGGTCACATACACACTGTGGAAGGTCAAGATAGTTCTTAGTGTCATTGTTTAAAAATTGGATATTCAAATAGTACACATTTCCATAAAATTAATATATTTTTTTAATTGTTTCATTTGTATAGCCCCCTTTAACTTCAATGGTCATATCGGGGGCTTTGACTTGTGAAACAACTCGTATTATTGTAGGTTAGAACATTAGGTTAATCATTATTATATTACTAAACACACGCACATTCACTCTCACATTCATACTTCCAGACTCTGTGGGGGGGGGGGGGGGAATAGGGAATAAATCTGGTTAAAGAAAAATTCCCCGCCCCAGCCGGAAATCGAACCCGGGATCTCCGGGTGAGAAGTCAGCTAGCTGACCACTCGACCTCGGAGGCAGGCTTCCATAAAATTATGTTCCTGAGAAAAAGTATATTTTGTGAAATTCTGCACCTTGAGATAAATTATGTTTACATTCCCACTATTGTTAGCTTTCATGGTATACTATATATTCTATAGTATTCGACTAATTCATTTAGTATGCCGTGATTTGACAATTGACCTATGTTGATTCGATTTTAAACAACACAAGAAGAAAGTAATTATTATTTATATAGTCTGTTACATTTAATTAATGTATTCTCAATAAATCCAATTAGGATATCCCGTCTTAATAAATCCAAACTTGCCAACTTCACAGATATATTCTTTACTTTTTATTTTCTCTATACGTACTAAGTACTTAGTGCATACAGAAGGTATTATTTTCCAACCAAAAATTCTATTCGAAGATTTCACCGGAAATACATGTTTTGGGTTCCCTGAATCAAAAAAAAAAACTCTGGAACCTCTGTGTGTGTCTGTGGACAGCAAGGCTCAAAAACGAAAAGATCGTTGAATACAAACTTGGTATTTAAGTTTGGTTTCTTCCAAGGATGCGACACAAAGGTTTTCAAGAAAATCCCCACATCCCACACTACCCTTTACGTGGAACTTTTTTCGAAAATTTTGATGTTCCCAAAAATGGCACTAACGGTTTTGATTAAAATGTCGTATATTAAAGATATTTACCTGCCAAATAAAATGTACATCTTGAATTTTCTGGGAATAACTTCTGAAGACCCCTTTACTCTAGAAGAATTTTACAGAATTTTGAATAATTGATAAACCGTAAGAGGTAGACAAAAACTTACCACACAAAAAATGTAGAACACGTTAAAACACACAATTTGTGTAATATACATTTTTTTCGTGGAGTTGATCGTTTTTTATATATTTCTTGTTATTGGTTTCAGCTTTGAAAAACTTATACATTCCTCTTACAGGAATTTGTCAACTCCTGTCCATATAAACAAAGGAACTTCAGTCACATGGCAATCAGTTTTTGACTATCACTTTAACCTATGGTACTCCCTTATTTCACTTCTACTTGCAAAGAAGCAAGTAATAAGACTATTTCTGCTAACTTTTTCTCGATTAGAATGAAGTAAATAGAAACATAAGCTTTTTAACAATAATTTGTTGCAGAGATGTAGAGAAAGTCATGTGAATGGAACACATCAGATTTTTAATTAATGGCTATTCAAATAGTACATATTTCCATAAAATGATGTTCCTGAGAAAATGTATCTTTTGTGATATTCTGCATTTAGCGTACCTTGGTTTTGAGATAGATTATTTTTTACAATGTCACTACTGGTAGCTTGCATAGTATTCTGTAACCTATTCGACTATTCATTTGGTATGCCGTGATCTGACAATAGATCTATGTTAATTTGATTTTAAACAACACAATAAGAAAATAATTATTATTTATATAGTCTGTTACATGTAATTAATGAGAGGTCTCAATAAATCCGATTATTATCCTATCTTAAAAAATTCGAAGTTACTAACTTCACAGATAGATTCGTTACTTTTTTTTTGTTTTTTTTTTTGTTTAATTGTTGCACTTATATGTAGATTCTCTATGTTGGGTTTAAATCATTTTTATTTTACTCAAACACACACATTCACTCTCACATACATATTTCCAGACTCTGTGGGGGATAGAGAATAATTCCCAGCCGGTAATCGAACCCAGGACCTCCGGATGAGAAGTCAGTTCGCTGACCACTCGATCACGGAGACTGTCTCGTTACCTCTTATGTGATTACCTATGAGAACTATTTAAAACTCCTTTGAGGTACTTTTTGTTAGGGTTTATCTGAAGTCCCAGGCCTTGCTACCACATTTTGTAGCTAAAATCTGGATTGATTTGCAAAAGTAGCAGAGAAGGCATTCTCGCTGTGAAATGTGCAAGACATTAATGTGGCGTTTTCAATCTTGCAGAAGCAGCACCTTCTGAAAATTTATTAGAAACAGACCCGTCTTTCTTCTCCTAAAACAAGGCCAATATCGGTTCCTTATTTGACAGCAGCCCATTTCTTTTTGCGAAGAAGGTTATTTCGTGCATTCGTCACCCCTCCATTATCCAGATGACGCAAAAGAAGTCGCTGTGGGACGTTTAACATGAAAAGGGAGAGGCGGTGCGTTAAAGGTTTCATTCTGCATAGTGGTTTTATGTAATCCTATTTTTTTTTCTTCTTTTCTACTTAGTGTTATTAGGTACACGCAGCTCTCGTGTTAAATAAGTTGTAGCAGTTACATTACTTCTCTAAATCTGCTTCAATAGCGTTTGTATCTGTCACTTCATTAGGGTAAGGGCACAAGGATTAGGATTACACCGAACGTGGACCCCAGACTCTGGGACAGAGCACGTAGGCCCTTAAGGCCCTAGGCATCTTACAAGACGCGAGGGTGTTAAGGAGGGGAGAGACCTAAAAGGCGACCAGAACCGGACACGGTTACAGATGGACGCTGTCCGGTTCCATTCCCGAGCCTCCGGTGCTTTCTCGAGGGGACCAGAGTCCTAAAACGTGCCACGAATATGCCAGGATATACCCTTTACAGTACACAAGTCACTATCCATTTTTACTTTCTCTACGCGTATTATGTACATAGTGTATAGAGAAGGTATTACACTCCACCCAAAAATTCGATACCGAGGTTTCACCGGAAATATATATTTTAGGATCCCTTGTATCCAAAAAAGCATTTTCAGAAAAAGGTCCGTGTGTGTCCATATCTGTGAACACGATAACTCAAAAATGAAACGCCGGTAAAATACCAAACTTGGTATTTAAGTTTAGTATCTTCCAGGGATGCGACACGAAGATTTTGAGAAAAATCTCCCCATTCCAAACTACAACATTTTTCGAAAATTTTGATCTTCTCAAAAAAGGCTCAAAAGATTTTGATTAAAATATCATATATTAAAGATATTTACCTGGCAAACAAAATGTATATCTTGACTTTTCTGGGAATAGCCTCTGAAGACCACTTTATTCTGGATGAATTTCACGGAATTTTGCATAACTGCCAAACCGTAAAAGATGGACAAAAAGTACCACAAAAAAAATGAAGAGCACGTTAAAAAACAAATTTATGTTGTATACATTTTTTTCGTGGAGTTGGTGGTTTTTGAGATATTCCTTTTTTGGTTTCAGCTTTAAAAAGCTTATACTTTTCCCATACAGGAATTTGTCAACTCCTATCCATACAAACAAAGGATCTTCAGTCACATAGCAACCAGCTTTTGACTATTACTTCAACCTATGTTACTCCCTTGTTTCGTTTCTACTTACAAGGAAGCAAGTAATAAGACTATTTCTGCTATTTTTTTCTCGATTAGTATGAATTAAGTAGAAGCATAAGCTTTTTAAAAATAATTTGTTGCAGAGATGTAGAGAAAATCATGTGAATGTAACACATAAGATTTTTGGTAGTGGTTAATATCCGCTTTTACTACTTGTGGCACCGCAGGCGATGACTCTGATGATACATGACATGAAGATAGAGCACCGGTGGAATGAGATGGCGGGGGGAACCCGAAGAAAACCAGCCCCTGCACTGCTTTGTCCACCACAAATCTCACTTGCGGTCGCTTGGGATCGAACCCGGGCCGTTTAGATGAGAGGCAAGTAGTCTAACTGCGCGGCCATCACTATCCAGCTGAACCCATAGCCTGGTCCTTCAACCCTGAAATAGATGGCAAGATAATGATGGACAGGAAAATTCGAGGGATGTAATGAACTCTTCCTACATTTGTTGGCGAGCCAGAAAAACTCCACAAAAACCACGGGTCAAGAGGTCGGCCACGGGAATCGAACCACGGTCTCCAGATTGCTAGTCTCACACATTACTGCCAAATTAACTATAAATAATATTAATAATAGCAATGGTAAATATAAAGCACATAAAAATAAATACATAGGAAGAAATAAAAATAAACGAAGTTAGATAAATAAATATATTTTTTAATTTTTATAAATGAAACTATATCTAAATGATAATTTAAAAAATGTGGTGTGTTCAATTCAGTTTACTTTCTTTAGCTGTTCTGCAAACAAACTTTACTACAGTATATTCTTTTTGATTACGTCATGCTAAGATAAAATTGCCAAAACTGTCTTATTACTTGATTCTTTGTAAGTAGGAGGGAAATAAGGGAATACACTAGGCTAAAACAATAGTCATATTTTTTAAATGACAGTCACCAAGTGAAAAAATTGAAATTCGGTTCTTGCTAGAAATAAAATAAAGACGAAAAGAAAGATGTCTCCTATTTGAGAAAAGTACCCTAAAACAGAAACCTATATCTCGGAAACCAACTCTATGAAAAAATGTATTGACATAAATTTTGCGTTTTACCAAGATCTACATGTTTTGTGTAGCAATTTCTGTCTATCCATTACGGTTTACTAGTTATGCAAAAGTCAAGCAGTTTAAAGAGGTCCTCAGTGGCTATTCCCAGAAAATTCAAGATATGCATTTTGTCATGAAAATGGCCTTAAAATATGGTATTTTAAATCAAATTATTAGAGCAATTTTTTGAGAAAATCAAAAGTTTTGAAATGTTTTTCCATGTAAAGGGTAGTTGGGGGAGGGGGATTTCTTTGAAAATCTTCATGTCGAATCACTGAAAGATACTGCATTAAATACTAAGTTTGGTACTTAACTTTTAATGTTTGAGCTATGCTGTTCCCCTATACCACACACACACACACACACACACACACACACACACACACAAGGGCATGCTCTTAAAAAGTCTTTTTTGTTTCTGGGGTCTCAAAACATGTATTTCCCGTGAAATCTCAATATCGAATTTTGGGTGGAATACAATACCATCTCTATCCAGTTATACATTGAACATTTGAGCTAAAGAAGTAAAAATGCTTAAATTATGAGTAAAATGAAGTTATAGCTATAAAGTAATAGGTAAAAATGTGGAAAAAATGTAAAGTTAATTTAAAGAGAGATTAAGTATGAATAACATTATTTTAAAATCCTTATTTAAATGATTAGTATTATATACTGTTGGAAATTAAGTTTAATATTAGTATTTAAATAATATAATATGTAAAATAATGAAATATTTGTTGTGTTATGATACAGGAAGTAAATGTAAATCTGAAATACATGCTCCGTTTAAGGAATTAGGTATCGAGGTGTTATGGTTGTGTTCCCCCTGAAAGGAATGCGTACACAACACACACATGAGTACAGATAAAGTGACACATGCAGATAAAAACGCTGTTGAATAGCCTGCCTTTAAATATTGGCCGTGCCAATTCAGTGTCCAATTCTGAACTCGCAGTTTCATTTTCTAAGATGAAAATAATGAGGAGGGGGTGTGTCCGTGTGTGTTTCTTTCTTTGGGCAGCATAGCTCAAAAACGAAAAGCACGTTAAATACAAAACTTGGTATTTAAATAAAGTATTTCCCAAGGATACGACACAAGGATTTTCAAGAAAATCAACTCGCCCCCACCACCACCTCCTATACATGAGAAATGTTTCTAAAATTAGATTTTCTCGCAAATAACTTTAACGATTTTGATTAAAATGCCATGTTGGAGACACTTTTATGACCAACGTAATATATATTTTGAATTTTCTGGGAATAACCTCTGAGGATTTCTTCATTCTGATTGACTTTTGTGTAGAAAGTAAGAGAAATACAAAAACTTACTACACAAAAAATGTAAATCTCATTAAAGCGCACGTTATGTAATAGACTTTTTTCTGAGTTTACCGTTTCCGAGATATTTGCTTCAATTTTAAACTACTTAAACCTTTCTCAAGAGGACAATAAACATTCACTTCATCTCTATATTTCCTACAGGGAATGCAAAAGAGTGCCGAATTTCAACTGTTTCATATAGCTTAAAAGAATTAACTATCCCTTTACCCTGGTATATCTAAATATTTCCCTCATAAGGAAGTAATAAAAGCATTTCTGCTAATTGTTATCTCGAATAGCATGGGGTAGAAGGGATGCTTATTTGTGGAATAGCTAGAGAAAGTCGTGTGAATTGAACACATCAGACTTTTTCTTCTGCTTTTTACAGGAGTGCTGAATACATTTCTTATTCCTCCTGGCCGGAGCACTTTCTTCTTACGCATTGTGTTTATCGTTGACACGAAAAGACCAGTGTGACCTGCAGCCCGCTGTATAGCTCGTGGCAATAGATATAAATACCCCCCTCCCCCCACCAGAGCTTCATCAACCGACTATTACGCTACTTATAATTTCACGCTCTCCTGAATGCACTACTATACATTTCATTGCTTCAGACATGGTCAGAAAATATCAATCTTCTTACAGCATTGAACTGCATCTGCACCTTACTATGTTAAGTAGGCTACGTAATATATATATGCATATTTGCAGGAATGAATGTATAGCACCTCGCCAGGTAACCTGATAACATTTTCTTCTCTCTCCACAACTCATCCCACGGGTCTCAAAGACCCAGAAAACAAATGTAACCTAAGCATGTTGTTCCTACAAATTGTCATAGGATTATCGGCCATATGCCCGGTATTTTGTAAAAACTAACACATCCTCAGGTACGTCTGTCGCTTAAAGTAGTTTAAATGAGAATATAGCACACTTCTCAGGCTCATTTATCGCTTAAAGTAGTTGAAATGAGAATAGAGCTCAATCCTCGCTTCGTCTGTCGCTTAAAGTAGTTGAAATGAGAATATAGCACACTTCTCAGGTTCATTTATTGCTTAAATTAGTTGGAATGAGAATATAGCACATTCGTCAGGTACGTCTGTCGCTTAAAGTAGTTGAAATGAAAATATAGCACACTTCTCAGGTTCATTTATCGCTTAAATTAGTTGGAATGAGAATATAGCACATTCGTCAGGTACGTCTGTCGCTTAAAGTAGTTGAAATGAGAATATAGCACACTTCTCAGGTTCATTTATCGCTTAAATTAGTTGGAATGAGAATATAGCACATTCGTCAGGTACGTCTGTCGCTTAAAGTAGTTGAAATGAGAATATAGCACACTTCTCAGGTTCATTTATCGCTTAAATTAGTTGGAATGAGAATATAGCACATTCGTCAGGTACGTCTGTCGCTTAAAGTAGTTGAAATGAAAATATAGCACACTTCTCAGGTTCGTCTGTCGCTTAAAGTAGTCGAAATGAGAATAGAGATCAATCCTCACTTCGTTTGTCGCTTTAAGTAGTTGAAATGAGAATAGAACTCAATCCTCACTTCGTCTGTAGCTTAAAGTAGTCAAAATGAGAATATAGCACAGTCGTCAGGTTCATCTGTAGCTTAAAGTAGTCAAAATGAGAATATAGCACACTTCTCAAGTTCGTCTGTCGCTTAAAGTAGTCAAAATGAGAATATAGCACAGTCCTCAGGTTCGTCTGTAGCTTAAAGTAGTCAAAATGAGAATATAGCACAGTCCTCAGGTTCGTTTGTCGCTTAAAGCTATAAACATATATATATATATATATATATATATATATATATATATATATATATATATATATATATATATTATAAAATATATATATATATATATTTTTTTTTTTTTTTTTTTTTTTAAGAGTTAGCCGTTTTCAAGATATTCCGGATTATTGATTTCAATTTTAAGCCACTTAAACTTTTCTCGAACGGGAAGACATCTTTCTTCTTGTTTCTCGTTTTTTTACCCCTGACTACAAAGAAATTGGAATTTCAATTGTTTCACAAAGCGACCGGCTTTTAAAGGATAAGAATATCGCTTTAGCGTGTGCATTTTCTTATTTCCCTTCTACTTGCAAGGAGCTAGTAATACAACTAATTCTGCTTATGTTTATCTTGATTAGCATGATGTAGATAGAATAATGGGCTTTTTAACAATAATTTTTACAGACATGTAGAGAAAGTCGTGTGAATGGAACAAATCAGAGTTTTATAAAAGGTCCGTGTTTGTCTGTGGACCGCATAGCTCAAAAACTAAAAGACAGTTAAATAGCAAAATACGTAATCCACCGTTCATAGGTTAAGTAATGCACCCATTGTTGGTTAATGATTGGTAGAACAATAAATTGCTCTATTATGTCTCTTGCCCTATTCATATTTCGAATATGAGCACATGCACATTTACATAGTGTTTGTGCTAATTGGTAGTCTTACCATAATTGCAGAAAATATTATAACCATTATAGTATTAACAACTAGTTCCTTAACTTGGATAATACCATTGTTAGAGGAAAAGTGGTTTCTTTAACGAGATCTTAATGCAGTTAATTAATTTTGCCAATTGCCAGGATCATGTCAGCGGTGTCGGTGTGCCGGAATACCGTCCCGCGGGAGTTCTTTTACACGTCAGAAAATCTACTGACATGGAGCTGTTATCGGACTGATCCCGTACCTCAATCGATATAGCACTTCCTGCCGCGCTAGGATTTCCAGGTTCGATTCCCGGCTAGGGATGGGTATTTTTCTGTTGCCGAGATTTTTTCCCTTCTTCCCCAGAGTCTGGAAGTATGAATAAGTGTGAATGGTGCGAGTAAATTTAAAGATGTAACCCAAAGTTACAAACAGTAAACGAGTTGGCATCACTGTCACAAGCAATTGTTCCAGAGCCGCCAATATAATGTAGACGTTAAAGGTGATATATAAACGTTTACCAATTAGATCAAAGTCATTCAGAATGAGGAGTACTTCAAAGAATGAGAAAATAAAACATTATGAAAATATCTCCATGCAAAGAGTAGTTTGGGTGGGAGATTTTCTTGAAAATATAACATTTAATAAAATATATATCCCAAATTTTCTAGGAATAGCATTTGAAGATTTCATAACTGGAATTGTTAAGCGGTAGAGAAACGTCCTGCACCAAAAAAAAAAAAAATCTGATGTGTTCCATTCACATGACTTTCTTTATATCTCTGTAACAAATTCTTTTTAATAAGCTTATCCTTCTATTTACTTCATGCTAATCCAGAAAAGATTAGCAGAAATAGTCTCATCACTTGCTTTCTTGTAAGTAGAAGAGAAATAAGGGAGTACCATAGGTTAAAGTGATAGTTAAAAGCTGGTTGCAATGTGACTGAAGTTCCTTTGTTTCTAGGAAGAGAAATTGACAAATTCCTGTATAAAAAAAGTAAGTTTTTCAAAGCTGAAACCAAAATAATGTATATAATATTAATTGTGTGTTTTAATGTTATCTACATTTGTTGTGTGGTAAGTGTCTATCTCTTGCGGTTTAATAGTTATGCAAAATTCCGTAAAATTCATCCAGAATAAAGCAGTCTTCAGACACTATTTAAAAAAAATTCAAAATAAACATTATATTTGTCAGGTTAATATCTTTAATATACGATATTTTAATCAGGATCGTTAGAGCCCTTTTTGAGAAAATAAAAATGTTCGAAAAAGGTTCCATGTAAAGGGTAATTGGGAGTGGGGGATTTTCTTGCAAATCTTCGTGTCGCATCCTTGGAAAATACCAAAGTTAAATATCAAGTTTGGTATTTAACGGTCTTTTCGTTTTTGAGCTATACTGTCCACAGACACACACACACACACACACGGACCTTCTCCTAAAACTGCTTTTTTTGGATTTAGGGGGACCCAAAACATGTATTTCCGGTGAAATCTCGGCATCGAATGTTTGGGTGGAATACAATACCTTCTCTATCCGTATGAACATTGTAATACGGGGCTAGAGAAAGTAAAAAAATGTTAAATGTCTTTAAAAACATTTTAGTGTATTTTAAATAATATGTTTTCTGCTGTAAGCCATTTCCGAGATATCCGTTGTTAATGTGTCGAATCGTTCAATACTGGTTATTCTTTCAAAGACCTTTCGTTGTTCAGTTGTTTCTCGCAATTATATGGAAAGCCAGTATAGCGCCAGTTGTTGAAATATTTGACTATCACTATTCTCTTTGTATCTATAACGAAATGTGTTCTGTAACTATTTGTGCTTATCTCATGAAAAGTTAAGTAGGTATAAATAAAAACTTTCGTAACAATAAATTGTGTATCCAATAAAAAAGATAGAGGTGTAGAGAATGTCATGTGAATCAATATATATATATAATTTTTTCTTGGCTGTACAAAGAGATGGAATTTTAAAGCTATCATATACGACATTCTTTACACATCTCTTGCTGTACCTACTGTGTGATACAAGAAATGCGTAAATTTGTCTTGTTAGGATAAATAAGAATTAGATAAACCAGCCGTCATCAATTGGTTGCCATTGAGTAAAGCAGAGAGATCATCTCTCATGCTTGATGCTCCTGCGAATTGCTATTGTGCACTAAACGACCAATTAGGCGAAAAACAAGAACAGATAATTCCTTCAGTGTTGTGGCAATATGCAACTTTTTGTGTTTGAAATACGTAACCCACCGTTCATAGGTTAGGTAATGCACCTATTGTTGGTTAATGATAAATTAACAATAAATTGCTCTATTATGTCTCTTGCCCTATTCATACTTCAAATATGAGCACATGCACATTTACATAGTGTTTGTGCTAATTGGTAGTCTTATCATAACTGTAAAAAATATTATAACTATTATAGTATTAACATAATAAAACAACTAGCTCCTAACTCCATTGCAATTCCGTTGCTAACAGATGAAAATTAATTAATTTGTAACGAAAAACTTTCACATTCAGAGCAGTGAATATAAACAGGAATCTTGGCAATTAATTGGTATCGAATACAATTCTAATTCGATTCAGTTTATTAGTTGTAGATTCGTTACAGAATTTTTGCTCCGTCAGTATAAAAAATTTCAAAAAAAACAAAAGTAAGAAATGTACATTAATATTTGCAATTCTTTAAGATTATACAAGCATTCCCAAATAAGGAATTTTTTCAGGTGGAATTTAAAAGTTGGGCAAGATAATAATTTTAATCTTACTGATAATTTATTGTGTAGATTGATTCCCATTATATTGGCACTATTTTTGGTATAGTTGTTCATGTATTAATATATGATAGTCTATTTTCATTCGAGTATTGTAAGACTGAATTTAATTATTTTTTGACGGCATGCGTATAAGTATAAGGTTAATATTTGGTGAAAGCTACATTACAGGGTTCCCTTAGTTTAAGATGATATATTATTCTTAAGAATTTCTTTTTGGGGGGAAGCAAAATAAATACTCTGCTTACATGCTTTTTGGCTGCGCCAACCCATAGTTCAACTCCATGTAACATACGTGGATAAATAACTTCATAATATATTAGTCTTAGGTGCCTTTCTAATAATAATGGCTTAAAATATCTTAATAAGTAAATTGATTTACTTATTATACTACATAAAGTGTCTATATGTTTATGTTAATCTGCTATCTACACGTATTCCAAGGAAATTGTATTCAAATACTTCTGTGTTAATATTTTCGATCTGAAGATAAAGTTTCTCCTGTAACAATCGATTTTCTAAAAAGAATTGCATTATTGTGGTTTTATATATATTACATTTCAGATTATTAGCTCCAAAGACATCTAGCAAAACACTTCACTGCATGGTTCATATTTTATTTTTAAACTATTGATATCTTTTCCCCCAGTATCGTCAGGAGGAAAAACCTTCATATTTTCTGTTCGTATTTTGACCATTTTATTGGTTAGATTAGCTTTTTATAGTACATATGTGTTAATTGCTTTCTTTCTATCAGGTATGGTTTAATCAAATTGTTTCCTACTCCGCACAGTCCAAATTTTTGTAATTTATGCATTAGAATATTGTGTTCAACACAGTTAAAAGCCTTAAATAACTCAAATATTACAATAGAAATCTCCATATGATGTTCCATTTTTAAAATTATTTTATGAATAGATTTATTTAATGCTGTTTCAGTAGAATACCCGTTTCTAAAGCCATGTAGTTGCTTATTTATTATATTTTTCTGGTTAAGAAAGTGTACGAGTCTATTGTATATTGTTCTTTCAAATTTCTTAGTAATTCTGAAGTAAATGTGATGGGAGTAATTATTTATATTTTTTCATCTACTTTTTATACAAATTCTGAGCGTTACTTCATTTGAGACAATCTGGAAAAATTCCTTCCACAATTGAAAAATATATTAGGTATAGTAAAAGTTTAACAAGTGTATATTTTCAATGTATTTTATGTTCTCCTTGGTAACCGTCGTACTTGCATGCGTAATGAGACGCTGCAAATTGAATTTTCTGAGTGCAGAACTTTGCCACTTTCTATATGCATAGGTACGTATAAGAAATATTCCTCTTAGGCAGGTATAAACTAGGAGTCTATGGCTTGTTGTTGGATTGCTTTCTGTTCCCGACATTATAAACTGACACACGACACACTGTAAGAGAAACTGAGATAATCCTTGCCGTTACAGGGGTACGTGTTTACCCACAGTATGCACCACTTGCTGCGGCACAAAAGAGTTGGTGACGCCTGGTATAGGCAATATGATTTTTGAAGTAAATAAAATGATATGAATGTAATACATCAAGTTTTTCTTCTCTATTGCTTGAGATAGTTTAGTGCACGGTAATTAGTCTGCAGTAAATGTTGTGGCGATATATCCCACCGACCAAAAAGAAATAGTTAAATAATAATAATTTAGCAATAATTGATGAAAAACCATCCAAATTAATAAAAATGGGTAACGTTTTGAATACAAACAATATAAACATATCATTAGAAAACCAGTTCAATACTGAATAGCTGTTTTAATTTTGAGCTGTGTTGAGGAATAAATAGCGACGAAATTTAAGATCTGTTTCTCGGTAAAGTTGTATATTTAGGCAAAATTTAATTTTCTCGGAGAGTGTAACTCTCGCACACCTGGCCCTTAGACAGAGCGGCGTCTTCTCATTCCACCATGCTTAAGGTTCGTTAGAGAAGGCTACCTAACGCTACCGTTGAGCCAATGAAAAAATTATATTTAAATTTAAACAAAAATGTCTGCCAATCGTAGTCAAGCATCAGTTTTTCTAATTGGCGAGATTAGCGTGGGTTGTAGCTGACTCGTAAATACAGTTCTCGACCAAGTTCGGGCACTAGTTCGTCATGACACGCGCAAATTCCCTGTCGATCTTATCAATTCTGCACCTCTAAGAAACTAAGTTCCTATACATTAATTCTAAATCAGTCAGAAATTAAGAAATCGTAAGATTCGTGCAAAAGTAAAGTCAAAGAGAAACTGATTTTAAATGAATCATCGCTGCAAAGCAGTCAATTCTGTATTATTTAATTTTCACAGTTAACCTGTTAATACCCACAAGTTCCCATGTACATACAGAGCTAGCCGGAGGACAAACATCAACGACTAGATTCGAACCTGAGATCGCCTAATCCTGAATCTCCAACGAACCTCAACTCGACAAAGTGTTGATAAACAAAAAGACGTGTTCACCACTAGCCATCCACCTCGTACGTGTCATCTCAATGTCACAAGAGATATCTTGGTCATCCGCAAAACGCCCAGAGGGATTGTGGATTATTGAACTAGGCCGCGGATCACGCATGTGGCTGTAATAACTATTGATTCACTGGAATATGCGTACTGCTTTGTATGCACTTCCGCACTGAGGAAGCAGTTATAAGGATTTATTGATTTAACATAAATCACACAGAAACTAAGAAACCAGTCGACGTGGTCGTAGTTAAAAACGCACAAACTCATAGCATAGAGCTAAGTTGAAGCTTGGTAAGATCAATGTAGGTTCATCTCTACAAGAAATCCTATATTTGTAGACTCAGAAACTGCCGTTGTAAAAAATTAAACCGCTGTTAATTAGTACAAATTGGTCAGAGGAATATTAATAATAATAATAATAATAATAATAATAGAAACAGGAATTCGATTTAAATTGCATATTTTATGGAATAGCTCTTTCATCTTATGATTTTGAGGTTTGACCAATTTTTTACAAACTCATACATGTGATAAATAATTTGTGTACAACCGCAATATAGTAATATAAAGAAGCAATTTCTTATTATGGGTCCGACCGGCGAAAATTGTTAACAAATACAAGTTTTGCTTTTTAATTTATGTCCAGTTCTCTAACGACTATTTTGTGTAAATAGTTTTGTTATGCGAATAAAAATAAACTGCTTAAATAACCCTGAGCGGAGAATGAGTCTTTTTCTGACGTTTCTCACATGTTTTTTTTTTCTCAGAATATCTAGAATTGTTTTATTTGTAAAACTAGTTCATGTACTGTCATAAATTTCAAAATTATTTTAAAGTATACAGTAATAAAGCATATCAATTTCAGGTCAGTTTATACAATTTTTTTTCCATTGCCACGTACTAGAAGGGTGTACGTGTACTAAAATGTTTCAGCATTTAAAGTGCTTCTTGTGGTACAATTGTTTAATTATCGAAATAATCATCGGAAATAGCTTCCACAATGTATGCAAACTAAAATGTGAAGCAGTCATTAGTATAACCAAAAGTGTTACTCCACCATGCTCTTTCAAATAAAAGGAACATTTCTGGCAAAAGCCGAAAATCTAAATTTGCATAAAAAGTATTTTTAAACAAATTAATTTATAATTATATTTAAAAAAAACTTAACTTTAGCTCAATAAGGAATCTAAAACCTGAAATGTTTAAACTTTGTATATAACATGCATTTTGTAAGGAGCATTATAAAATTGCTTAAATTTCTGTTTTAAAATGCTTTATCCATGAACATCTTAAAATATTTGTATCAAACGTTGCGGCTATCCTCTTATACAGACATAAAACGTGTTAAAATGGCTTATCACTCAGAATAGTTCGAGTTTTGGCAAATTCACTATCGACCTCTTTAAGGAGAGATTAAAAGCGGAAGCAGTATTCAAATGTTCATTTGTGGTAACAAGCTCCTGAAATAAAGTATAGAAAACAAAACGAAGGTTATAAGTTGGCTTTAAAAGTCCATAGGTACTCTTTGCATATATCCATATTGTGAAGAAGATATTGGTGCAAGAAGACTACATATTTAAAATAATTTTATTTGAACAATGAATTCTAATAATTGAATACTCATAAATTACCGATGTCAAAAATAGAGTTTTAAATAAAGTTTATGCTTGTATGAAATCTAGTGCGTCCCGTTAGTGCAGAGGTAAGCGCCGCGGGGGACCTGCGTTCGATTCCCGGATTTTCTCCCCTGCTGCGAGGACCGGAGGAGTATTCTTTCATTCTGCATCCCGTGAATGGGAAATGGGAATACCACCGCGGTATCATCCTTGGCTGAAAGCCTCAATTGGATTGTGCTCTCTCCCACAATTCCGTCCCGGCCATTGTCCGACTGAAATAGATTTTTTTTTCGGCTATTCCTTGAAAATTTAAGATATATATGTATTTAAAGAGTGGTGTAGAGAACTTCAATAAAATCGTTTGAGCTACCTGAAAATAAAAAATAAAGAAATTTACTTCCGTTTAAAGAATAGTGTGGCGTGGGAAGAGCACTTTCTTGAAAATTGTTGTGACATCCTTGAAAGATGTTGAATTAAAATATCAAGGTAGGTAATTTATCAGCATACCTACAGATACCTTTTTGTCTCTAACTCTAATGAAGTATTTTTTCAAGCAGAGGATTGAAGCATGGACTTCCTCTACAAACAGTAAGGTTAGTGCTAATACACAAATTAGCATTTCATTTCTACTGATAAATTTTAGTATCCACTAATTTTAGTCTGTCGTCATCCGTGATCTAGGCTTCTGGTTCTCAAGGTCGAGAGTTCAAACTGGTTGATTTTTCAGGCTTAAAAAACCCCTTCCTGCATAAGGGAAGCATAGTCGTTGATACCGTGTCGTAGATTTACGACACGTAAAAACCCTCAAGCCTGATAAAGAGGCCTCTGAGCAATATAAGCTGTCTTTCGCGCCAAAATAGAATAGAACGACTAGAACCGTAGCAGTTAAAGAGAGTACATAAATAAATTCAATTTAGTTTTAATTTTAGTCAGTCTTAAAATTGTGCCCTACTAGATAATTTGGCCACGAGCCGCCGTTGGGCCTAGCCTAAGAAAATTGGACCAAAACAACCAGCGTCATACTGCTTTTGTTTCCTCTAAAATCTTTGAAAACATATTTAGAAATTCAATTCAATTTCTATCACACCATGTCGGTGTATATTGGACCGCCTTTACAGGGATTTCTTGATCAGCTGAATTTCTAGTTCACGAAATACACACGTGCACAGGTGACGATAGAGTGTCCATATGTGACACTATAGAACGAAATCATGACTTGCCAACGTGAAAATGCCAATTTATCCCAGGGGTCTTTTCTTTCAATGAATGAAATTCTTTTACTGCAAGTAAATAGTAAATGGAACCAACGGCCTTATTTCCTTTCCAAAGGAAGCCTTGAGAATTTTTACGTCCGAAAAACCCATTACTCTTTGCCAGGTTTAAACCCGCAACCTTGGCTAATAGAGGCTAGAATGGAAAGGGGGACAAAATTTACAGACACCTCCGTCTCGTCCAGGACAGACCGTGGCGGATGTCTGTCTATCCGGGCAAAAGTCATGAGGTTCTGTTCGCCAGAAAACGACCCCGCAGCCCAGATAACCAACCAAGCCAAAGGATTGATTGGAGAAATTCCATCCGATGCTTAGGCGTCACTCTTGATAAGGGCCTAACTTTTCCTGAACATGTGCAGAGGGGAGCAGTGGCCGCCTTGTACCCTGTTCTGGCCTCCCAAATGCTGGTTCACTTAAAGTTACATATTTTCAAGGCGCTCATAGTTTTTCTGATGGGGCATGGCAGCAGACTCCTGGCCTCTCTGCTTACAGCGGATACAGAATAGAGGATTCCGGTCAATCTATTCTTAATGTATACTTTTCCCAGTGAGGCTACTTCACGAAGCTTCCGCCCTCCCATACATGCAAGATGTAATTAGGCGCCGGGTTCAAAAACTCTTCGCCAGATTGGACGAATATGAAAACGCATTTGTCAGATCGCTGGAGGACTTATCAACTGAACGCCGATACAGGCTCCGCATTGCTTGCGGGCACCCCTGATAACAACGGCTTTGAACCAGCCAACAACAAACTAGCCGAACTAAGTACTCTCCCATCCCAACTTGGGAGTGGCCAATCTAAATTCATATCCAACAAAAACATAAATTCAAACAATCTAAAAACTAGCGGAGCAGAGGAAAAGGATGTATGCTCCTGAAAAAGCAACCGCTGCCTCCTTAACATTAACACCCTAAACTTCACCAAAAATCACCAAACCTCAATCATCCGTCATTCCTGTGGTTAAGCCCTACACCTAGGCTCACCAAAAGTCTAGCAGATCTCGGACGGATGGGACAAAATTGTTAACAACATTTTTAATTTCTCCAAACGTACTATATACTTAGTGTATTGAGAAGTTATTGTATTCCACCTAAAAATTCGATATCAAAATTTCGCCGGAAAAACATGTTTTGTGTCCCCCTGAACCCAAAAGAAGCATTTTTAGAAAAATGTCCGTGTATGTGTGTCTGTGTGTGTGTGTGTGTGTGTGTGTGTGTGTGTGAGCAGCATAGCTCAAAATCGAAAAGACGTTAAATTTCAAACTGAAATACCAAGTTTGGTATCTTCCAAGGATGCGACACGAAGATTTTCAAGAAACCCCCCCCCCCCCAATTCCGACTACCCTTTATATGGAATTATTTGCGAAAATTTTGATTTTCTCTAAAATGGCTCTAACGAATTTGATTAAAATATTATACATTAAAGATATTTACTTGACAAATAAAATGTATATCTTGAATTTTCTGGGAATGGCCTCTGAAGACTACTTCATTCTGGATGAATTTTTTCGGAATTTTGCATTAATGCTAAACCGTAAGAGATGGACAACAACTAACCACACTAAAAATGTAGAGCACATTAAAACACACTATATGTTATATATATATATATATATATATATATATATATATTTTTTTTTTTTACGTGGAGTTGATCGTTTTTGAGATCTTCATTGTTTTTTGTTTCATCTTTGAAAGACTTATACTTTTCTCATACAGGAATTTCTCAACTCCTGTCCATACATACAAACAAAGGCACTTCAATCACGTAGCAACCAGCTTTTGTTTTTATGAGTTTAACCTATGGTACTCCCTTATTTCGCTTCTACTTGCAAGGAAGCGAGTAATACGACTATTTCTGCTAATTTTTTTTCTCGATTAGCATAAAGTAAATAGAAGCATAAGCTTTTTAATAATATTTTTGCAGAGATGTAGAGAAAGTCTTGTGATTTTTATAATTGAAATGATGTCTTGTTAGTTCATCAGAGTTAAGCTCAACGTTTAAACAAAAAGAAGAGATGAAATTATCTGTAAACGAGTTAGAGAAAAGAGACAGAACTTGAGATTATAAAATGTGCAAGGATAATGCGAAAGAACGACACGCAAAGGAACACACAAGCTCATAATTCTATGAATGTCATTAGCTTAAGTTTATAATCTTAAGGCATCATCACCATGGCAACGAACAGCCATGTATAATAAAACCAAGAGTTGCTGGAATAACTGTAAAAAGAGTGGTGGATAGGAGAAGAGAGCAAGGGTTGAAACAATAAGGAAGGGGAAGTGCTAGTAGGAAAAGGATGGTTTTTTAATTACACGCAGATGGCAAATGAGTTTTGAGGGGGACAGTGCTGGAAATTACGGCGAAATTAAAAATGCGTGGCTTTCTGGAGGCACAAACCTGATCCAAAATGCTAGACATTTCGTTGAATTAAGATAGGTGTAATTGAGAGGCTCTCATTACATGTATATGTATAAAACCTTCAGTTGGAGCGGTAAAGGCTTTTGATTGTTGCTGAGAGCACTTCTAATCGACTTAAAGGAACATTTTATTTTTCAACCTTTAACTAGCGTTACTCAAAAACTTAAAAATATATTGCATGTTGCATTTAAAATATGAGTCACTTTATGGAAAACTATAAGGAAGTATGTTTACTATGTACATAGTGTATAGAGAAGATATTGCACTCCACCCAAAAATTCGATACCGAGCTTTCATTAGAAATATATGTTTTAGGGTCCCTTGTAACCAAAAAAAGCATTTTCAGAAATAGATCTGTGTGTGTGTGTGTGTGTGTGTGTGTGTGTGTGTGTGTGTGTGTGTGTGTGTGTGTGTGTGTGTGTGTGTGAACACGATAACTCAAAACGAAAAGTCGGTAGAACACCAAACTTTGTATTTAGTTTAGTATCTTCCAGGGATGCGACACGAAGATTTTGAGAAAAATCCCCCCCACCTCAAACTACTCTTTACATGAAACATTTTTCGAAAATGTTGATTTTATCAAAAATGGCTCTAACGATTTTGATTAAAATATCACATATTAAAGATATTTATCTGATTTATGATATATACATGTTTTGTGGAGTTGAGCGTTTTTGAGATATTCCTTGTTTTTGGTTTCAGCTTTAAAAAACTGAATTACTTTTCTCGTGTTAAAGAGCGTCCTTAAATAATACTCCACTTACATTTTTCATACAGGAATTTTTCAACTGTTATCCATACAAACAAAGGAACCAGTCACATGGCAACCAGTTTTTTGACTATCACTTTAACCTATGGTACTCCCTTATTTCGCCTTGCTTACAAGGAAACAAGCAATAAGACTACTTCTACTATTTTTTTTTTTCTCATTAGCATGGAGTAGATAGAAGCATAAGCATTTTAACAATAATTTGTTGTAAAGATGTAGAGAAAGGCATGTGAATGGAACAATAAGATTTTTGATAATTGATTAGTCTTTTATCCACGCTTAACAGCACGAAGGAATTAGAGGCAGAAAAAAAAGATGGTTCTTTTACATAAAGGTGGAGATGTAGAATCGGACTGTAAAGGCAAAGGCGTAGAGCGGCTAGGGCATTGAGTTCTTCAGCTTAATTCTATCATTCGAATGTTATGTCTTGAGTTCCTGGCACACCTGCCAATTTAATTTCCTGGAACCACATTTTGAAAGTTATTTTGATGGTGCCGTATTCTGTATAACGTTATAGTACTAAGAGATCCCTTAACTTTGCTCGCGTTGTGGCATTAAATACGAAGATTCTTCTGCTGTCTTTCGATCTCCTCATTTCTCTCCCATCATTCTTCTCTCTCCTTTCTCTGTGCTCCTCTTGCCCTCCCAGTCTATCTTTACTTTTCCATTCTCGTTACCACTCGCTGAACATCTGCTCTCTCTCTCCCTCTCTGTGTGAATACTTGTCTCTTTTAGTTTTATTTGTTTATCTCTGCCTATTTTATTGCCCTTCGTTTTTTTGTTTTTATTTTTAAACACACACAAACGTGGGGACAGACTTATAATGTGTATGTTTATAACGATGCGTAAATCCAAGCTCGGTTCCTCCACGTTCAAGGAAATTAAAACATCGTTCTAACTTCTTAAATATTCATCCTTTATAAAATACGAATCAATAATGTTACCCAATATATGCCAAGTTATTATGATATATATATATATATATATATATATACAGGGGGAGTAAAAAGTATGGCACAATACCTGTAACCCCTCTGTTGCAACTCTATGAAGTGATATTTTTATATTGCTTCAAATTGAGTAGGTTTTGAATAAAACAATACAGTAGGCTACTTCAATATGTGGCTTTGGATCGAACAAATATAGACAAACGCTAAGCTAATAAGGACAACAATGCTTACTTCATTGCAAAATCTTTCTGAAAGTAATTAATCATGGCACAACTTACAGAAAGACAACAAATTGAAATACTAATATTGATTCAATGTGGTGATAGAGGACCCTAGAAGAGGTTTGTATCTTGTTAATGAAATGCATCCAGAATGAAGGATTACTCAATCTACGGTAAGCAAAATTTTGAAAAAAAAAAAAAAAAAAAAAAGCAAAGGAACTGGAGGTGTTAAAAATAAGGCAAAGTCTGGAAGGATAACACGAGCTACAGATGGCGATAAAGCCAAGATCTCCTGACCTGAACCTCAGGGGCGGGGGATATTTGAAGTGGAGGGTTTTTAAAAGGACCGGCTAAGAGATCTTGAAGAGTTAAAGCGAAGAATTTGGCAAGAAATATAGCTGATCAGGCGAAAACATTAACTAATTTCAAAGACAGACTTTGCCATTGTTTGGCAGCAAATAGAGGTCATTTTGAGCATCTTTTGAAGTGAATTCATCACGTGTTACAACATAGCACCACTAATTTTGTTATGAAAATATATTTTCTTGGTTTAAATTTCATGTGATGTAATACATCCTAATAAATTTAAATTACAGTTCAAAAAAGCATCTACCTGTACGTTTCTGAGGACCATAAAATGGGAAAAAAAAATTGGCATTAAAAAAAGAAGTCTCGCCCTATTCACAATCATAGTAATATTAAAAACGTGTTGATATCTTACAGCTCTTCTAAAAAACATCACTTCACAAAACTATAACAACAAAGTTACAAGTATTGTGCCATACATTTTACTCGCCCTGTGTACGTGCGTGCGTGCGTGTGTGTGGGGGGGGATTGGAATTTTATTCTCCAGTAGTCTCGTTAATGCGCATGTTTTTTTTCTTTTAATTTCCATAGCATGCACATAAATATACCACAAAAGAGTATTGAATATCATAATGATATAAAAGAAAAACTAAAAACCATTTTATGTAATCTCTTCGAGAATAAAATATTATGGAAGTTACATGAATTACTTAACTCATCAAAATGAATCTAAAATACTGAAGAGTCAGGATATAATCCCTAACCTAACTTTGTTACTCACTTAAAAATATCTTATTTACAGGAAAACAAGGTCTTCGCCATCATACTACTGAATTCAATGCTCTGAAGTTTCAACTGAGAACGATTGTAAACTACCACGAATAATTTCGAATATACGTAGTTTCAAAAACTGTTAACGGTTGACTATTTTGAGCTACTTATGTAAATTGTGTGTAAATTATAAGCAATACAATTTAAACTAAACATTATGTAAATAAACCACACTTTAACTGAATTCGGAGACTCCGTAACAACCACCTTCATATTGCAAGGGAACGAACGGCTATGACCAGAATTCATCGATGAAGCATTAGCTGTTACTCGTGTTGCATATAGGGAAGTTTCAAGATTCAATCAATAGGATATTGATTAAATGAAAAGTGAAGATAAAATCAATAAAATCAAAATATATTTATAAGATAACATGTAAAACAAGCAAATGTGCAGCCTAATTTGCAATTATGCTTATTAACAAAAGGGGCAAATTATGCATTGTATACAATATAAAATATTGTTCAGTTTGTTGGAAATGTATTTAACTCTCGGACCAAATGAGCATACTTTTGAAAGCAGAGAAAAAATATTCATTTTCATTAAAATCCGTACAGTAGGTGTCGCATCAATAAGCTTGGGCGATTGTTAAAGGCAAAGTAAGATAAACGTACATTTTAAAAATACATTCACATGATTTGTCTTACCTAATCTTCAACAAACTATTTCACAAAAGCTTATTTTACCATTCCTCTAGTGTTAATTCGAAGAAATGCTTTCATTATGCTATTGCTTGTACGGCAAGAGGGAGGCTAAGGATTAGTTCATAGAAAAATATATTCTTTAAAAAGCGGGTTTCTTTGTGTTGACTTAACATTTAATAACTGATAACGACGATTAGCTTGAAAATGGTTAATGCCAAACAAATTATTTTAAATAAATGTAGATTCGTTGTGACCGGATCTACACTTTCGTTTTGTCCGTTTGTAATGTATCATTAGCCACCAGTTACACAAAAATTATATAAAAGTAGTTTTGAGTGAAGAAGACTTTACAAGCAATAATTTTATAAACTTAAAAGTTCGTCATGTAAGTACCTTAATTAAAATCGTTAGAGCCATTATGAGAAAAAAATTACGGAAACAGTTTCATTTAAATGGTACATTGGGATGGAAGGACATCCTTGGAAGATGTTGAACTTAAATATAATTTTACTATTAATATCCCACATATTATTCATTTTTGAGGTAATTTTGTTCACGCACACACACACACTCATTTAGTATTTTATTTTGTAAAAAATAAAAATTATATTGAATTATTTTCAAGGGACTTAAAAAATCTAAATATCTATATCTGCATATCGACTTTTTGGTTGGAATGCAGTAAGTCTATCTGATATTCTCTTTAATTAGGCGCTAGATAAGTTAAACTATCTATGTAAGGGACCTCAAATCGAGTATTTTGATATATCAATATAGATATTTGAATGACCAATATTAATGTTTTAATCAATAGTCATTAAATGTTCTTCATTCTGACTCAATTGTAAATACTTTTGTCAATCTTAGAAATCATAAAATATAGATAAAAGTTTGCTACAGATTAGCTCATTAAATTTAACAACTTGTGAACAGTTTTTTTCTAAATATTACCTACGTGTATGCCTAACACTAGGTGCCTAACTAAAGTTTTGAATGCTCATTTATGTTTATGAAATTATCACTTATTGCCTAAGCTATTCGTAGACAAATATATCCTGAATACCGTAGAAGAATCTCCTTTATATGAAGACTGTAATACAAAACGAATTTATGACAATAATATCGGGACAACCCCACCCACCCTATATGATAAACACACTAGAGAAAACCCCTAGAATAAAACAGCATAACAGCTGAAGAGCGCCTTTCAACTGTTTTACTTTGCGTCTGACTATTGGACCTTCAGTTGAAAACCATTCTATTTGAACGAAAGTGCTTTTCACATATGGCGTTATCTTTTTTATTAAATATTCCTCAGGCTACTACATCCACGTCCTGTGCCAAAAGCTCTTGTAAAAGGGATGGGTGTCGGAGATCCCTTACCCTCCGTTTCCAAGATTTACGTCACACACAGCCTAGTGGTCATTCTCACGAAAACTTCACCATTAATGAAGGTCTACACTCAAAATTTGAGCGCTATTCAGCTACTATTAATGAGAATTCAACTTAAATGCAAAATTTTGGAATCACTTTATTTATTTATTTTCCACATTGGCGGCATTTCCCGAACATTTTGTCCCTCGGCAATGGTGTTAACTCGTTTGATATAGTCGTTAGCTTTCTATTCATTTGTAATTTTAATATCACAGAGAGAGAGAGAGAGAGAGAGAGAGAGAAAATAAGAAAATAATCCTTGCCACCAGTCAGGAATCGAGCACGGGACCCTCGCAGAGCATGCAGGTGCTCTACCGACTGAGTAACGGGGCCAGACCCACTCTATTACTTTCTCTAGCCCGTATGTACAATGTGGATAGATAAAATATTGTGTGCCTCCCAAAATTTAGATACCGAAATTTCAGCGTAAATACATGTCTTGAGACCCACTGAATAAAAAAAAAAACACATTTTTAGAAACATGTCCGTGTGTGTCTGTCTGTAAGTCTGTGTGTGTGTGTGTGCGTGTCTTGTCCGTGGGCAGTATAGCTAAAATACGAAACGTTCTTTAAGTGTCAAACTTGATATTTAAGTTCAATATCTTCCAAGGACGCGACACGAAGATTTTCAAGAATATCATCCCACCCCAACTACACTCTATATGAAAAAAAAAAAAAAAAAAAACATGTATTTTTTTTTATTTTTTCAAAAATGGCTAATGATTTTAATTAAAATGACATATGTTTAAGATCTTTTCATGACGAACGAATTTACTGGGAATGACCTCTGAAGACCTCTTCATTTTAGATGACTTCGATAACTGGTAAACCGTAAGAGATACACAAAAACTTACTACGCAAAAAATGTAGATCTTATTAAACCACACAATTTATCTCATATACATTTTGTTTTGTAGAGTTAACCCTTTTCGAGATATTCCAAGCTATAGGTTTCCGTTTTAAGCTACTTTTCTCAAACAGGAAGACATATTTCTTGTCGTCTCTCTTTTATTGACTCTTAGCAATTCAACCGAACCGAAATTCATTATTTCTACTTACAAAGAGGCCCGTAATAAGACCAACTTTGGTAAGGTCATCTTGATTAGCATAATGCAGATAAAAGAATAGGCAATCTTTTGTAAGAAAAGTTGTTTTGTGGAACAGCTAGAGAAAGTCTTGTCAGTGGAGCACATCAGAGTTTTTGTAATAATAATGTATTTATTCGGATGTAAAGCGACAAAAATGTACACATGAAAGTTCAGATCAAAAGATCCAACTTGTGATCGCCACTCCATTTATTTTCTCTACCACTTACTATCATAGATAGCAGAGGCATTTCGTTATATATATTCCATGTCGAATTTTCGTCGAAGTTAAACATTTTGGCGTCTCGTGTCGCTAAAAAAGTGATCTGTGAAAAAATCTGTCGACTTTCCTAGAGCAGGTACATCAAGAGGGGTGTAGAATGGCTATGGAGAAAGAACATTGAGGTCTATGAAAAAAGCGATCAACCTTTTCTAGAAATTCCATTAATTAAATTGTTTATATTACAATCTTGAATTTTAAAAGGTTGCAGAACAGGTGCATGAAGAGGGATGTCGTCCTGCTTACTTAACATATAAGCCTGCTTTCAGTATTTATTGCAATTACTAAAGTAAAGCAGAAGTCTAAATTCTACTGAAAAGTGCCTCGATTAAAAAAGTGATTCCCATTACACTTTGGACTGCAAATATGATATATTATCCATCATTTTTACGTGTTTAAAATCAGTTAAATAAGTTTTAATGTTTTATGTTAATGTGTTTGTTTCTTGTGGCACACACACATTGCTTTCCCTTATTAGTAGTAATTACTTCCATCAGATCTACCTGATCACTCAGAACGAAATACTTGTGCAGTAATGATGCAATTTCATACAGAGATAAAAGGGGTTGAAAAGAGGTAATGGTTTCTTGGAATTGACTTCTCCCTTACGTGCTACCTGACATGCGACGCATGACCGCTTTCTTCACTTCTCCCTTAAATCTAAACCAGTCTTTTTCAGGTATAAAGCAATCCTCTGACCACGTATTTCCCAACATTTCTTTTGGTCGCATATTTCATACATTCCTCTGGGCACCAGCAGGTCATTTTAGAGGTACAGAGGGAAAGGGGGATAGAAAAGCCTGTTATGCTCCATTCACATGACTTTCTCTAGCTATTCCGCAACATATTATTCTTACAAAAGCTGATTCTTCTATTTCGTGCTAATCAAGATAAATAGAAGATACTAGAAATGGTCGTATTAATTGCTTCCTTGTAAGTAGAAGGGAAATAAAGGAACACACTAGGTCAATATTTTAAAAGCAGTCGCTACGTGAATGAAATTCGTTTCTGTTTATGGCCAGGAGTTGACCAATCCCCGTATGAGAAACGTTCAATTATTTTAAAATCGAAACCAGTAACAAGGAATTGCTCGGAAATGGTCAACATCACGAAAAAGTGTATGTGATATAATTTGTGTATTTTAACGAGATCTACTTTTTTTGTTTGGTAAGTTTGTATCTAACTCTTGCGGTTTACTAGTTATGCAAAGGTCGTCCAGAACGAAGAGGTCTTCAGACGCTATTCGCAGAAAATTCATCGCATCCTTACAATATGCTAAACTTAAACACCAAGTTTGGAATTTTATCCACTTTTCGTTTTAGAGTTATTGTGTACACACACAGGTGCGCACGGGCATGCGCGGATCTTTTCCAAAAAAAAAAAAAAATATTATGATACAGAGGACCCTAAAACGTGTATTTCCGGTGAAATATCGGTGTAGAAATTCTGGGTGGAATACAATAACTTCTCTATTTACTATGTAATTGTACATACGTGCTAGAGAAGGTAACATCGACTTTTCCAGCTAATTTGTGTCCTTTCAAAAAAGATTTAGACCTAAGGGACAGTACAAAAATACCCATACGTAAGTAATAATAAACACCAGGTTCTTTTCTTCTTCTTATTATTATTATCATTATTTATGTCTTTTAAATATCTTTCAAATATTATAAAGTTGCCTCTTGAGTTAAGCAAATTCCTTGTTTATAGTTACTGCAAACAAACTAAACTTTTTTACAAGAAACACGTATTTTTATGAGTGAATTATGTTATTAATCAAAGATAAACATGAGTGTAGCTTATTTTATCCATTCAAGAGTAACTGCACCATGTTTTATATAATACTTACTAATTAGAAGTTTTTTTCAGTTTGAAGATGTACCTTTCTTATTTACAAATCTGCAGATCACAGTAGATCTGTAGATCAAGGTTTTTAGGCTCAAAATAATTCTCTAATTTTGAAGGCTTGACTTATGAAAAATATTTCGTCTGTAATAAAGTTCCATTTAGGAAATATAAATACAAGATTTGTTCCAAAACTTAACTGGGGCTAACTTTAACTGCTAGTTCTGAAATACCTCCCACAGTTAAAGTGTAATTCATTTTTGGCTATTCTGTAAAATGTTCCTTTTTGGTCATTGGTTTGTAACTATATTCCTCATATTTCCGGGGTTTAATCCCGTTAGATCAGTATATGAGGGGTGTGTTGGACATAAAAACAAAGGCCCATTCTCCCAAAACAATCAGATTGTCCCAAATTCGATTTTAATAGCATTTCAAAGTGGTTTGCTTAACAATATTTCTACAATAGTATTGTTTCATATTGCACAGATTCCCTTTTTACTTTCTCTACACGTAGTACGTACAGTGTATAGAGAAGGCACTGTATTGCACTCAAAATTCGATAGGTACCGATATTTTACCGGAAATACATGTTTTGGGACCCCCCTGAGTATAAAAAAAAGTTTAGAAAAATGTTCGTGTGTGTCTTGTCAATCTCTGGGCAGCATTACTCAAAGACGAAAAGCCCGTTAAATATCAAACTTGATATCTAAGTTCAGTATCTTCCAAGGATGTGACACGAAGATCTTCAAGAAACTCCCCGCTCCTCCAACTAGCCTTTACATGGAAAAAATTTATAACATTTTGATTTTCTCAAAAATAGCTCTAACGATTTTGATTAAACTTCCTTATGTTTAAGATATTTTTATGAAAAACGAAAGTATATCTTGAATTTTCTGGGAATAGCCTCAGAAGACATCTTTATTCTGGATAAATTTTACGGACTTTTACATAACTATAAGCGATAGACAAAAACTTACGCAATAGAAAATGTAGTGCTCGTTAAAACACACAAGTTATGTTATATACATTTTTTCGTGGAATTGGTCGTTTTTAAGACATTCATTGTTATTGGTTTCAGATTTAAAATACTTAAACTTTTCTCATACAGAAATTTGTCAACTCCTGTCACGTAGCAATCAGCGTCGTTTTAACTTATAGTATTACCTTTCTACTTCCATGGAAGTAAGTAATAAGACTTGTTCTGCTATTTTTTCCCCGACTAGCATGAATTAAACAGAAGCACAAGCTTTTTAACCTTAATTTGTTGCAGAGATGTAGGGAAAGTCCTGTGAATGGAACATATCAGTTGTTTTTTTTTTTTTTTTTATGTTCAGCATCGTCAAACCATACAGTCAGTAGTAACTGATGAAATTAAATGTCTATATTGATTTCTTTTCCATAAGGCAATATTTCGGAACTTTGTTACGACCAGCTACATAGAATAACAAAAAATGTTACGTGTTTCATTCTCATGACTTTCTCAACATCTCTGCAACAAATTATTGTTAAAAAGAGTATGCTTCTTTTTACGTCATGCTAATCGAGAAAAAATTAGTACAAATAATCTTATTACTTGCTTCCTTGTAAGTAAAAGCAAAATAAGAGAGTTCCATAGGTTAAAGTGATAGTCAAAAGCTGACTGCTATGTGACTGAAGTTCCTTTGTTTGTATGAACAAAAGTTGACAAATTCCTGTATGAGAAAAGTATAAGTTTTTCAAACCTGAAACCTAAAAAAGGGGGGGTGATATCTAAAAAACGATTAACTCCATGCAAAAATGTATATAACATAAATTGTGTGTTTTAATGTGCTCTACATTTTTTGTGTGGTAAGGTTTTGTCTATCTCTTACGGTTTAGCAGCTATGCAAAAGTCCCTAAAATTCATCCAGAATGATGTAGTCTTCAGAGCTATTTCCATACATAGTATTTGTCGGGTAAATATATTTAATGTATGATATTTTAATCAAAATCATTACAGCTATTTTTGAGAAAATTAAAATTTTCGAAAAAGTTCCATGTAAAGGGTAGTCGGGGGTGAGGGGATTTTCTTGAAAATCTTCGTGTCGCATCCTTACAAGATATAAAACTTAAACACCAAGTTTGTTATTTAACGGTATTTTCGTTTTTGAGCTATGATGTCTCAGACACAGACACACAGACACACACACACACGCACACATGGACATTTTTCCCGAAATGCTTTTTTTGGATTCAGGGGGGCGCAAAACATGTATTTCCGGTGAAACCTCGGTATTGAATGTTGGGTGCATTACAATATCTTCTCTATACACGATGTAGCACGTGTAGAGAAAGTAAAGACGGTGCTGCTACTGCAAGTTGTTTACTTTGCAGAGTAAATAGGGTTGGAAGCTAGCAGCGAGACATCGGTCCCATCCGTTTTCCTTCACGATAAACGTCGACAAGCAGCTGCTATTGTAGATTGTGACAGTGGCAGTTGCAGTTCTGCGTGGTAGAGCTATTTTCTCCTTGTCCAGTAAACCTGCAATTGTTCACTGAAGGCGAATAAAAACTAAAGGTACTTCTAAACACTTCTGTTTCGCATTTTAGCGTTCACGTGACCTACTCTATCTATTCTGCAACACATTGTACTAACAAAGGCCTATTCTTCCATTTACCTCACCTTTATCCGTATAAAAAGTTGCAGAAATACTTTTACTACACACTATCTTGTAGATATACGGGAATACATTAGGTTAATATCGACCTTCAAATCTTTCAAGAGGTGGTCGGTTTGTGATGCGCTGACAAGACGATTTTCCATTTGAGAATGTAAAAATATTTTAAAATTGAAACAATTAAGAGTATTTCATGAACGATTAACTCCACACAAAAATGTATTTGATAAATTGTGTGTTTTAACGAGATTTTTGTGCAGTATATTATGTTTTACCAGTTAGGCAAAAGTAATTCAGAATGAATATGACTTTCTCTAAAATATACATTTCATTTGCGTTAACGGCCAATCTAAATTTTATAGCCATTTTTGAGAAATTTGTAATTTTCAGAAAGTGTTACGTTAGAGAGTCGTTTCGAGTGGGGGGATTTTATTGAATCCTAAGAAAATGCTGAACTTATGTATCAACTTTGTAATGTAACAGACTTTTTCCTATTTTTACTTTCTCTATACGCACTATGCACATAGTGTCTAGACAAGGTATTGCATTCCACCCAAAAATTCGATACCGAGGTTTCACCGGAAATATATGTTTAGGGTCCCCTTTATCTAAAAAAAGCATTTTCGGAAAACGGTCCGTGTGTCTGTGAACACGATAACTCAAAAACGAAAAGTAGGTAAAATACCAAACTTGGTATTTAAGTTTAGCATCTTCCAGGGATGCGACACGAAGATTTTGAGAAAAATCCCCCCACCCCAACTACCCTTTACATGGAACTTTTTCCGAAAATTTTGATTTTCTCAAAAATGGCTCTAACGATTTTGATTAAAATTACATACATTTTACCTGACAAATAAAATGTATATCTTGAATTTTCTGGGAATAGCCTGAAGAGTAGTTTATTCTGGGTGAATTTTGAATAAATGCTAAACCGTAAGAGATGGACAAAAACTTACTGTATAGAAAATGTAGAGCTCGTTAAAACACACAATTTATGCTATATACATTTTTTCGTGGAATTCGTCGTTTTTGAGACATTCCTTATTTTTGGTTTCTGCCATGAAAAACTTTACTTTTTTCATACAGGAATTTGTCAACTGCTGTCCATACATACAAACAAAGGAACTTCAGTGACATAGCAACCAGCTTTTGATTATCACTTTAGCCTTTGGTACTCCCTTATTTCGCTTCTACTTACAAGGAGGCAAGTAATATGGCCACTTCTGCTTATTTTTTACTGATTAGCATGAAGTAAATAGAAGTATAAGCTTTTTAACAATAATTTGTTGCAGAGATGTAGAGAAAGTCATGTGAATTGTACACATCAGATTTTTTTCAAATGTATTCAATGCACCTCATTTATTCAATGATTATCAGTCAAATCTCGGTATCGGATTTTGGGTGGAGTACAATATCTTCTCTACTTAGTGTGTGCACTGTATGTACACGGTAAAGAGATTATCCAGATAGATGCCTGTAGCAGAAAGCAAGTTCAACAGCATGTTCTATAGTTCCAATTAAAAAAAATCTGATGTGTTCCATCATATGACTTTCTCTACATCTCTGCAACAAATTGTTGGCCGTTGGCCGTTTTCGAGATATTCCTTGTTTTTTTTCATTTCAGTTTTAAAAAACTTAAACTTTTCTCATACGGGAACTTGTCAACGTGAGGCCACGCAAAGAAACGGATTTCATTCTCATAGCAACTACATTTTAAAACATTTGAATGTCGGTTTAGCTGAATGTATTCGCTTATTTTCCTTTTACTTGTAAGAATCTAATAAGACCGTTTCTGCTAATGTTTTAGCATTAAATATATAGAAGAATAAGCTTTTTAACAATAATTTGTTGTAGAGATGTAGATGAAAGACAGATTTTTTTAAGTAGACATGCGCACACAACCCCCCTAAGTGAGGTTAGAAAGAGAAAGCTCCGCATAACGCAATAACGCGAGCAGAGCTGCGGTTTCTGCTAGCAGAGAATTAGATGTTGGCTTCTTAATAAGCTCTCGCTACCCCCTTCCCCAAACAGGTTGTGCCACCGAGATTGCCAACATCAGGGTACTGGAATAAAATTCATAAACTAGAGAGAACAGGAAAACATAAAGCCAAGACATGAAAACCATGAGCAAATGGATGCTGGGAAAAGCAATGGATGTATCAAAGGTTATAGAGTTAAACAGTTGACTGACGTTTTTTAGCCGCTTTGATTACGGGGACAAAGGTGATAAAAGACTTCTTACCCGGAGGTCCCGGGTTCGATTCCCGGCTGTGGCAGGGAATTTTGCATTAACCAGAAGTATCCCCTATTCTCCACAGAGTCTGGAAGTATGTATGTGAGAATGAATGTGCTTGTGTTTGAGGAAAATATACGATTTATACCCAACGTAAAGATCCTACAGACAATGAGTTGTTTCTAATGCAAAGGCCCCGATATGACTTGATGTTAAAAAGGGCCATATAAATGAAACAAAGAAAAATAATAATAATAAAAAAATGTATTAGAGCTGCAGATTTAATTTTTACTTTCTCTACACTTATTATCCACATAGTTTAGAGAAGGTACTGTATTCCACCCAAGAATTCCATAAAGAGACTTCATCGAAAATTCATGTTTTGAGGCTCCCTGAATCGCAAAATTTCTTTACATTGTGAAAGGGGCATCATAGATAAAAAACCAAAAAACCGTTAAATACCAAAATTGTGTTTAAGTCTAGTAGGTATCCTCCAAGGATGCGAAACGAAGATTTTCAAGAAAATCCCCCCACCCCAAACTACCCCTACATGGAAAAACTTACGAAAATTTTTCTTTTCTCAGAAATGGCTAACAATTTTGATTAAAATACCATATATTAAATATATTTACATGAAAATTGAATATATATCTTAAATATTCTGAAAATAGCTTACAAGGATCTCTTTATTTTGGATAAACTTTGCTGAATTTTGCGTAACTCGTTAAACCGTAAGAGATTGACAGAAACTTACTATACCAAAAGTGTAGATCCCGTTAAAACACACAATTTATGTTTTATATATCTTTTTTGTAGAGTTGGCCTTTTTCGGGACATTCCTCGTTATTGGTTGCAGTTTTTTAATACTTAAACTTTCTCATAAGGGAATCTGTCAACTCCTGGCCATGCAAACAAAAACATGGCAAAGAGCTTTTAAAAGACTTTGCTATCGCTTTAGTCTAGTGCACTCCCTTATTTCACTTCTACTTTCAAGGAAGCAAGAAATAACACTATTTTTGTTAATATTTATCTCGATTAGCATGAAGAGTTAGAAGAATAAGCTTTTTAACAATTTTATAGAGGTGCAGAGAAAGTCTTGTGAATGAGACACTTCAGATGTTTTGTACAGGCATTACTAGCATTTAAAGAAGTGTGCAATAAAATTTCAGTTCAGTATGTGATTGCGTTCTTGATATGAGTATATTGATTTATATCAATTTTATTAGCTATAATCAAACTCATTTCCTCCGAAAAATATTGAGCTAGAGATTTCATTTTTACACTTGCATCCATTAATACCTTTAAAAATAAATTCTCTGGTGGATGTTTTCATACATTGTAGTTTTTGTTTAAAATATTGTATAGCGCAAATTTGAAAAAGCCATCAAAAGGTGCGCATGACTGTCATTATTATTATTATTATTTTATATATATATATTTATTTTTACAAAATTAAGTATGACTTGGCATCCAGTTCGAACCAGAAATTTCATTACTTGCTTATTTAAGTGCATTGTGGAAAACTTAATGAGCTCTTGTGGGAGAATATAGATTTTCAAAGCGGTAAAGAAAAATAAATAAAAAACTGAAGTTAGAAATTACTCATTATTTACTTGGATTAGTGCAATTTAAATGGGGTAGCAAAAAAAATGGTACCTAAGTTTGTGTTACATTCACCCTAAGATATTAAAACTTCGTAGAATGTAGTTTAAAGTAGGCTACATTTTTTGAACTAAAATACAAAAATATACCATTTTTATCAACATTGTTTAAAAAAACACTTCTGTGTCCCCTTAAATTGGTTTTATTTTGTCAGTAGTGTAGTGGTTAATATGCTAGACTCATAATCAAGGTCGCGGTTTCAAACCCGGCGGAAGACGATGGATTTTTTTCGGGCTTAAAAATCCTTAGCATGATCCATGTCGGACGATTTACGACGTAAAAGAACCTCAAGCTTGATATAGAGGCCTCTGAGAAAAATTAAGCGGTCCTTCACGACCAACATAGAATGGGACGCTGAAAACCGCAGCAGTTAAAGAGTGTCCATAAATAAAACTCCATTTCCATTTTGAGCAAAAAAAGCATGCGCCATACCTTAAAGTACCCTTTTGAGATAGTGTATTCCTTGGCGTGGAGGGGATGGAAATAGCATAGGTAGTCTAACGTGCTGGACATTTAGAGATCAATTTTCTTGTTAAGTTCCCAGTTTCATAATTTTTTCTCCAACAAAAGTACAGTCAGAATTGTAATTGCTTTAATAAGATTCTTAATGTAATGTAACTACTGGATTAATATTTTTAAAAAATCTGATGTGTTCCATTCATATGACTTTCTCTATTTGGCAAAAAAACTTTTCTAATAGATTAATCTTTTATATACACCATGATAGTCGAAATAAACATTAGCAAAATTGGCTTGATGTAAATAGAAGGGAAATGAGGGTATACTAGCCTAAAGCAATAGGGAAATCTTATAATAGCCGCCCGCTATTTGAAACAACTGAAATTAGGTTCACTTTTCTTGCTAGAAGTAAACAAAAGAGAGACTTAAAGAAAGGACTACCCGTTTGTAAGTTGCTTTGAATTGACGGAAACGGTTAACTCTACAAAAACTGTACATGACATAAATTGCGTATTTTAACGAGATCCACGTTTTTTTATTAATAGTAAGTTTTTGTCTGTCTATTACGGTTTACAAAAGCTATGCAGAAGTTATCCAGAATGAAGAGGACTTCAGAGGGTACCGCAGAAAATTCAAGATATACATTTAGTTTGTCATAAAAATATCTTAAACATATGGCATTTTATTCAAAAATTGAGAAAATCAAGATTCTTGAAAAATGTTCCACTAAAGGGTAGTTGAGGGTGGGAAGATTTTATTGAAAATCTTTCTGTCGCATCCTGAATTTTAATACCAAGATTGATATTTAACGAATTTTTCGTTTTTGAGCTATGCTACACACACGCGCGCGCGCATACCTACGGATATGATTCTAAAATGCTTTTTTTTATTCAGGAAGTGTCAAAACGTGCATTTCCGGTGAAATCTCGGTATAGAATTTTTGGGTGGAACACAATATCTTCTTTATACATTTACATAATACGTGCAGAGAAAGTAATAATGTTCATTACCATTTTATCGCACGTTTACTACCTAAGTATTAATCTAAGAAATCATTTCTATTCGCTACATAAACATTTCCACGGGAATTATTCTAAATAATAATAATGATGCTGCTATAATAATAATAATAATAATAATAATAATAATAATAATAATTTATTTCTTTTCCAACATTAGGAAATGCATGATTACAATATGTGGTATAATTCAATTGCATGCTAAATACAAAAAACATTAATTTTATATTTCTGTACAGTATAAGTTATTTCTTAAAAGTGTGTCTTATTCTACTTTTAAAAATGTTGATATTAATAATTCTTAAATTACAGGACAACTTGACAGCTAAAACAACATAAAATTCACTCTTGTGGGAGAGCCTATGTTTAGAAAAAACTAAAATGTAATTTATTTCTAGCGATACGATTCTGTAATTTTTTTCTAAAATCTTTTCCTACTATTACTATGTAAAAACAATAAATTGACAAAAATGTAAAGAAAGAAGGACTTATAATTCAATTTTTTTAATAACATGTTTTGTTTTTTTTTTTTTTTTTGTTTTGTTTTTTTGTATTTCATTTATACAAACCATCTTCAATGTCTAAAGTCATCGGGGGTTTTGCTTTAGAAACAACTCGTTGACTGTAGCTTGTTTTAACTTTGGGTTTGCTTTTCTTAAAAACAAACAAACACACACACACACTTTCACACTCATATACATGCTTCCACTCTGTAGGGGATAGGAAATATTTCCGATTAAAGATAAAATTCCCCATCTCAATCGAACCCCGGACCTCTGTAGCAAGTCAACTCGCTGACCATTACCACGGAGGCAGTTAAAAAGGCACTTGCTTTAATGGAAGGAGATATATTTTAATTTCAATCAATTAAGTCAATATAAATTAATATTTCAAAGGCGCAAATATATACTGAAATGAAACTTCGTACACAAGCTTTTCTCTTATTTCTAACATATCTGAGGAAAAAGCTGATCTGTTCCATTCCCATGACTTTCTTTACATTTCTACAATAAATTATTGTTAAAAAGCTTATTCTTCTATTTAGTTAATGTTAATGGAGAAAAAGTTAGCAGAAGGAGTGTTATTATGTGCCTCCTTGTAAGTAGAAGGGAAATAAGGGAGTACCATAGGTTAAAGTGATTGTCAAAAGCTGGTTGCTATGTGATTGAAGTTACGTACTTTCTATGGAGAGGAGATGACAAATTCCCCTATGAGAAATGTATAAAGTATTTTAAAGCTGAAACTAATAGCAAGGTATATCTCAAAAACGGTAAATTTCACGAAAAAAATATATCTAAACATAAATTGTTTATATTAACGAGATCTAGATTTCTTGTTAACTAAGTTTTTGTCCATTTCTTACGGTTTATCAGTTATGCAAAATTCCGTAAAATTCATCCGGAATAAAAATTTCTTCAGAGGGTATACTCAGAAAATTGAAGATACATGTTATTTGATATGTAAATATCTTTAATAATAGAGATTTTAACCAAAATCGTTAGAGCTATTTTTGAGAAAATCAAAATTTTTGAAATTTTTCCATGTAAAGAAGGGTTAAGGGTTGGGGAATTTTCTTGAAAATCTTCGTGTCGTATCCTTGGAAAATACCAAACTTAAAGTTTGAAATTTAACGATCTTTTCGTTTTTGAGCTATGTTGCCCCCCCACACACATGCACACACAACCACACTCGCGGACATTTTTCTTAAAATGCTTTCTTTGAATTCAGGGGTCTCAAAACATATATTTCCGGTGAAATCTCAGTACAGAATTTTTGGTGCAATGCAATACCTTCTCTATACACTATGTTTATAGAACGTGTAGAAAAAGTAAAAAGGAGGAACAACAGAAAGGAATAACTGAATCCTTAAGCATTAAATGAAGCAAGCAAAGACATCATTTATAAAGAAATCTCTTCATAGGCTTTTTAAAATGACAAGAAGACAAGCAAGGAAGGTGTGTGGAAAGATGGAATGAAAACCCTTTTCGCCCCAGAGGGATTATCAAACTCAACCTGAAGGAAAATGAAGAAGAAACAGCAGCAAGGATAATAATTTACGAGGCAGCGTGTAAGAAGGGAAGACCCCAACCCCAGCGGGCACGAGTTTACAGAGCAGGGTGTAGGAGGGCTACACATTGATCCCTACTCCCCCTTTCTCTTATCCCGACAGTGTTCTTTACATCGCGTTGCACAGCCGCGCCAACTTTCCCTCACGCATCCACCAATGGAGTGCCACGTGACTTTCTTACACTCTAAGAAACAGTTAAGCTTCATTAACGTCATTCTCGCAAAATAATTCCCACCACTACCAAACATTCAAACATCCTATCTACAAAAAATCTGATGTTTACACTCACATGACTTTCTCTAGCTACTCTACAAACAAACTTCTTACAAAAGATAATTCTTCTTCCAACACCATGCTAATCGAGATAAATAGCAGAACTTTATTACTTAGTTCCTTATAGGTAGACTGGAACTAAGAGAATGCACTAGGCTAAAGTGATAGTCAAATGTTTTAACAGCTTTACTCATTGTAAATCAGTTATTTGTTTGGCCAGGAGTAGAACAAAAGAAAAACGGACACTTCCGTCTGAGAAAAGTATAAGTACTTCACAATTGAAACTAATAACTAGCAATACCGCGAAAAGGGTAAGCTCCAAGAAAAAAATGTATATGACATAACTTGTGTATTTTAACAAGATCCATGCCAAATTAAGCAAAATTCATTCAAAATAAACAGGTCTCTAGAAGCTATTCCCAGAAAATTCAAGATACACATAGTAATATGTGGTATTTGTTAGAGCCATTTTTAAGAAAATCAAAATTTTCGAAAAATGTTCCATGTAAAGAGTAGTTAGGGGTAGATTTTCAAAGAAATTCCTCATCCTAAGTATCCTCCACATTAAATATTTTTCGAACGTTTTGAATTTTTCCACATTGCGATTTTGATTAAAATGTCATATACCTAATATATTTTTTTATGACAAATTAAATATATATCTAGAATTTTCTGGAAATAGCCTTGTTCTGGGTGACTTTTTCGATAAAATCCCCCAATCTAACTATCTGTTGTCTACCTAACACATTTTTTTGAAATCTCACTATTTGTATTGAAATGCTATGTACACGTTTAAGCTATTAGTTACATGACTATACGTGATTTTTTAATTTTCTGGGGATAGCCTATGAAGTCCTCTTAATTTGGAAGGAATTTTGCATGATCTTGTACTTAGATAATGCTGACAAATGTATTGCACAAAGAAGTAGATCTCTTAAAAACATAGTTTATTCCAAATAATTATTTTTATGACATGAACTATTTCCAAGATGAATGTTATTAATTGTTGAACAGTTTTTCTTTCTTTCCTTTTTTTATAAATGCTGTAACACGTACCTAAATTAAAGAAATTATCATGATTAGCAGGAAGTAGAATGAAAAATAAGACCACCTTGTTGCGGTAGCGTTGCCCCTGCGGCGCGAGGGGAATATAGTTCGATTCCCGGTATTAACAGGGGGATTTTCCCCATGCTGAATTCACTTATACTCATGAGGTCCTTGGGGACCGATTGATTATCTAATTTGCCTCGAAACCACATTTAAACGGGCGAGGGTAGGAGGAAGACCATATACACTCCATGAGGACACGTCCTGTGTGGACGGAGGCGGAGCATGCAGTGACCATGTGGTGGGCCTTGGTCCTAGAGGTTGTTGCACCACACATAGAGTTAAATGCAAAATAGGGAGTTACATAAATAATTAGAGCAAATATAAAAATAATACGTCTGTTGCGAATCATATTTTTACTTTATCCTGTAGAATATTTAGGTAATCATTTGAATGTAACGCTTTAGATTTTTAAAATATTGCTTAGCACTAATCAACCGTTAATTGCATAAATTTGTTTTATAAATGAAATTCTGAAAACCTCTCTGTTAGGTAGAAAGTGTCATTATATAAGCGTACTTATTCTTTTAACTGATAGAGTAAATCAAATTAACACATAATAACTTTGTATCCTAGAATAGTCAAGACCAGAAAATATTAAGGGTCCTCCCACTGATCAGTGATTGAACTTCGTGTTCGACTGACAGTGTCAGTGGATCTGGCACGAGTAGGTCTGAGCAGTTTCTTCCATTTTATGTATACTTTGTTGTTGTGAAATTCCTTCCTCTGATTCTACGTGTCGCCAAAAAAGCGGTCAACCTTTCTAGAACAGGTACCCGAAGAGGGATGTAATCCCATTTGCTTTACATATATGCAAGGCTGCCTTTCTGTATTTCTTACAATTGCTAAAGTAAGGCAGAAGCCTTAATTCTAATGAAAAATGCTTGGATTAAAAATACTCATTCCCACCATTCTCTAAAGGCATGCGTGAATGTGAGAGTATTTAATGAAGCTAACAACTAGGTTTGTGGGATTTAATGGATCAATTTCTGTTGTAAGATTGATTAATCAAGCATAATTAATGGGTTAATCGAGTCGAATAAAATTAATTGGTTGGTAATTATAATCCCTACCTATTAAAGTAACGCAAAACATGCATTTGTAGATATCTAAAACAACATTTTTGGTAGATAATATAAAGAAAACGTGCATACTGCTATATATTTTACTATCAAAAATAAAATTATACAATAATAGCGTGTTTCAGTATAATTTGTCCAACTCCATCAAAATTCGATCAATCTACTGATTAGTTGATTAAATTAAAACAGTAGTCGATTAACAACTGATCAGTTCGGAACCAGTTGCCGGATGTCCCAAATCTATGTGCGAGGAATTAAATCTGCTAGCTTCCAGGTATTGATAACATTACGACGCAGGCAATTTGTTTCTTTAATAAAGTAGCGAGTTTAAATTAATGTGTTAAACTGTAAACAGTTACACGACGTTATATTGTTATACGACGAATCCCTTACCGATGAGCCTAGCGCTACACCACCCATCGCAGTAATACTTCCATAATTTGTAAAAAACTGTGGTAAGAGAGTGGCTAAATTTGAAAGACTTGTCCCACCTATATCAGACTACTCCACTATAGTTCCAATGTTCTATGTTGTCAAATTTCACCCTTCGTGTTAGTATCTGAAACACAGTCTTTGATTGCTCAAAACCAAGTTGTCTCCCTCTTTGCTAACTCTAGAAATGGTCTACTTGGTCACATCCTTTAGGTTTCAATAAATAAAATTCTCACGAATTGATCCTTGAGCTTAATTAAGTTTCCCGGATCTAATTATTGTATTTACTACCTAATTCTCAGCAATGTTTGCTTCACTAATTACCCTTACATAGTTGTGTATTATGATTGTTTTATTGTATTAAATTATTTCTCTATTTCCTCATGATTTGCTTATAAAGCAAGTATTAATTTAATAGCATCTTTCGGACAATGACCCCTCCTTATTATCTCGGTGAATAAGAATAAGTATATTGAATATACTTTTAAAGGGTAAACAGAGTCCCTCTTAAAATTTATGAAAATGGAGTAAATTCAGTAACTGCTTTAAAACATTAATAATGGAATAAAAAAATCTGATGTTACACTCACATTACTTTCTCTAGCCACTCTACAAACAAACTTCATAAAAAGGATAATTCTTATTTCAACACCACGATAATCGAGATAAACATTAGCAGAATTTTATTACTTAGTTCCTTATATGTAGACTAAAATTAAGAGAATGCACTAGGCTAAAGTGATAGTAAAATGTTTTAAAAGCTGTCGTTATGTGATTGTCATTACAAATCACATCTTTGCTTGGCCAGGAGTAGAACAATAGAAAAACGGACACTCCCGTCTGAGAAAAGTATAAGTACTTCACAACTGAAACTAATAACAAGGAATACCTCGAAAACGGTAAGCTCTACGAAAAAAAAAATGTATATGACATAATTTGTGTATTTTAACAAGATCTACATGTTTTGTGTAGTAAGTTTTTGTCTATCTCTTACGGTTTACTAGCTATGCTAAATTAAGCAAAATTCATCCAGAATAAACAGGTATTTAGGAGCTGTTCCCAGAAATTTCAAAATATACTTTTATTTGTGATAGAAATGGCTTTAATATGTGGTATTTTAATCAAAATCGTTAGAACCATTTTTAAGGAAAACAAAATTTTCGATAATATTTCCATTTAAGGGGTAGTTAGGGGTGGGGGGATTTTCTTGAAAATCTTCGTGCATTCTTGAAAGATACCAAACTTAAATACCAAGTTTGGTATTTAACCGTCTTTTCGTTTTTGAGCTATGTTGTACACACACACACACACACACACACACACACACACACGCACACACGGACCTGTTTCTGAAAATGCTTTTTTTGGACTCACTGGGTCCTAAAACTTGTATTTCCGGTGAAATCTCGACATCGAATCTTTGAGTGGAATACAATACTTCTCTATCCCTAATGTACATTGTACATATGAGCTAGAGAAAGTAAAAATCGAATGAGATGCATTCAAAAACTGTCTGCTCAATTTTCCACAAACCATTCTTACAAAAATGTTTGTATTTATGTGTTTTTGTCAATAAAGATAAACGTTCATTACACATTTCATCGTAAGTACCTGTAAATAGGATACAGTAAGCTGAAGTGTGAAATATGAGCATCACACACTAGTGTTTTGTATACTGGTACGTCACGAAAACCAACGCGTTTCTCGTTATTGGTTATCGGCAAGCGTGCCCTAGCTTTAAATTAAAGTGGCAAAGGGCAATTACTTCACTCAATAGATAGTTTCGTGGTATTGAATGAGAAACATACGTATTTTCCCCTCCACAAGTATGTTTTACTTATCCTTATAGTAAACTCTTAACAACGTTGTAATATTAAGAATTTGCTTTAGCTTGCCCCGTAGTGTAGATGGGTTATCCGAGAAGGGTTTTAAATGGTTTCTCCTTGCCCTAAGAAGACGAATGTCGAGTAACTTTAAGCTTCATGGACCTCGATATCATTTAACCAACATTTCACTGATGTCATTCATCGTCCGATTTGACCTAATAGATTAAAGGACTTTAAGCCCCACTCCCTCCAAAAAAAACCTTGTTGCTAAATGAATAATTGTTTTATTTATTAAGAGTTAAAAATAATGAAGTAAATATCTTATCTCTGTGCGGTACCGAAGCCTACCGCGGCCAGAAAAATAGCCCTGAAACCTCCCAGACCCTTAAAGGTCGCTAATTACATAGCCCCCAAGCCTTCCCAAAACAGGTAGTCTCCCGGTCGAAACAGGTAACAGTTGCAGTTTGGTGTTTATAATATTTGATGAAGCATTACGTACTTCTAGTGGAAGATGTTACATTTTTTGCGTTTATGGTTGATAACAAAGAAACACGGCTCTAGTACCAAAAGAAAAAACCTCTAATGCTTAAATTTGAATTAGTGGTTATTGTTCAAGTCCGTTTAGTTACCCAGGGTGCAGCACGAGAACGCGAAACGGCTCGCACCCCAAAAGATTACAAATTTATCAGCTTCGTCATTATTTCTTTATTTTCTGTAATTTACTCACAATGGATCCGCATTTAGATGCTTAGTTATTTTGACATTCTAAACCTATATCATACAGTAATATGTATTTTCGTCTTTAAAATAAGCGGTAGTTTTCCTTTTAGATTTTATTTCCATGTATTTCCAGGTTTTGTTCTATAAGAAATCGACTTCACATATTCCGTTCTTGACATGTTTCCTGCTGTGAAATTTTCTTCTTGCTCCATCATCAGTTGCAAGTGTGGATAAGATCTTTCCTTTTTACTTTCTCTATACGTACTATGTACATAGTGTATAGAGAAGATATTGCACTCCACCCAAAAATTCGATACCGAGATTTCACCGGAAATATATGTTTTTTTGGGTCCCCTGTATCCAAAAAGGCATTTTTAGAAAAATGTCCGTGTGTCTGTGAACACGATAACTCAAAAACGAAAAGTCAGAAAAATACCAAACTTGATATTTACGTTTAGTATCTTCCAGGGATGCGACACGAAGATTTTGAGAAAAATCTCCCTACCGCAAACTTCCCTTTACATGAAATTGTTTTCGAAAGTTTTGATTTTCTAAAAAATGACAAACGATTTTGATTAAAATATGATATATTAAAGATATTTACCTGACAAATAAAATGTATATTTTGAATTTTCTGGGAATAGCTTTGAAGACTTTACTCTGGGTGAATTTTACGGAATTTTGCGCAACTGCTAAACCGTAAGAAATGGACAAAAACTTACCACACAAGAAATGTAGAGCACATTAAAACGCACAATTTATGCTGTATACATTTTATTCGTGGAGTTCATCGTTTTTTAGATATTCCTTGTTTTTGGTTTCAGCTTTAAAAACTTATACTTTTCTCATACAGGAATCTGTCAACCCCTGTCCATACACACAAAGGAACTTCTTCCACCTAGCAACCAGCTTTTGACTATCACTTTAACCTATGGTATTCCCTTATTTCACTTCTACTTACAAGGAAGCAAGTAATAATACTATTTCTGCTAATTTTTACTTTCTCTACACGTACTATGTACATAGTGTATAGAGAAGGTATTTTATTCCACCCAAAAATTCGATACCGAGATTTCACCGGAAATACATGTCTTGGGTCCCCCTGAATCCAAAAAAGCATTATTAGAAAAAGGTCCGTGCGTGCGTGTGTGTGTCTGTGGACAGCATAGCTCAAACACGAAAAGACCGTTAAATACCAAACTTGGTATTTAAGTTTATCTTCCAAGGATGAGACTCGCAGATTTTCAAGAAAATCCTCCCACCCCCAACTACCCTTTACATGGAACTTTTTTCGAAAAGTTTGATTTTTTCAAAAATGCTCTAACGATTTTGATTAAAATATTGTATATTAAAGGTATTTACCTGACAAATAATATGTATATCTTGAATTTTCTGTGAATAGCCTCTGAAGACTACTTTATTCTGGAAGAATTTTGCATAACTGCTAAACCGTAAGAGATGGACAAAAACTTAACACACAAAAAATGTAGAGCACATTAAAACACACAATTTATGTTATATACATTTTTTTCGAGGATTTTATCGTTTTTGAGATATTCCTTGCTTTTGGTTTCAGCTTTGAAAAACTTGTACTTTTCTCATACAGGAATTTGTCAACTCGTGTCCATACAAACAAAGGAACTTCAGTCACCTAGTAACCAGCTTTTGACTTCACTTTAACCCATTATACTCCCATGTTTCATTTCCACTTACAAGGAAGCAAGTAATAAGGCTATTTCTGATAATTTTTTCTCGATTAGCTTGAAGTAAATGGAAGAATAAGTTTATTAACAACAATTTGTTACACAGAAGTAGAGAAAGTCATGTGAATGGAACATATCAGATTTTTTTCGATTAGCATTAAGTAAATAGAACAATAAGTTTTTTAAAAATAGTTTGTTGCAGAGTTATATAGAAAGTTAACTGAATGGAACACATCAGATTTTTTTATTTGTTGATGAATTGCAATTTTAGTATCCAGCTGAATTTGGTTCAGTACTTCAAGAAATCTATACAGATCTGAGCAGTAGGATTAAAACTAATTGTTGTATTTGTTGTGAAAACTTTCGCAAGCGTTGGTAGTTCTCTGTAAATTACAACTTAGTTATGCCCACATAGAAGGAGGAAAGAGTGCATTTTCGTCGATATGTTTCCACTAAATAGTCGCAAAACATTTTTTAGTTTTTCCGAGACGCGGGAGGCTTGGGGGTTGTTCCATTCCACCCCATCTGCTGGCTAATTACACCGGTTTCGAGGGAGGCTTGGGGGTTGTTACCTGCTAAGCTTACCTGGGTACGGGAGGCTTCGGTTCTGCGCCCTCTTATCTCATTGTTTCATTGCAAAGAGATCTATAATCCTTTGGTAGTATTCCGATAGCATTCTTGTTTCTGTATTGTGTATCATTTTCTGGTCACGATTGACAAGATAGCCAATAATAAATTGCCTTGAAAAGATATTAGCGGCGTATGTATCCCATGTTATTTACCCAGTCATTTCCTTTCATTCCTTATTTGTTGTGATAAAATTGTATGTTGGGAGAATAAACAAATAACTAAAGGTATCGTTTCGCTAGCGAGATTTTGTAAGACAGAGAATCTTAATGTTAGCTAACCACTGTGCAGCATATAGCATGCTTACGAAAACAATGCTACAGCAGGTGAGCCTGTGCTCCCCAACCTATCTGCGTTACACCCGACAGCGTGGGCCAGGCACGCGACTTTGTTCCTGAGTACCTGCCTTATCCACTCTAACCATGAGGCGCTTTTTTTTTCTTTTTTTTTTTTTTTTTTTGTAGTTTCAACATCCTTTAACCTGGTTGGTCACATCGGAAGATGAATGAAATTGGTGAAATGATGCTCAAATGATCTCGGGGTATATGGAGTTTAAAGTTACTTGACATTCGTCTTCTCAGGATAATGGAAAACCCTGAAAAAAAATCTGATGTGTTACACTCACATGCCTTTCTCTAGCTACTCTACCAACTTCTTACGAAAGATAATTTTTCTTTCAACACCATGGTAATCGAGATAAATATTAACAGAAATAGACTTATTACTTGCTTCCTTGTAAGTAGAAGCGAAATATGGGAGTATTATAGGTTAAAGTGAAGTCTAGGTGACTGAAGTTCCTTTGTTTGTATGGACACGAGTTGACAAATTCCTGTATGAGAAAAGTACAAGTTTTTCAAAGCTGAAACCAAAAGCAAGGAATATCTCAAAAACGATCAACTCCTCGGAAAACTTTTATATAACATAAATTGTATATTTTAATGTGCTCTACATTTTTGTGTGTTTCTGTCCATCTCTTACGGTTAGGCAGTTATGCAAAATTCTTCCAGAATAAAGTAGTCTTCAGGGGCTATTCCCAGAAAATTCAAGATATACGTATTATTTGTCAGGTAAATATCTTTAATATACGATATTTTAATCAAAATCGTTAGCCATTTTTAGAAAATCAAAATTTTCGAAAAATGTTTCATGTAAAGGGTAGTTTGGGGTGGGGGGATTTTTCTCAAAATCTTCGTGTCGTATCCCTGGAAGATACTAAACTTAATTACCAAGTTTGGTATTTTATCGACTTTTCGTTTTTGAGTTATCGTGATCACAGACACGTGGACACACACGGACCTTTTCTGAAAATACTTTTTTTTGGATACCTAAAACATATATTTCCGGTGAAATCTCGGTATCGAATTTTTTGGTGGAGTACAATAGCTTCTCTATACACTATATACATAGTGCGTGTGGAGAAAGTAAAATGTATGACTTAATTTGTTATTACATTTATTAAAATCAATGATACTGAAGACAGGTGGCAATGAAGAACGGAAGAGTGGAGGTAGTATAGAAGTCTACGCAACCGGGAATTGAACCGGGAGCTCCAGAATGCGGGTCGCACACAATACCGCGTTGCCACCAAGCTCGGTAATAAGCTGGTATGCATTCTTCTATGTATGATGGAAGCTATCCTTTTGGGGACAGCATTCTAGCAAAGATCGATTTGGGCTTGTAGCACTTGTCCGTTATCCAGCTCTCTGACACATTTCAACTAGCGGAATTTATGTTCGAGCTGGGTGTAGCACAACCAAGCGAATGAACATTTCTAAACCGCATCTTGTGCAAGACTAACTCCCACAGCACTGGCCCATGGTCCCTTTGAACCTCAAGCATTCAACCTTGTGCGTGTATTGTTCCAGTCCGGCCGGGTGCTAACGCTCATCTTGCACCATTGTATCCACCAGCTAGAACGGAATTTTCTTCAGTACAGACATTATTTTACATTCCAAGTGTCATTTTTTCTTCTTTTCCTTTCAAGGGCTAGGTGTTAAAATCCTCTGTTATATCATCCACTCACCTCTTTCCAAAATGGCCGATGATTCATTTGGGGGTGGGTTCTCATTTTTTATCATTCTGTCAATATGATCTTTTCTTCTATTTTATCATTAACTAATTTGTACATCTAATCTTATTTCTTCATTCCTAGTTTTTATCAATTTTTGTACCTCCTCTTATATATTTCGTGAGCTACGTCTGTGCTGACACTGCGTGTGATCTTTCTTTTCTGTTATGATCCACGATTTGGGACCATAAACAAAAGTAGGCACAACCATAATCTATTAGGATTTCATTTGCGTTTCTGCCAGAAATTCCTTTTCTTCCTAAAATTTTTCTAATTATTCTACAGGTAGCTTGAAATAATTTAGCCGTCTTCTCAATCTTTATCATATTTAAAATTATCATCACAACTTAGCTAATAATTGAAGTGGGCTTCATGCTCTAAAATGTTCTCTTTTATTTTATTTTGGTAGTTTAACGTCTTTAACCTTGTAGGTCATATCAAGCGATGGATGAATGAAATGTGTGAAATAATGTACAAATGAGTCCTAGGTCATTAGAACTTAGAGTTACGAGATATTTATCTTTTCAGTCTAAGGGAAAACTCCAGATGAACAAAAAGATCTGATGTGTTACACTCACATGACTTTCGCTAGCTGTTCTACAATTTCTTTACATAAGATTATTCTTGTTTCTACACCATGCTAATCGATATAATCAATCATTAGCAGAATGTTCTTATTATATTTTTACTCAATTCATCCCTTCCTTACCGATCCAATTCATCCCTTTGTAGTTCGAGAAAGAACATATCAAGGTTGACATACCAGAGAAGTAATAACAGGATTACGATGAGGAATAATCCTTTTTAGTGTACTTGTGAGTAGAAGGGAACTAAGCGAATACACTAGGCTAAACTGGTAGTCAAATGTTTTAAAAGCTGTCGTTATGCGATTGCTATTACAAATCACTTTTTTGCTTGGAACAAAAGAAAAATAGACACTTCCTGTCTGAGAAAAGCAAATATATGTAAATGTATAGCATAAATTATGTGCTTTAAAGTGCTCTACATTTTTTGTGTGATAAGTTTTTATCCATCTCTTACGGTTTAGCAATTATACAAAATTCCGTAAAATTCATACAGAATAAAGTAGTCTTCAGAGGCTATTCCCAGAAAATTCAAGATATACAATTTATTTGTCAGGTGAATATCTTTAATATACGATATTTTAATGAAAATCGTTAGAGCCAATTTTGAGAAAATCGAAATTTTCGAAAAAAGTTCCCTGTAAAGGTTAATTGGTGGTGGGAGGATTTTCTAGAAAATCTTCGTGTCGCATTCTTGGAAGATCACAAACTTAAATACCAAGTTTGGTATTCAACGGTCTTTTCGTGTTTGAGCTATGCTGTCCACAGACACACACGGACCTTTTTCCAAAAATGCTATTTTTTGGATTCAGGAGGATCCAAAACATATATTTGAGGTGAAATCTTGGTTACAAAATTGTGGGTGAATTACAATACCTTCTCTATACACTATGCACATAGGACGTGTAGAAAGTAAAAAAGAATCTCTTATCCGGAAATTCGAACTTAGGGCTTCTTGAATATGAGGCGGACAGACTATCATCACACTACACAGAGTGGCTGATTTATTATTTGGCATAATCTAAATTCATACTACCCTTTGGAAAGGATCTTCAGTGTGGGACGGGCCCGTAAAGAGACAGGGCTAAAAGTGGAGGGATTCCACCAGGTCAGAATGTAATATCTGGAATCGTTATGGAGCCCGCCTGTGTCCGTCTAACGTTCTGGATTCAATCACCCTCTTCATAGAGGTTATCAAAAGCATAATAGGCGACTCTGCGCTTAAGTGCCGAAATCATCCTCAGCTGCCTGAATACTAACACTAACCACTTGGAAACCGGAGAACCCGGAGAAAACCCGCCCCTACGCCGCTTTGTCCACTACAAATCTCACATGCGGTCGCTTGGGATCGAACTCGGGCCGTCTAGATGAGAGGCGAGTGGTATAACCACTCGGCCACGGCGCGGCCTCATTCATCCTTAAACTCTCAAGTGAGTCGAAACTTATAAAGCAATAACTTGAAAACAAATGTTATTTACCGTATAAACATCTTTAATATGCGGTATTTTAATCAAAATCAAAATTTCATTTTTTTCATGTAAAAGGTAGTTTGGGATGGAGGAATTTTTCTCAAAATCTTCGTGTCGCATCCCTGGAATATACTAAAGTTCATACTTCCTTTTTGAGTTATCGTGTTCACAGACACATAGACACGCGCGCGCCCACGGACCTTTTTCTGAAAACACTTTTTTCTTTCGGATACAGGGAACCCTAAAACGTATATTTCAAGTGAAATCTCGTTATCGAATATTGGGTGGAATGCAATACCTTCTCTATACACTATGTAAGGATTCTGCGATACAAATGTGTTTACAGTCGTCGGTTGGCACTGGTTTCTTTTAATGTTTTTGTTTGGGAAGAGCTTCAAACACCACTCATTGCCTCTACATGGCTGGCGTGTCGACTTGAAATCTAGAGGTTGTGTGTGCGATTCCCCTTAGGCGAACTACTCGTTTTGTTTAATTAGAATCGTACCTCAACCTCCGCAGGGCTCTGAGTCACATTAGAAATGCTGAACCTTTCAACGCTGTAGTAACTGAGAGGGACACTGCTTTCAACGCTAGTATTAACACAAAAAGCTTCACCTGCAATTGCAATGAACGTACATATATTTGGTTCTCCTTTCTTGCTTTGGGCACTGATATATACACCAGAAGTAAACTAAAACCTCCATCAAAATTGTTGCTTTCATCACGAGTGAGTTAACACATCACTTATAACGGCTAGCGGCGAGTTGTTACATTTTGTTTTCGTTGTTTTTATTGTGCAAACATGACAAAATAAAAACATATAAAATGTATTCACTGGACAAATGTGTTTATTCTCATACTGTCACTTCACTTAATTTAGTGTTCAATATTATATGTGTAATACCCAATGAACTTCTTGGATATATTAGGATTTTATTTGTTCCTTTTAACACAATTATTAAACCATTAATTAAACGTTTGAAAAAAGCAATAAATATAAAAAATGTAACGTTGAGTCATAAAGTTATACAGATAATTGTACATTTAAGCGAGTAATACCTTAAATGGAAGCCAGTTATGGACATGCAGGTCGGAATCCTTAAACTCAAACATTACAGAAGGATTCGAAAGTACTTGACGCAAGAATGTTGAGGCATTGTTTACTTGTTTGACTATCGTACTAAATTATTATCAAGTTTCTTATTTAGCTTGTAAAAGAAATGAAGTTTTAGTTATGGACGCTCTCAGCTACGATTCTTAGCGTCCCATTCTAAGTATATTGGGCCTGAAGGAGCACTTAATTTTACTCAGAGGCCTCCCTATCAGGTTTGAGATTCTTTTACGTGCCGTAAATTTACAATACGGGACCTAATGCTTTTTGTCGCCCTCTGTGGTGTAATGGTTACTAAGCTAACTTCATATACCCAACCCGGCGAGGGACGATGGATTTTTTCGGGTGTAAAAATCCTTAGCATGGCTTCGAAAGGGAAGTAAAGCCGTGGGTCCCGTGTCGTAGGTTTACGGCACGTAAAAGAACGTCATGCCTGATAGAGAAGCCTCTGAGTAAAATTCAGCGGTCTTTCATGCCCAGTTTAGAATGGAACACTGAGAACCACAGCGCTTATAGAGCATCCATAAATAAAACGCCATTTAATTTTCGCCTAGTGCTTTATTTCCCTTCCGAAAGATTTTTACGCCCGAAAAAATGCATCGCCCTCCGCCAGGTTTGAAGCCGCGAACTTAGGAACCAGAGCCTAGCATGTTACTCCCTGACCATAGAGGGTGACATTTATTTTGTGCTTCCCTTTCCCTGCCTAGAAAATGATCAGCAGAGAAAAGTGATTCTAACTCATTAGTGAGAAAAACGAACCATTCCACCGATTATCCAGAATATAATAGCGTAGAAATTGCAATATTACCACAACAAATTTCAGTAAAATTATTTTATTTCAATGAAACAGCACTTGTATAGAGGTTTATAAATTCCATTCATAGTTTGCTTGATCCTTGCTACTGCGACACACACAAATTAACTGAGCCTGGGCGTCTGTAGGCAATGAAACAGGTTTCTCTTACATAGCCAAGGTTCCTGAGATCCCTTCAATCATCCTGCCAGATTTGAGTGCATTGTGTTGTGCGGTATCAGGATTGCATACAAGGCTGTGAATAATTATACAAGCAACAGATTAAATCGGTCCTAATGCGCATTTACCGGAAAATAAATGGTAGGGAAGTTTGTTTTTAGGGTGATGTTTTTAATAAACCAAAATACTTCAATGATATGGTTAGGGTTGGTGAATTGTTGAAACTAGTCAAAAGTTTACACAGTCAATTAACATTGTTTAAAACATTGATTACTTGTAACTTATAAGAGGATTGTTCGATGAGTAAAAAAAAGCTTTGTTTTGTAAACAGCTCATCTTAATTCTCAGCATATATCCTTTGAGGGATATACACTGATCCAGCGATTCTCCAGATTTTTCATCCCGTCGGAAAAATGGTTTTGTCAAACTCTGCAAAATACTCGACTGCGACTATCACTTCCTCATCGATGAAAAATTCTTCCCACCAAGCCAAAGTTTAAAGTTACTGAAACATGAAAAAGTCACTTCAGGTTAATTCAGGTGAATAGAGTGGATGAGGGGCCAATTCAAAGCACAATTCCTGCACTTTCACCATTGTAATGCTGAAAGAGTGGTGCTTTATCCTGCTGAAAGAGTAATTTTTGTGTACCAATATTGGTCTCTCTTCAGCCAAAGCAAGTTCAAAGCGATCCAACAATGAAGCGTAATTAGGTCCAGTTTTTTTTTCAAGTAATCTATGAAGATTATTGCTTGGGAATTCCAAAAACCACTGGTCTCACTTTAGCAGCTGACAAAATTATCTTTGCATTCTTTGGTGCACTTTTACCAGCCTTTGATCATTGCCATTTGACTCTAGTTTGTAATGATGATCCAGGTTTCATCAACAGTCCCAAATCTGCGCAAAAAGTCTTGCAGATTGTTACTAAACATCGCGGGTTGTGTTGAAATGTTGTTCCGGATGCGCTTTTGGTTGACTGTGAGCAATCGTGGCACTCACCTCGCACTCAGCTTCTTCACAGCCAATTCTCTGTGCAGAATATTATGCATTCACTCAGTTGAGATGCCTACAGTCTCAGCAATCTCACGAAGTTTTATTCGATGGCCCTGCATTACCATGTCATGGGTTTTGTCAATAGCTTGCTGCGTGGTGACCTCAATTGAGCGGCCGGAGCGCATGCTTCGCTTTCGGTCTTGTGCGACTGCGTTTAAACTCGTTAATCCAAAAGTAGATTGTCTTTAACGATGGTGCTGGGTCCGCGTGAACTTCTTCCCATTCTGTTTTGATTTGTGTCGCAATCCAACTCCTCTAATGAAAATGTTCAATTACAGCACGAAGCTCGGGTTTTCTCCATTTTCAATTGCAGTCGACACAAAGACCAATTCAGACGGCGGTCAATAATGAATTGTACGCTGTAAATTGTTGGCATTTTTATACGATTCTTTGGATAATCAAGTTTACCAGCCATGAAATCGCAGCAAAAATGTTCGATTTTTCATTGGAAATCAGTTATCAAACCTTCCTCGTATATCTCCTTACTTCTACGCCTTTCGGGAAATGATATCGTGTAATATTACCTTCATATTTATTGGAATCATACTTATTTTAGTAAATTACTATTTTGATTGGAGAGTTATTTAGATAACTGCACTTTACTCAACTGAAAATGTTATTAAGAAGTGTTTAAAGCATTACTAAAGCAAGGCAATTAGTAATGATTTAAATCTAATATTAAATATTCATTTTTTAAATTTGATGTTATTGAGAATTCCCAATAAATTAGCTTGTACAGACATTGATATTGTTAGAAACAGTTATAATATCTCTAACTGCTTTACGTTGTTGTAGCTACAGTCCAGTTAAATTTAAAATAGAAATAAAGACTCACTTTATCATTAGATATGTTAGAAATGTTGTGGCATATCCTCAGAAAATCTTCATTCACACTCCAGAGTTTAGTATTTGAAAATAAATGACGTTATTTATGGACGTTCTTTTAACTACAGTGGTTCTCAGCGTCCCATTCTAAATTGGGCGTGAAACACCACTTAATTTTGCTCAGACCTCTCTATCAGGCTTGAGGTTCTTTTACGTACCGTAAATCTACGACATAGGATTAACGGCTTTACTTCCCTTCCGAAGGAAGCCATGCTAAGGATTTTTACAACTGAAAAAGTCCATCGTCCTCCGCCGTGTTCGAACCCGCGACCTCGAGTATATGAAGTTAGCATGGTAACCACTACACAACGCAGGGCGACTTTCAGTATTTGAAATTGAGTGAATTTATTGCCTGGGTTTTTTCTTTTAGTGCTAATCGGAATGTGTGGGGTTGTATCATTTTTCATGCGAATATTAAAGTTGGGTACATTTCTCCAATTAGATTTTTCGAAATTATAATCTTGTGATAAAACATGATTCCTCTATTTGCCAATGTTTCCCTAAATAACAATATTGGTGTACGAAATTTACGCACGAGAATCCCAAAAATTAGTGCGTAATAAATGCATGCAGAATAATAACACCTATTTATATTTTTGAACAAACAAATGCAGACGGATACAAGAATATCATACACCAATTGTTCAACAGCTGACGTTGAGCGTCAGTTTTTAATTTTTCCCACAAGACCCCGTGCACAACGCTGTTTAATCGCTAAATGGCATTAAGAACATTTTTTTAAGATAGGCTAATTAGTTGAGAATTATAAACCTTACGATATACTCTGATTTAACAGTATGCGATTTTTATGTATGGGCGATTTGAAAAATAAGGGGTATGCAATACAGGCCATTATTGTGAGAACTATAATAAAATATCAGGGAAATAAGCGGTCAAAAGGAATGTTGCGAAATAAGCGGTCAGAAGATTGTTTTATACCTGAGCAAGACTGGTTTAGATTTAAGGGAGAAGTGAAGAAAGCGGTCATGAGTCGCATGTCAGGTAGCACGTAAGGGAGAAGTCAATTCCAAGAAACCATTACCTCTTTTCAACCCAAGTATGAAATCGCATCATTACTGTTTTAACCACAGAAGTACATACTTATGTATCAGTCTGAGTGATTGAGTAGTTCTGATGGAAGTAATTAGTAAGGGAAAGAAACAAACGACACAACATATAAACAAAAAATCTCAAAACTTATACAGCTGATTTTAAAGACGCCAAAAGCTGGATAATATATTACTTTGCCAGTCCAAAGCTTCGGCAAAATGTGATCGGAATCAGTATTTTTAATCGAGCCACTTTTCAGTAGAACTTAGGCTTCTGCCTTACTTTAGCAATTGTAATAAATGCTGAAAGGCAGCCTTGCATATATGTAAAGCAAATGGGGTTGCATCCCTCTTTAGATACCTGTTCTGGAAAAGGTTGACCGCTTTTTTCATAGACCTTAATTTTCATAAACCATTCTATATCCATCTGCGTCTACCTGTTCTAGGAAGATTGACCGTTTTTTTCTCGACAATGGAAAATTTCACTCAATTTAGGAATATTGGACTTACGTGTGTCTGGAAATTTCCTGAGAAGATTTCAAAAAGCTGTAGATTCAGAAGAACATTTCCAACAACTTGTATATTAAGTTATATGCTGACATTATTAGCTACAGAACGTGAAGCGGTTACGAGGATGTAATAATTATTTCGGCGAGAGTCGAAGCTGCGGTGAACAGCATGTGAGCCGCCATACATTGGCCGCAGTAAGAAAGAAAAGGTTTTAAGACAACAGTTTGAGTGAGGAGCCATTATTGCATACGATGGTTGCTCCTCCTTTCGCGAAAATCTTACATACTAAAAGGTTTATTTACTCCTTTTTTTTCTTTCCTTCTTTTCTTTTTTCTTTCTTTTGTACGAATATACACCGCTACAGTAGCTTGTTGTCTCTATTGCCAGTTTCCGTCAAACCAATTTCGCCATTTCGTCTGTAAAGCAAACCATTTAAAAGATTGGACTAATTGTTTTTTGACACAAGCCATGTGTAGGACAGGAGTTGGATAGGCAGAGTCAGACTGAAAAATTCAACGCTATAGCCGGGATTTGAACCACGGATCTCCCGATCTCTAGTCGGTTACTCTGCCACTGAGCTACCATAGCAACATGCCGGCATAGCATTTCACGCGGTTTGTGTGAAAAAAACAATTAATCCAACACCAATTGACCATAATAGTTGGCTATACTATAAATCCTGTGACTTAAGTACTTACAACAATGTAAGTCGCCATTGAGGTTGTCATCTCAAAATAATTTGAGAACTCCTTGTGGTTTACCAGGAAACATGCGAGTCAGTTGAGAATGTTTTTTTCGTGGAGTTGACCACTTCCGAGATATTCCCTGTTATTGGTTTTAGTTTCAAAATACCTACGGGTTTCTCATAGGGAACTCCTGACTATTCACAGAAACACATTTCAAGCCCATAGCTACCAGCTTTTAAAAAGATGTGGCTATCAATTTAACCAAGTGTATTCCCTTATTTCCCTATTTCCTATTACAAGGAAGCAAGTGATAAGACCATTTTTGCTAACATTTGTCTGGATTAACATGAAGTATATAGAAGAAAGTTTTTTAAGAATAATTGCTACACAGATCTAGAGAAAGTCTTGCGAATGGAATACGTTAGATTTTTACTTTCTCTAGCCCGCATGTACAAATTACATAGAGGATAGAGAAGGTGTTGTATTCTACCCAAAAATTCGATATCGAGATTTTACTGGAAATATGTTTTTGGGTCCCCTGAGTCCGAAAAAAGCATTTTAGAAAAAGGTCCGAGCGCGCGTGTGTCTGTGTGTCAGCATAGTTCAAAAACGAAAAGACCGTTTAATACCAAACGTATTATTTAGGTGTAGTAGCTTGCAAAGATCCGAATCGAAGATTTTCAAGATATCGCTCCACCAAAAAACTAACTTTTACATGGAAAAACTTTCGAAAATTTTGATTTTCTCAAAACTGGCTCTAACAATGTTGATTAAAATCCCGTATATTAAAGATATTTGCATCTGAAATAAAATGTATATCTTGAATTTTCTGGGAATAGCCCCTGAAGTCCTCTTTATTCTGGATGAATTTTGCCGAATTTTGCTTAACTGTTAAACCGTAAGAGACAGACAAAAACTTAGTACACAAAGAATGTAGATCTCGTCAAAACACACAATTTATGTCTCTTACGTTTTTGTTGTGGAGGTAGCCGTTTCCGAGATATGCCTTGTTTTTTGTTTCAACTGTAGGGACTTATACTTTTCTTTTGCTCTACTCCGGTCAAGCAAAGAAGTAATTTGCAATGACAATCGCATAAAAACAGCTTTTAAAACATTTGACTATCGCTTTAGTTTAGTGCACTCCCCTAGTTCACTTCTGCTTATAAGGGACTAGGTAATAATGCATTCTGCTAATGTTTATCTCGATTAGCATTGTATCGATTTTTTGTAAGAGATTCCTATATGTATTAATTCGAATAGCTATACAGTGGATTACGTTTTACATATAGGTAAAAGGTTTCTATGGTGCTCATAATGTTAACTTTAAAAGGAATAGTTTTAGTCTGAATTGTGAATTTGATCTGATAAGATCTTAAAGACTCGCTTTTTCATGAAACTTCTCTTTAGTCGCTGTTTGCTTTTAAATATTTTATCTAGAACCCAAAGGGCTCGCTTCTCTACCTGGTTGACGTTTCTCTTCTCTTGCTTTCAGCATATGCTGGAGAGGAAGAAATTATTTACGTCACGTGCTTTTATAACGGACTGAGAAGGCGTTTGAGATTTGGAAAGTAGTGAGTCGGATTAAATTAATCTCGGGATTCAACACAGTTTGTAGCCTTGGGCCAAGCGGATTGTATTTTCACGTCCGCTTGGGGCAGATGTTGTTTAATTCAATATCTTCTCCGATCTCCAATAAAGACAACAACTCCAAAACGAAAGGAAGAATGAGAGATTTTCGATTTTTCAGTATATCGCCTTTGAAACACTATAAAATTCTACATGCTATAGTAAAAGAAAAAGATACGATTTCTCTATCGTTTTTATTACTTTCTATACATGTACTATGTACATAGTGTATAGAGAAGGTATTGCATTCCACCCAAAAATTCGTTACCGAGATTTCACCGGAAATAGGCGTTTCAGGATTCCCTGTATCCAAAAAAAGCATTTTTTTAGAAAAAAACATCCGTGTATCCGTGTGTCTGTGAACACGATAACTCAAAAACGAAAAGTCGGTAAAATACTAAACTTAGTTTATAAGTTTAGTATCTTCCAAGGATGCGACCCGAAATTTTTTAGAAACTCCCCCCCCCCCAAACGACCCTTTACATGGAAACATTTTCAAACATTTTGATTTTCTCAAAAATGGCTCTAACGATTTTGATTAAAATAGCGTATGTAAAAGAAATTTACACGGCGAATAAAACGTATGTCTTTAATTTTCTAGGAATAGCCTCTGAAGACCTCTTTATTCTGGATGAATTTTGCATAACTAGTAAACCGTAAGAGATGGACAAAAATGTAACACACAGAAAATGTAGATCTCGTTAAAACAATTTATGTCATATAATTTTTTTTTTTCGTAGAGCTGAGCATTTTTGAGAAAGTGCTTATTTGTTTCAGTTTTAAAATACAAAACTTTTCGAATACATGAATTTGTAATCTCCAGGCAATGCATAGAAACGTATTTCATCCACATGGCAACCAACTTTTAATGTCGTTTAGCCGAGTGTATTCCCTTATTTCCTTTCTGCTTACAAGTAAGCATTTCTGCTAATATTTGTCTCGATTAGAATGAAGTAGATAGAGGCGTAAGCTTTTTAACAATAATTTGTTCAAGAGTTGTAGAGAAAGTCATGTGAATGGAACACATCAGATTTTTATTTTCTCTACACGTACTATGTTCCACATATTGTATAGAGAAGGTATTGTAATGCACCAAAAATTCGATTCCGAGATTTCACCGGAAATACATGTTTTGGGCCCCCCTGAATCCAAAAAAAATCTGATGTGTTCCATTCATACGACTTTCTCTACTTCTCTGTAACGAAGTATTGTTGATAAGCTTATTCTTCTATATACTTCATGCCAATCGAGAAAAAAATAGCAGAAATAGTCTTATTACTTGCTTCCTTGTAAGTAGAAGTGAAATATGGGAGTATCATAGGTTAAAGTGAAGTCAAAAGCTGGTTACTAGATGACTGAAGTTCCTTTGTTTGTATGGACATGGGTTGACAAATTCCTGTATGAGAAACGTACAAGTTTTTTTAAGAAGGCTCTGTGCCTGAGTGAACAGTATAACTAAAACCGAAAAGGTCGTTAAAAACAAACGTGGTCTTATTAAGGTCAGCAGTTTTCTAGGTTGCGACACGACGATTTTCAAGAACATTCCCCACCCCAAACCACTTTTGCATGGAATCTGTTTCTTAAATGTCGAGTTTCTCAAAAGTGGCCTAACGTTTAGATTAAATTACGTTCTGTTTAGATATTTTAATAAGTATAAATATGTCTTGAATTTTCTGAAACTCTCTTCATTCTGGATGACTTTTGCATTACTGGTAAGCTGTAAAACATAAACGAAAACTACACAAAAATTCACCATGCAATTGACATTGAAATTCGGTTACGTTTGCCTGGCCATGAGTAAAAGAAAAGAAACTCGGATGATGACTTCATGTTTGAAGAAATAATGTGTTTTAAAATTGAATCCAACAACAAGGACCATCTTGGAGATCGTTAAAGCTATAAAGGTTATTTAGGGTGGGTGGATTTTCTTTAAGCTCTCTGTGTTATATCCTTGGCAGATACTTAACTTAAATTCCAAGTTTGCTATTTTATGGATTTTTCCTTTTGAGTAATGCGGGTATTTTTCTGAAATGCTTTTTATTGATTCATGGGATCTCAAAAGATGTATTTCCAGTGAAATCTACGCCTACTATGTTCGTGCTTAGTAGAAAAGGTATAATCACTTTATTCCTCTCAGCATCAGTGTCAACCCCAAGGTATGCGAGTTAAGCTTCTAATTGGCTCGATATCCATCCGATTCTTCGGCTTAACCCCTAGAGAGCTGCTCGTGTTCTAAATCTATTTTTGGAGGGGGGGCTCAAACGAAAAGTTGATAAAATACCAATCTTGGTATTTAAGTTTGGTATCTTCCAGGGATGCGACACGATGCTTTTGAGAAAAATTCCTCTACCCCAAACTACCCTTCACATGGAAAAAAATTCGAAAATTTTGATTTTCCCAAAAATGGCTCTAACGGTTTTAAGAACCGTATATTAAAGATATTTAAATGATATACGAATCTTGAATTTTCTGGGAATAGCCTCCAAAGATCTCTTTATTCTGAATGAATTTTCTGAATTTTGCGTAACTGGTAAACCATAAGAAATAGACAAAAGCTTACTTCACAAAACATGTAGATCACATTAAAAAACACAATTTATGCCATATAGGTTTTTTTTTTTCGTTGAATTGACAATTTCTGAAATATTCCTTGGTATCTGTTTCAGATTTAAAATGCCTAACGGAAAGTTGTAAACTCCTGGCCCTGCATAGAAATGGATTTCATCCCCATGGCAACCGGCTTTTAAAAGATTTGACTATCGTTTTAACCTAGTGTATTCCCTTATTTTCCTTCTAGTTACAAGGATGCAAGAACAATTTTTGCTAATGTTTATCTCAATTATTATAAAGTAGATAGAAGAATATACTTTTTAACAATAATTTGTTATAGGGATATAGAGAAAGTCATGTGAATGGAACACATCACGTCAGGTGTGTAGCACTAAATGGATATTATGTTGTAAATAAATTGGAACAATTCCAAAACTGAACCACGTTTTTTAAATCAATCTTGCCAGTCTGGAGAGAGTGCCAGAAGTGTTGTGGATTGTTTTTTATTGCTGTTAAAGGTGTTAACACGTTTTATTGATGCGTTTATTAATTTCAGATTATCTATTCCTTGTCACTAATATTTAATATTAGCTGTTCATTGATTCCCCGGCAGTAGAGTCGCTTTTAGTTTCCTTGTTAGGAAGAGCTATTGTTAATATTTTCGGCTCATAAAGCTTCGGAAACTTAACATCCGATGGAAGGGGAGCTAGTTCATTTGTCTGTTGTCATTTGGAACGACACGTCAAAGACTCCGCTGATATCTCGACACATCAACCACCAAATTCCCTCCAAAGAACTTGTTAGGGACCGGCTGCAACAAAAAGAACCACGAAATACTCCCCAGGGGATGATGCAACTCCACAAAAGATGTCACTTTTATTTGAGGGATGTTTTAGGATTATGGGTTGCAGAAATTCAGCCGAAGAAACAAAACGTTGAGCACCCTGTACTACATCCCACACGGAGGGAAGGGGTGTGGGAGGCACCCAAATGGACAGACTAGGATGGGGCGAAGCAAGGTTCACTGGTGTAGGGGTAGGACAAGCAAGCAGCACAGGGGGAGAGAAACGTGTGGGTGGACGAACATTTTCTACAGTATTATTGATCTGTGGTGTTGAGGATGGGGTGGGTGGGTGGCTAGATGGGGTGGGGACGAGGGTGGGTTAGAACGTCGAATCAATACAAGGGCAAGTCGGGGTGGGAGGTGCAGGGAAAATCTTCACATACACCATGGGCATGAGACTCTAGGCGCTGACGTCATCATGTGTATTGTAGAGAGGCTAGATTTTCATTGGTCGATGACAGGTGGTGACATACCATCCATTATTGCATTTTGACATAATAGTAGCAAAACTAAAGTGAACAACATAGCTTTTTTTTTTTGTGTGTGTGTACTTCTTATATATACCTAATATATGCATTAGGTTACGTATTTTAGATGCAGTTATCGACTTCTTTATTTCTACGAACATTATAACCCCGATACATAACAGATTTCACTGAAATAAATAAATATGGATACGGTTCTTTAAAACTGTATTCAATGTTGTTTTCCCCAAAATGACAAATTTCTTGGTTTTCTTCATCGTTGTATAAAGAAAATTTCTAAACGTAGTAGTTGGAAAGACTGGTTGAAGTTTAATGAAATACATACAGGGTCTAATGAAACTGCATTTAGAATAAGCACATCAGTTATTGATATATATATATATATATATATATATATATATATATATAAAATATAACCTAAAAGAATACACATCACCAAAACTTGCACGTATAAGCGTTTTGGAAAAAGTTTATGCGACAAATTCCTTGAATATTATTACTTTTGAGGTCACAAATTACCCAAGAAATCTTTCTCAAACTTCGCAAGCCAAAGACGTTCTTTATATTCAAGGAATATGGACTAACAATGCAAATTTATTGTAGAAAGTGAAATATTCCAACCTATAAGCAATGGCGAAATGCAGTGTCTGCCCACTTATCTTAGTCTTAAAAAGACAGGAATGTATATTAATAACTCAAGAAGGACGAAATAATTAATTCTGAATGAAATATCAACCTCCATTTATAAAACATAAAGGGATTTTAAAAATGATAAATAAAATATATTTTAACATTGCAATAACCAAAATAATTAAAATAATTATTTCCATATACAAAATAATATATTATTAATCCTGAGATAACTAAAAACTAGGCATATAATAACCTCAAAATCCTCATAACATTTTATAAAAAAATTGTTCCATTCATATTACTTTCTCTACATTACTGTAACAATTATTGTTAAAAAGCAAATTTTTCTATCTACTTCATGATAAGATAAACATTAGCAGAGCATTTCTTAATTACTTGCTTTCTGTAAGTAGAAGGGAAATAATGAATACATTAGGCTAAAACTATAGTCAAATCTTGTAAAAGCTGGTTGCCATGTGGTGAAATCCGTTTCTATATAGGGCCAGGAGAAACGTTTAATTATTTTGATTCTGAAACAAATAACAAGGAACATCTCAGAAATGGTCAATTCAACAGAAAAAATGCATATGACAAATTGTGTGTTTTAACGAGATCTACATTTTTTGTGTAGTAAGTTTTTGTCTATCTCTTAGGGTTTACTAGTTACGCAAAATTCGTTCAGATTAAAAAGGTCTTTACAGGCTATTCGCAGAAAATTCAAGACATACATTTTATTTGCCGTATAAATATCTTTAATATGCGGTATTTTAATCAAAATCTTTTGAGGCATTTTTGAAAACTCAAAATTTTCGAAACAAGTTCCATGTAAAGGGTAGTTTGGGGAGTGGGATTTTTTTCAAAGTCTTCATGTCGCACCCATGGAAGATACTAAATTTAAATACCAAGTTTGGTATTTTACCGATTTTTCGTTTTTGAGTTATCGTGTTCACACACATACACGCGCGGACCTTTTTCTGAAAATACTTTTTTTTGCATACAGGGGACCCTAAATCGTCCGTTTACGGTGAAATCTCGGTATCGAATTTTTGGGTAGAATGCAATACCTTCTCTCTACATAGTAACGTGTAGAGAAAGTAAAAAGCACGGTAACTGTTTTTTTTTTTCGGATAAAATACAAGAGGCCAGTAGTGATAAATTGGTTAGCTTCAACGGCAGCAATTACAGTACAAACAAAGATGCATGTTTATGAGGATTTTGACCAACTCTATCGTAAGCAATTGCCACATTTTATCTATGTAACGCTTCAAGGTTAACTCATATTGGCGAAAATGCCTTGGTTTCGTTTCCTTCGCGCAAGGAATTCGCGTGTCGCTTGTCAGCAATGATGCACAGGTCCTTAGAACTCCAGGGACAACGGGAGGAGGCATGGCAATTTCATCCTTGAAACGAATTTTAAACGTAAGAACTTTATTCCAATATGTAAAACCATTTCATCGTAAGGACCGAGGGAAAAGCTCAAGACGTCAGCCAGGGATTTAAGGAAAAACCGAAAAAAGTCTCATATTGCACTCGCATGACTTTCTCCTTATTATTCAATAAACTATTGTTATCATTATTATTATTATTATTATTATTATAAAAAGGTATTCAATCTAATTCACATTAAACGAGATAAAATTGGTAGACATATTTTTATGTCATGTTTTCTTGTAAACAGGGAAATACTTAAGTTTAACCGATGGTTTTGGTATGCAATTTGCTTGAACAGAAGAAATAAAAACGTATAACGACTTCCAGATTGACAAAAATATAGCAGCATTTAAACGAATTTCAAGAAATATCACAAAAACTGTATTTGACATAAATTGTGTGTTTTAACGAGACCTACATTTATAATGTTGTGTAAGTTTTAGTCTCTCTTAAGAGTCATCCAAAATGAAGGGGTTTTCAGAACCTATTCCCAGAAAATTCAAAATGTACATTTTATTTGGGATGCAAATATCTTTAATATACGGGATCATAGTCAAAATAGTTAAGAGCCATTTTTGAGAAAATCATAATTTTCAGAAGTTTATTCCATGTAAAGGGTAGTTTGTGGTAGGGGAATCTTCTTGAAAATCTTTGTGTCGCATCCTTGGAAGATACTAATTCTAAATATCAAGCTTGGTTAAATGGTCTTTTCGTTTTTGAATTATGCTTTCCACGGATACAGACTGACAGACACACTCTTACACATGAACCTTTTTCTAAAACTGTTTTTTGGGTGGAATACAATACCTTCTCTGTCCACTATGTACATTATACATGCGGTCTAGAGAAAGTAAAAGCGACCTACCATACCAAACAAAAGACGGGCAGGCAGCGCTCAAACCCCGCACAAGGCCTTCACAAAAAGTTAGCAACCCGCTTCACAGGACTTTTTTTCTTTCTCTACACAGTACACAGTACATGGTACGTAGGTACAGGAGGTATTGCACTCCACCCAAAAATTCCATACCGATATTTCAATACACGTTTTAGGGTCCCCTGTATAATAGAAGCATTTTTACTTTCTCTACACTTACTATGAACATAGTGTATAGGGAAGATATTATATTCCACCCAACAATTCGATACCAAGAGTTCACTGGAAATACGCATTTTAGAATCTCCTGTATCCAAACAAAGCATTTTCAGAAAAATGTCCGTTTGTGTGCGTGTGTGTGTGTGTGTGTGTGTGACAGAGAGAGGGAGAGAGAGAGAGAAAACACGATTATTCAAAAACAAAAAGTCGGTGAAATGTAAATCTTGATATTTAAGTTTAGTATCTTCCAAGGGTGCAACACAGAGATTTTTAAAAAGTCCCTCCACTCCCAAAACTATCCTTTACATAGAAAAAATTCGAAAAATTTGATTTTCTCAAAAATAGCTCTAATGATTTTGATTAAAATACCTTATATTAATGACACCAATATGACAAATAAAATATATATCTTGAATTTTCTGGAAATAACCTTTGAAGGCCCATTTATTCAGGATGGTATTTGTTGAATTTTGCATAACTAGTAAACCGTAAGAGATAGACAAAAACTTATTACACAAAAAAATGTAGATTTCATTAAAACACGCAATTTATGTTATATACCTCTGTTTTTTGCGTGGAGTTGATCATTTTTTATATTCCTTGTGTACTTTTTCTCATCGGGAATTTGTCAACTCGTGGCCACGCAAAGAAATGGATTTCATCTACATGGCAACCGGCTTTTAAAAGATTTGACTATCGTTTTAGCTTAGTATATTGCCTCATTAGCCTTCTGCTTACAAGGAAGCAAGTAGTAGGATCATGTCTGCTAATCGATTAGTATCAAGTATACAGAATAATAATTTGTTACGGAGATGTATGAATGTCCATGTGTCAGTGAACACGGTAGCTCAAAAACGAAAAATCGCTAAAACACCAAACTTGGTATTTAAGTTTGGTACCTTCCAAGTATGCGACACGAAGATTTTGAGTACAAGCCTCTAAACCCAAACTATCCTTTACATGAAAAAAAATCGAAAATGTTGATTTCCTCCAAAATGGTTCTAACGATTTTGATTAAAATACCGTATATTAACGATATTTACATTAAAAATAAAATACTTAAACGCTTAAAAAGAAATTAAATACTTAAATACCAAGTTTGGTATTTTACCACTTTTCGTTCACACGTGGAGACTATTTTCTTAAAATGCTTTGTTTGGATACAACGTGTATTTCCAGTGAAATCTCAGCACAAATTTTTGAGTAGAGTGCAGTACCTTATCGAGGTATGTACTATGTGCGAATGACATACAGAACTGATTATTCTGAGGATAGACAAATTTAAGTGTGTTAGCATCTTCTGTAGAATGCTTGGTAGTCCCCATTGCAAGCAATGTGCTATAGAAACAAAATCAAATTATCCGAATATACCATCGCCCGACACGAGTAAAGCGCAGAATGGGCCAGACGAACTTAGCTAATTACGCCGATGTAAACGGGGGAATAATATCTGCGGTTCACGAACATTTTACTACTTTAGTGGACAGAGGAGGATACTATCAACTATCTATAAAGAATCCAATGTGTTACATTCACCTGACTATCTCTTCCATTTATTCTATATTAGTACATATACAAATTACTCTTATGAAAGTTACTTCATTTTTATCGAGATAAATCTTGGGAGAAATAGTTACATTACACATTTCGATATATAGATGCAAAGGGAATAGTGATAGTCGAAATCTTTCCACGAAAATTCGAGAAACACTAATATCTATAGGAGTTAATGACAGTATTGAGTAATTGAAACCATTTATGAACACATCTCTTATTCCACCAAAAGAGTTATTAGAAATAAATTCAGTACTCGTGGAAATCTTCACTTTTTGTGTAGTGTGTTTGCTTCCTTGACACAACGTTTACTAGTTATACTACAGCAAATAGTGTTTTAATATTTTATTTGCATTTATTTACATATTGAATGAGGTATATAAATGATATTAAATCGTATAATTTTACTATACATGAATAGCAAGGGTAGTAATCTTATTAAACGTCCGTGTGTGTGTGTGTGTGTGTGTGTGTGTGTGTGTGTCCGTGTCAGTGTGTCTATGAACACGATAACTCAAAAACGAAAAGTCGGTAAAATACCAAACTTGGTATTTAAGTTTAGTATCTTCCAGGGATACGACACGAAGATTTTGAGAAAAATCCCCCCCCCACAACAAATCACCCTTTACGTGAAACTTTTTCGAAAATTTTGATTTTCTCAAAAATGGCTCTTAACGATTTTGATTAAAATGTCGTATATTAAATATATTTAAGTGACAGATAAAATGTATATCTTGAATTTTTTGGGAATAGTCTCTGAAGATTACTTTATTCTGGATGATTTTTACGGACTGTTGCATAACCGCTAAACCATAAGAGATGGACAAAAACTTACCAGAGAGAAAATGTAGAGCACATTAAAACACACAATTTATGTTACATACATTTTTTCGTGGAGTTGATCGTTTTTAAGATATTCCTTGTTTTTGGTTTCAGCTTTGAAAAACGTGTACTTTTCTCATACAGGAATTTGTCAACTACTGTCCATACAAACAAATAACTTCAGTCACATAGCAACCAGCTTTTGACTATTACTATAACCGATGGTATTCCGTTATTTCTCTTCTACTTGCAAGGAAGCAAGTTATAAGACTATTTCTGCTAATGTTTTCTCAATTAGCATGAAATAAATAGAAGCCTAAGTTTTTTAACAATTCTTTTTTGCATAGATGTATAGAAAGTCATGTGAATAGAACACCGGATTTTTTTTACTTTCTTTACACGTACTATGTACCTAGAGTATAGAGAAGGTATTGCATTCCAGCAAAAAATTCGAAACCGACATTTCAAATACTCGTTATAGGGTCCCCTTTATCCAAAAAAAAATATTTTCAGAAAAGGTCCATGTTTGTGTATGTGTGTGTGTGTGTGTGTGTGTGTGTGTCCGTGTGTCTGTGAACACGATAACTCAAAAACGAAAAGTCGGTAAAATACAAAACTTGGTATTTAAGCTTATTATCTTCCAGGGATGTGACACGAAGACTTTGAGAAAAATCTCCCCACCCCAAATTACCCTTTGCATAGAAAACATTTCCAAAATGTTGATTTTCTCAAAAATGGCTCTAACGATTTTCATTAAAATACAGCATGTTAAAAACATTTACGTGGCAAATGAAATGTATATCTTGAATTTTCCTGGAATAGCCAAAGAATTCCTTTTTATTCTGGATGAATTTTGCTGGGTTTTGTATAACTGAAAACCATAAGAGATAGACAAAAACTTACTACACAAAACATGTAGATCTCGTTAAATCACACAATTTATGTATTATATTTCGTGGAATTGACAATTTTTTCGACATTCCTTGTTATTGTTTTCAGTTTTAAAATACTTAAAAAAACTTTTCACATATGGGAATTTGTTAACTCCTGGTAATGCAAAGAAACAAGACTTCGTCCACATGGCAACCAGCTTTTAAAAGATTTGACTATCGTTTTAGCATAGTGTTTTCCCTCATTTTCCTTCTATTTACAGGGGAGCAAGTGATTAAGACAATTTCTCCCAATGTTTATTTTGATTGTCATAAAGTAGATAGAAGAATATGCTTTTCAACAATAATTTGTTAGAGCGATGTAGAGAAAGTCATGTGAATGGAACACATCAGATTTTCTTCAAACAGGATTATTCCCTGACTTTAGCAGATCCTGGAATGTGAGAGTGAATGTGAACGTGTTTCATTGTAAAACTCATTCTTCGATAAACTATTCTTTAAAAAGGTTTGTTTTCTATTTCCTTCACTTTAGTCGAGATAAACATTTTCTTACATATTTACTTGTAAATACAGTGGGAATAAAGGGACATAATAGGCTTATGCGAGTCAAATCCTTTGAGAGCTGGTCGCTATGTGAAGCTTTGAAATTCCTTTGTAATTGAAGGCTTTGAAATTCCGGTTTTTCCCCCTCTACTAGGAGAAAAACGAATAAAAACTTCCAATTTGAGGAAAATTAGTATTTTAAACCTGAGTCCATAACAAGGAATATCTCGGCTACTCTGGAAAAAAAATGATTTCACATAACTTGTGCTGTAACGAGTTACACATATTTTCGGTAATTCTTTTGGGTTATGAGTTTTACAAAAGTCACCTATAAAAACTAAATTTCATGGGTTATTCCTATAAAATTCTAGATATTCACCTTCATGGATATTTCTTCATGGAAATGAATTTTGAATCAAATTTTCGAAAAATGTTCCATTTAACAGCAGTTTGGGAGGGGGGGGGTTCTGGAAAAAGCTTCTTTCGCATCTTTGGAAGATGAAGTCCCAGTCGGGTAGAGCACCTGCCTGTTGTGCGAGTGGTCCCAGGTTCGATTCCGGCTGGGGGTAGTGATTTTTCTCCAGTACAGATTATTCCCTAACCTCCCCAGAGTCTGGTAGTATGAATGCGTGTGTGTATGTATAATCTAATAATTAAAATTAAAGATAAATTGACATCCAACGTTATCAACACACGCGTTAACACCATTGCGGTAGAAAATATATTCCAAAAGGAAGTGCTCCCGATAGTATCCTGCAGTTAAATGTGGGGGAGGGGTGTAAATGGAGTAATTAAAAACTTTCAGTTTTTGTCAAGCCAAAACTGCCTATATGACTGTGAATGTTAAAGTCCGGAACGAATGGCTTGCAATCGTAAGGGACTATTGGAGCACTCTGTATATTGGGATGATACTTTCATTAAATGTGCGCGCGTGTGTGCTGTCCCTTTATCCATCCTGGTACGAGGAATTGATTCAGATAAAAAAAAAAGGAGTAAGGAAAATGATCCAAGGTGTGTGTACTCCTACGGTCCCGGTGTGGTGTCCGGTTACGTCATCGAACCCCACCCTACGCGCGCGGGCGGGAGTGTGGGTGACTAGTTTTCCACGAGGCAATTGCACCCAAACACGCCGGTCCCCATGGCCGCGCTCGCTAAAGCGTCTCGCTTTGGTGCTTCGTGGGCAGGGGATCGTGGGTTCGAGTCCCGCCTTGGGCATGGATGTTATATGTTCGTGCAATGTGTATATGTTTGTAAAAGAAACAGTAAAACCAGTAAACCAGTAATCAGTAAAACCTACGGAGGGAAATGTAAATAGGGATACAGTACCGGAGTCCTGGTCAGACTCCGTTACTGTATTAATAAAAAATAAACCAATATTTATATATATTATAATTCACCTAGTAAGTAGAGAAAGTGTTGCATTCTACCTGAAAAAAATTCTGATGAGTTACATTCACATGACTTTCTCTACATCGCTGTAACAAATTATCGTTAAAAATCATATTCTTCTATCTACTTTATGATAAAAGAGATAAACATTAGCAGAAATTGTCTTAATTACTTTCTTCCTTGTAAGTAGAAGGAAAATAATGGAATACATTAGGCTAAAACGATAGTCAAATCTTTTAAAAGCCGGTTGCCATGTGGACGAAATCCGTTTGTATGCAGGGCCAGAAGTTTACAACTCCGTGTGAAAAAAGTTTAAATGTTTTAAATAAAGGAATATCTCAGAAATGGTCAATACAACGAAAAAAACGTGTGATATATAAGTCGTGTGTTTTAACGTAATTTTGTGTGCAGTAAGATTTTGTCTATTTCCTACGGTTTACTGGTTACGTGAAATTCATTCAGAAAAAGAGGACTTTAGAGGCTATTCCCACAAAATTCAAGATATACATTTTATTTGCAATATAAATATCTTTAATACACGGTAATTTAATCAAAATCGTTAGAGCCATTTTTGAGAAAATCAAAACGAATTTTTTCCATGTAAAGGGTACTCTAGGGTGGGGGGATTTTTCTCTAAATCTTCGTGTTGTATCCCTGGAAGATACTAAAATTAAATACCAAGTTTGGTATTTTACAGACTTTATATGTTTCAGCTATCACAGACGCGCCGTCATACACACACGCGCACACACACATTGACCTTTTTCCAATTTTATACAGGGGACCTTAAAACGTGTATTTCCTGTGTAATATTGAAATGGAATTTTAGTGGAATACAATACCTTCTCTATACACTATGTACATAGCAAGTGTAGACAAAGTAAAAATGACAATTTACATACAAAAAAATTACATACATATAACTTGCTCTACCTATCCCGTAACAAACTTTTCTTAAAAAATATCTGTGTTCCATTCACATGACTTTCTCTACATTTCTGCAACAAATTATTGTTAAATGCTCATGCTTCTATTTACTTCATGCTAATCGTGAAAAACTTAGCAGAAATAGTCTTATTACTTGCTTCCTTGTAAGTAGGAGAGAAATAAGAGAGTACCACAGGTTAAAGCGATAGTCTAAAGCTGGTTGCAGACACACATACACACACGAACGTTTTTCTGAAAATGCTTTTTTTTTTGGATTCAGGGGGTCCTAAAACATATATTTCCGGTGAAATCTCGGTATCGAATTTTTGAGTAGAATAAAATACCTTCTCTATACACATAGTACGTGTAGAGAAAGTAAAAACTATTCTATCCACCTCATGCTAATCGAGATAAGCATCAATAGGGTTTTATTACATATTTTGTTATAGGTACAAGTAGAATAAGAGCCGCCTCAGCGCGTTCGCGTTGACACTGCCGCGAAAGCCCCGCGGTTCGAATCTCATTATGGATGTTTAGTGCTGTGTTGTGTGTTTCTATGTTTGTTTCTATTTAAGTCATTCTTTGTCACCCGATGGTCAATTAGGTTACGCCTGAAGGCCAAATATATGTTAAAAAGTATAATAAGGGAATACACTAGGCTAAAGTGATGGTCTAATCTTTTATGAGCTGATATTACGTGATAATCTTGATATTCATTTTTGCGCGAAGATATAAGCATTTGTTTTACCAGTAATGCAAAAGTCGTCTAGAGTGAAGAGAGATTCAGAGACTATTCCCAGAATATTGAATACATACATTTTATTTGTCATGTAAATATCTTTAACATATGGTGACATTTTAAACAAAATCGTTAGACATTTTTGAGTAAATCAAAATCTCCAAAAATATGAATCAGGTTAATCTTTGAGAAGCATTCTTGGATGATGTACATATAAATTAATCATGTTTGTATAAATCGACTTTTCCTGTTTGAGTTATGCAGTTCAAAACACACACACACACACACACACACACACACACACACACACACACACACACATGTTACTAAAAATACGTTTTATTAGATTAGAAGACTCCATGACATAATCTGACATCGAATTTTTGGATAGAATACTTAAAGAACGTAAAAAGAGGTATAATAACGATACTGAGTGAGATGACTCAGGCGGTAACGTGTATGGCCCGCATTTGGAAGGTACTGGTTCAAATCTCGACTAATTGTTCGGCCACCTAATTGGTTTTTTTCTCTCTCGCGATTTTCCTCAGCTACCAAGTTAAATGCCGTATTTTACATTTAATATAAAATAAAGTGAGCCAAAGTTCCGCCTCAGGTATAAAACAATAGTAAAAATAGACAATTACGGCGACTGTGCTGCCATCGATATATCTATAGATGACGAAATTAGGTAGACTGGAAGGCACATTAATGCCGAGGCCGACGCCTATAGACGCAGAGATTCAGTTGCCTAGTTACTAAGGTCTCAGTGGAAACATGACGAAGCAGCCAGCTGCCAATCACATACAGAATCAGAGGCACAGTTGCCTAGCACTAAGGCCTCTGTGAACACGTGATGAAGTAAGATAGCATGGTACAGGGATAAGGGCTATAAAGCTAACTGTCCACCACACACGATCCACAAAGTATGTCCTAACACATCCGTAGTTACAGCGACGTAAAATAAAACAGGGGAAAAATATATAAAAAAGAATGATGAGAACATTTTGAAATTAATATATGTGTGTGTGTGTGTTTGTAACAAGTGTCTTTGAATTAAAAGTTGTTTACAAATAAAGTCTTAAATTCACTGCTGAAAATAATTCACTCGACGTTTCGACACGTTGACAGTTTGCGGCTGCGGCGCTGACACTCCAGTTAATCACAACTGGGTACAATTCACAACACTACAATACTGTACTGATATCCTTCATCCTTTTATAGTTAGAAAATAACGTCACAGAACTTTCTGGAAGCCGAAGCTTGGAGAAACATATCGAAAATCGAGAAGAATCATGACGTCTCGCGTTCGAAGGTTCCTGTTATGTCGCGTCGCTCTTCCTGTTCTTGTCTACGCATTCGATGCGATGACTCGCATACTAACGTAAGAATCACTGCTGAAGAACACTGCACTGTCAAAAAAATTATATATATGTTCCATCTTTTAGTCTAATTAATCACAAAAGAATAATAAAAACTATTTTGAGTTTTCAGATTATACAAAATTCATAACGAATGAAGACTGCCACTGAACAGGCTCAGAAATAGCAACTTAACTGTGAGCATTTATTAACGCAAGAAAGGGAAAACGGAAATGTCTAATCCCTAGTATGGGACAGGAATTCATAGCTGTTTGAGATACTCATACTTGTTCCCCCTACACCCCCGAGCCATCCATTTCCAGTGGAGTGCACAGGACTCTTGAGTTTTTTCCTTATTCGTTTGTTTCTTTCAAGAAAGATGTTTATAGCCTAGAACGCTTGATAAGGAATTACGTAATGTAACATCACACTTGTATCCGGGCCCTGTGATACTGAATGGAATGTATCATTGAAGATTTTCCATAACTGAACATTCCCACGTTCCACTCGGTAATTCAGCTCTGCGCGTAGGAGAGACACGCATTAATAAATTTAATTCATTGGAATGTACTCTTTATTTTATAAACAATGCACAAGCGTTCTTGCCCGCCTGGGTAGTGTGATGGTAGCGTGTCTGCTTCACATTCAACTGGTCGTGAGTTCGAATCTCGCTTAGGGTGAGTTACCCGGATAAGGTTTTTTTCGGGGTTTTCCCTTATCCTGAGATGGCGAATGTCGAGTAACTTTAAGCTCCATGGACCTCGAGATCATTTGAGCATCATTTCACCAATTTCATTCATCGTCCGATATGACCAACCATGTTAATGGGCGTTAAAATAATAATAAAAAACGGGGGTTCTTGCCTATATAGTATTATTAATAATAATATTATTATATTATATGTTGTGTTTTACATAATTTAACCTCGTAGGTCATATCGGCCGATGAATGAAATGGATAAACTGATGTTCAAATAAGTCCAGGGTCTGTAAAGGATAGAGTTACTCGACATTCGCCTTTCAGAATAAAGGAAATTTTCGGAAAAAACTTTATCCGGGTAAATTACCTTAACCAAGATTCTTACTCGGAACTAACGACTTGGACTCAAATAATGCCAAATAATATACACGATAAATAAAATTAGTAACTTGAATTTACTTGGAATAGCCAGTGAAGTCGTCTTCGTCAGGAAAAAGCATGTATAATTTTATATAACGGGTAAAAGTAAACGATGACAAAACGTTCTAAACAAATTATAAATCCCTTTTAAATATCCAACCTTTTCCTCTGATATCAGCCGTTCCGGAATTGTCTCTTATTGGTTTAAATGTCCATCACTTTGTTACTTACTCTAGAACGTATGTATAGAGTACATAGTAGGTAGGGAAGGTATTGTATTCTACCCAAAAATTCGATACCGAGATTTTACCGCCAATATATGTTTTGAGGACCCCTGAATAGAAATTTAGAAAAAGATCAGTGTTTCTGTCTATGGACAGGTAACTCAAACATGAAAAGTCCGTTAAATACTTAACTTGGTATTTAAGTTTAGTATCTTTCAAGGATGCGACACGGAAGATTTTCAGGAAAATCTCCCACTCCAAAATATCCTTTACATGAATATGTTCGAAATTTTCATATTTCTAAAAATTAGCTTTAATGATTTTAATATATCGTATATCAAAAGATATTTAAATAGCAAATAAAATATATTATAACCTAAATTTCTTGGGAATAGGAGTGTTCTTTAAACCGTAAGACACACACAAAAATTTAGATCTCGTTAAAACACACTGCCATATACAGTTGTTTTTTTTTTTTCTAGAGCTAACCATTTGGCATAAAATTTAATAAACCTTTATTAATTAATAATCTTCGTCTACCTAAACGCTCATAACTAATATTAGCTAAATAAAATATCATGAAGGACATAAACCATGATAAATTATTGAAACAAAAGTTATATCAAAATTCTCAAATATTTAATGTTATTCATCCTCGTCATTCGTTATATATAATATTGCTTTACTCCTAGCCATGGAAAGAAAACCGAATTTCAACGACAACCGCATAGCGACAGCTTTTAAAAGATTTGGCTATCGCTTTGGCCTAGTGTAATGCATTATTTCCCTTCTATAAGGACCTAAGTAATAAGATCATTTCTGGTAATGTTTGGCTTGATTTACGTGAAGTAGGTAAAATAATGGTCTCTTTCAAGAATGGGTTTGGAAAGATAAAGTCGTATGAATGAAACACATCAGACTATCTAGAACAAGGCTCTTGTTTGTGAGGGGGGGCGCAGTGTAATTAAAAATGGAAAGTATGTTATATGCCAAACTAGGTGTTTTGGTATCTTCTAAGTGTGCATTATGTAGATCCCTACCCCAAACTGCCCTTAAATGGAACATTTTTCGAAATATTATATTTTCTAAAAAATTGTTCTAACGGTTTTTATTAAAGTTCCGTATACCAAAATATTTACATGCGAAATAAAATGTATAGCTTGAATTTGTTGAGAATAGCCTCTGAAGTCCTATTCATTCTGAATAAGTTTTGCACAACTGGAGAACATAAGAGGTCGGCAAAAACTTATTGCACAAAAAATGCAAGTCACGCTAAAGCACACAACTTATCATAAACCAACATGTTTTGCATAGCTAACCAATTCCGAGTATTCTTTGATATTGGTTTCAATTTTAAAATACTTTACCTACTTTTCTTAAACGGCAGTTTCGTTTATATCTGTTTTTTTTTTTTTTTTTTTTCCTGTGGTCATGCAAAAATAACGGAATTTCAACATCATCGCATAGCGACAGCTTTAGCAAGATGTGACTATCGCTTTAGCCTACTATATTCTCTTCTATTTACTAAGAAGCAAGTAATAAGGCCACGTCTGCTGAGGTTTATTCAATTAGTATGATATAGAAGAATAATCTTTTATAAGAATAGTATAGTTCCAGACAGGTAGAGAATATCATGTGAATTGAACACATCAACATTTTAAAGTGCTGTCGCTATTTAGATGTTTCTCGCGATGTCATGGATCTCACTCCTAGGCCAGCACAGGTTTTTAACCATCAAAAGTATGGATAAGTTTCCTCTATTTTTGATTCCATCTTTAACGTAAAGTGTAATGAAAATATTTCCGCAAAGGTTTATCACAATTTTCATGAAGTAGATAGAAACATTAGCTTTCGAGTTGTTTCCAGAAGCTATTATATGATAAACCACAAACGTAGCAAAAGATTCTTTTGTATCTGAGACATGTCGTACCGTATTTTATGTTACGTAGTTCATGAATATAGTTGCCAATTTCTTCCAAGGGAGTTCATTGGAATATCTGAATCTTGAGGCGGATTTTCACGACATGGGCCAGATTTGAACCGTTCGATGAAGCTTGTGTTTTGTTTTATGTACGCAGTTAGGCAGCTGACGCTGCCACCTACATAGACAATTCAGTCTGGACATTTTCTCCTTTTTTATTTTACTCCTCTTGTTTTGGGACCCACCCTGTGGTGGGTCGCCTCCTCCCAACCCAACCTGGCGGTCGCCTAGCAACAAACCCTCCAACCCATTCCCCGGCCTCCAGTCTTTTTTTTAGGGAGGGGGTATTCTAGCGCGTACGTACGTATGTACGTGTGTGTGTGTGTGTGTGTGTGTGTGTGTGTGTGTGTGGACGGAGGGAGAAGGCAGAGGAGGATTGAAGAGGGATGGAGAGAAAGGGTGGGAGGAAGTAGTGGGAGGAGGAGGAGGAGTAGGGTGGGGAAAGGGGGAGAAGCTGGACTCGGTGGGTCGAACATTCATCCACCAACTTCATAGCAGGTGACATTAAAGTGAGGCAGTGTTGCGAAATTCTTGCGATTTGGAGGTGTTTTATCATTGCGAAATCCAGTGAAAATGTCGAGAAAAACGTGTGGAAAACCATGCAAAAATTTGCATATTCGCAGAGCAAATAACAGCTGAAGGAAGACAACAGAAAATAATCAACAAACAGGTAAAAAAGGAAACGCGGAGGGGGGTGAAATAAGAGAAAAAGGAATCAAGAGTCCTGTCCGGGAAGGAAACTACCGTATAGCATATAAACGCATGCTCCGTGACGCGAAGCTTCCTTACCTCTCTTGCGCTTCGAACTTCCCGCCCAATTTCTGCTGCCTGCTCTATGTAAATTGGAGAGCGTCCGACTTGAAAAGCTGAGAGACAGGTTCCACTTATCATCGTAGTGTCGCTAGCACTGCTCTTCTCTCCCAATCTGGGAGCCAAACTGAATTCTAATTTTTCTTAAGTGAACTTCATCGAGAATTCTCTTTTTTAAATATCCCAACACGTCCTGCTTTCAATCTTGCTCTGCAGCACAATGCATTGGTTTAAGATCTCAAAAAAGTCTAACTTAAACATGTTATAGTGCTCTCAACACTATTGCGATACACTTTTCCTACGTTTGATGGAATTGTAGAATAGTTACACCACAATGTAGAATCTGCAGCGCCTACTGTATATCTCGTTTTACAAATACTGCAGCTTCTGGTATCTCATACATATAGCTTTCTTCCTTTCGACGCAAGGAATTGGCTAGATATGTTAAATCTTATTCTGAAGTCAATTATTTCAGTTTAATGCCTATTAAAGTTTATATACTTTTCATTCACTTTACTTATGTGTTCTTTCAGGTACACTTAAGCTTTTAGTTTTATTGTAAGAAGTTTTAAATATCCTTGTATCTTGTAAAATTGTAATTTAGTTTCCTTTGATATTTTAATACTTTCTCTACACGGTATTATCTATATGGTATGCAGAGAAGGTATGTATTACACCCAAAAATTCAATGTCGAAATTTCGGCGGAAATATGTTTTGAGCTCCCTAAAACCAAAAAAATATCTATTTTAGAAAAAGGTCGTGTGTGGACAGCATAACTGAAAGACGGTTAAATATAAAATTTGGTATTTTAGTTCAAAATGTTCTAAGGATTCGACATAAAGATTTTCAGGAACCAACTACTCTTTACATGGAACATTTTTCGAATTTTTTTCTTCTAAAAAATGGTTCTAACTATTTTCAATAAAGTACTATATGTTTAAGATATTTTCGTGACAAACGAAATGTATATCTTGAATTTTCTGGGAATAGTCTCTGAAGATTGTCTTTGTGTAATTGGTATAACACACTGCACAAAAAAGTAGATGTCACACAATTTGTCATATATATATTGTAGAGTTAACCGTTTTTCAGATATTCATTTACGGTTACAATTTTGAACTACTTAAAAGTTTTCTCAAACAGGACGTCGTCTTTCGTTTCAACACTTTTGTTTTGCTCCTTACTATGCCAAAACAGAGGAATCTCAATTGTTTCACATAGCACCCAGCTTTTAAAACATTTGACTATCGCTTTAGCTTAGTGCATTTGTTTATTCTCTTTTACTTACTAGGAAGTAAGTAATAAGACCATTTCTATTGTTTATCTCGATTAGCATGATTTACATTTTATAAGAGTAGTTTGCAGAACAGCTAGAGAAAGTCAAGAGAATGGAAAACATCAGATTTTTTTCAGGTTTCTTCATAAGTAGCTATTAAAATGTATTTGTACTTGGTCTGTATCAACTTGAAAATTTAAATTACAGCCCAAACATCAATCATATCACTTTTTTCAGAGGTTTAGTTTCAACAGGTGATATTAGGGGCGGAATTAATTTTGTCTTCTTTGTGGACACTTCTGTATTATTATATTTTACCAAGTTTTGTAGATGAAACATGGAATTCCTCCTTCTTCTCTTGCAATCTTCATCATCGGCAAGAATCAGTATGTTGAAGTATATTGTTTACTAAATTTTTCAACACTAAATTAATTGATAATCAGTCACACGTATTTGCTTTGTTTCAGAATAATTGCAGTTGAGTTAAAGTTCTCATAAAACAATCTAATTTGTTAATTTAGTGTTTCTGAAATGTGTCTAGATTTAAGCTAGTAAATGTCACATGTATTTCAGTGGTTTAAGGAGTATTCCTGAATTGTGTTTTGAATTTTCTTGCTTTATTTACTCTCTTTTTTTTTAATTTGCGCTTATTGGCCGTTAAGGTATCCTAATTGGCTATCAGGGGGAGAGAATGATTTACATAGTACACAAACACTAAATATCCATGTCCATAGTGGAATTCGAACCCGCGACCCTTTCGCGGCAGAGCGTCAACGCCAAACATGTTGATGCAATCACTGTGTCTTGGCAGTTTTCTGTGTTCCACTATTTAATGTGCTGAATTTTGTTTGTTTGCCCAATGTCTTTGCAGGCTTTAGAGTGCTTCTTGCTTGAGAATAGACAAGTTCCAATTGATCACCTTTGCCATTTAATTCATCTCATAAAATGTAATTATTTTCACCATGAGCCAAGAATCCCTATTCATTTATGATATATTTCTAGTAGAAACTTCTGCATTTATTAAAGATGAATGTAATAAATGTTGGTAAAAAGAAAGATATAAGGATAAATTATTTGTCAAATCAGCTACCCCCCAAAAAAAAAAAGTTTCTCCACACAACAAATATGTTGCATTTTGTTTATTCTTTGCGTGACTGTTATGTGCATGATGACTCAAAAAGAAGAAAAGAAGGAAAATGTAACAGAAGAAAAAAATGCAATTTACAACATTTTCCCCTGGTTTTTCAAATGCATGTCTTCTGTCATTTAACATACAGTGAAAAATACATTGAAACTAACTTAGATTTTGCCGCATCATCAACGCGTATAAAATATAAAGTAATTTATTTGTTTCCGAAATGGAATCTCATGCTTCGGTGGCTAATTTCCTTGGAGCGTTAAAAATTCGTTTATCGTAGCTGGGTCAAAGCTATAGGAAAGAATTTCAGAAATTTAAATGCTAATCTTTGTTGTATTAAGTAGTATATTTTAGCATTCATCTTTAGTGTATATACATTTTTCAATTATATAGATAATATAATTCATTTTTACCCCGCAGTTATGAAAATTCAAGTTGGATCATCCTGTATATATCATAAATTTTAGAATAATATTTGTTTCCTAACACATTTTGTTAACTATTTAAATAATTGCACACAACACAAAATAATAGAAATGTTATGTTTAAAATAAACTCAATACTTGTACTAGTGTCAAAATTTCAGACTGTCTCCGTGGCCGAGTGGTCAGCGAGCTGACTTTTCTCCCAGAGGTACCTGGTTTGATTCCCAGCTGGGCCGGGGAAGTTTTGTGTAACTAGAATTGTTCCCTATCCCCCACGAGTCTGGAAGTATTAATGAGACAGTGAATATATGTGTGTTTAATTTTATAAAATGACTTACCTAAAGTTAATGAGTTGTTTCACAAATCAAGTCTCCCATATGTCCATTGAATTTAAAGGGGATATACAAATGGAAAAACAAAAAAAAAATCAGCCTCGCCTACGGGTTGATCGTAAATCTCTCACTTGCTTGTTTACAGCTGTCTATTTTGTAAACGCTAACTACCGGCTATCTAAAATATGTTTTAATATGCAGAATGACTAAGTAAATATCGTGAATATTGCAAGTAATGATTTTTAATTTGTCTAGAGGAGTTAAAAAACACAAGCTGCATTTATTGAGATAATCCCACGGGTAAAACGTACGACATTACAGAAATCATTGCCCTATTGTCAAATAGGAGGTTAGAAGTGACATCTTCCTCATGTTTACAATTATACACGTGCACAATAAATAATGTAAAAATAAATAACTGTTATGTTGAGTAAGAAATTAATAATGTTTTAACCACTATATACAAGATTACCCCAATATTATACAGCAACCAATTAAAATACACTGCAAGAGAGATTCTCCAACATGATTGGAGTTAAAGGTTAGTAGGTATTTTCGAAAAAATTATCAATTCTGAGGAGGCAATAATTTAAAAGTTATACATTTTTCTAATGTTAGTGGTTATTTGGTACCTAACACATTCTTACCTGTTTTAGGTTCGTATCGAATAACGTAGCTTTTTTTTTTGAAATATTAAATTTAATCTAATTTGTGTAAGTGTTAAAATTGAAACTTTTTACATAGTTCCCGTATTGATTTTATAATAGTACATTAAAAGTCTCAAAATCCATAATTCATTGCTACTATTACAAGAAAAACTAGGTGCGTTAAGCTGCTATTTTCTAATCTAACTAGATCTAAAAAAATTTAAGACTTAATCGCCTGATTTTAACAGGTACACATATATAAACTATTTTATATATGGAACTGGTCTCTTATTCGTGTGATTGCTTGTTTGCTGAATTTCGTAAACAAGACATATGTTCACCCATTTTGTACTCTAAACTACCGAAGTAAATTACGATGTGCGTGCTGGACACCCGAGTAAACAGACGCACCAATCAATTCAGAGCGTAGCTGTATGCATCAAGGTATATATGCGATGCCAAGCGGAGATCCAAGGAACTGCGTGGAGGCTATTCAAACGACATTCCGTGTAAGATTGCCGATCCCCGTGGCCGCGCTCGCTAAGTGCCTAGTTTTGGTGCTTCGTGGCGCAGGGGATCGTAGGTTCGAGTTTGTAAATGTGTGTGTTTGTGATTATGTAAGAAAAAATAAAACGGTTAACAAATAGGTAAACAAAAGAAATGTAGGAAAGTGAGGGAAAAAATATAGCGCCGGAGTCCTTAGGAGACTACGAAACTGTATTAAAAAAAAAAAGGGGGGGGGGGCAGTGTGCCTATATCAAAAGAGCTAACCGTATAAAGCTGTTTCCGCTCTCAACAGCTAATAAATCATATAATAATTCTTTCCAATGAAACATTTGTTGCATTTGATACTATTTACAAGACACGGAGAAACATGGACAAAAATCAGCGGGGTAAAAATTTAAATTGAGTTTTATTTATGGACGCTCTTTAATGTTGCGGTTCTTACCGTCCCATCCTACACTGGGTGTGAAAGACAGAGGTCTCTTGAGGTTCTTTTACATGCCATAAATCTACGACACGTGACCAAAGGCTTTACTTTCCTTCCGAAGGAAGCCATGCTAAAAATGTTCACGCCCGAAGCAATGGCCACGCTCGCTAAAGCGTCTCGCTTTGGTGCTTCATGGGCAGGGGATCGTGGGTTCGAGTCCCGCCTTGGGCATGGGTGTTATATGTTTGTGCAATGTGTATATGTTTGTAAAAGAAACAGTAAAACAAGTAATCAGTAAAACCTACGGGGGGAAATGTAAATAGGGATACAGTACCGGAGTCCTGATCAGACTCCGTTATTGTTTTTATATTCGTCAATTAAAAAAAAAAAAAAAAAAAAAAAGCAAAATCCAAAGTCCTCTGCCAGGTTTGACCCGCGACATTGGGAACCAGAGACTAGCATATTACCCCTAAACCACGGAGGAAGAACTAAGGGGAAACCAGGCTAGCTGCGAAGCCCGGTAAATTTGTGAAGAAATAATTTCTATTAAATTTACAAATAACGAAAAATGTATTCGTATCAACTGTTGATCTTCTAGCCTATTGTTACTGGATAAAATGGGCTCCTTGCTATAAAACTCTATTCCGTTCCCAAATTATGTAGGCTGTCTTCTTAGACGGGAGTAAAATGACTGACCGATGAGGTATAATAGGCGTATTTGCGGATCGAGACGTAAACAGTGTTCACTACAACAAACATCTCAGGGCTTCTCTTTTGCCATGCGAAGCAGAGCCGACAAATCTCGAGGAAAACCGAAGCAGTTCTCGATACGCGTTACTTTCGCTAGTCTAGTGGTTTTAGTATAGCTAGTCTAGTGGGTTTTATTACTGAAGATATGTACAGCTAGTCTAGTGCTTTTTGCTTTCTCTACACGTATTAAGTACATAGTGTATAGAGAAGATATTGTAATGCACCTAAAAATTCGGTACCGAGATTTCACCGGAAATACATGTTTTGAGTCCCTCTGAATAAAAAAAAGCATTTTCAGAAAAAGGTCCATGTGTGTCTGTGTGTGTGTCTGAGGACAGCATAGCTCAATAACAAAAAGATAGCTAAATACCAAAACTTGGTATTTAAGTTTGGTATCTTCCAAGGATGCGGCGAGAAGATTTTCAAGAAAATCCCCCACCCCCAACTACCCTTTACATGGAACTTTTTTCGAAAAGTTTAATTTTCTCAAAAATGTATCTAATGATTTTGACTCAAATATCGAATATTAAAGATATTTACCTGACAAATAAAATGTATATCCTGAATTTTCTGGGAATTGCCGTTGAAGACTACTTTATTCTGGATGAATTTTACGGAATTTTGCATAACTGGTAAACCGTAGAAGATAGACAAAAACTTATTTCACAAAAATGTATATCTCGTCAAAACACACAATTTATGTCCTTTACGTTTTTTTTTTTTTTTTTTTTTTTTTTTTTTTTTTTTTTTTTTTGTGGAGGTAACCGTTTCCGAGATATTCCTTGTTATTGTTTTCAATTGTGAAGTTTCTCAGACAAGAAGTGTCCGTTTTTATTTTATTCTACTCCTGGCGAAGCAAAGAAGCGATTTACAATGACAATCACATAACGACAGGTTTTAAAACATTTCACTACCACTTTAGCATAGCGCATCCCTCTAGTGCTCTTCTACTCATAAGGAACTAAGTAATAAGAACATTCTCTAATGTTTATCTCGATTAGCATGGTATAGAAAGAAGAATAATCTTTTGCAATAAGTTTGTTTGTAGAGCAGCTAGAGAAAGTCATGTGAGTGTAACACATAAGATTTTTTATTGAAGATATAGCTAGTCCAGTAGTTTTATTACTGAAGATTTGGATTCTTAATGTGCCAAATGGACACAAAATCATGTTATCCATTGCAAAAATAGATGAACGACGTTATTACTTTCCCTAACACGCGTGTATAACATAATAGTAGATAGATAATGTATTCCATCCAAAAATATGATACCGATATATGTTTTGAGACCCCCTAAATAAAAAAATTAGAAAACTGCGTGTATGTCTGTGGGCAGCATAGCTTAAAAATGAAAATTCTGTTAATTACCAAACTTGGTATTTAGGTTCAGTGGTCCTTGAAACCTTAATTTCCGATGAAATCTCGGTAGCGAATGTTGAGTGGAATACAATACCTACTATATACATTGTACATAGTGCTAGAAAAAAAAATATATATATATTATATGCAGGATGAACCACCTACAACTTGCACCACAAATATTTCGGAAATGGATAGAGCTGTTGAAGTGCGATTTTCACAGCATTAATTGGTAGCCAGGGGCTCGTGCTTTTAGCCTGTAAACGGATTTTAATAATACTAAGAATAAGTAATAACTTTAAGTACGTGAAAACCGCAGTAGCACTTGTCATTTCCGAAATATTTGCTGTGCAAGTTTTAGATGATTCGTCGTGTATACCAGGTGGCCCAATAGCGCCGTATTTTTGCCCCTCGTCTCTCACCTAGAGAGCCCGGGTTCGATCCCAAGCGACCACATGTGAGATTTGTGGTGGACAAACGCCGTTTCTCCGGGTTCTCCGGTTTACCCCACCATCTTTATTCCATGTATCACCAGTGTCATCGCCTGCGGTTCCACAAATAGTAAAAGCGGGCGTTGAACACTATCCAGAAAAAAAAAAGCGTCGTATTTCGCTTGTGCGGATAACAGTCTGGCTGCAGCTAGCGGACCGACAGGTTGTTTGTCCGCTGTGTTGCCCGTAATCGAACGACGTTAAGGAGCGTCAAATAGATTGTTCTGTGTGAGTCTACAAGGAAAGAATTTCTACTGATGGAGGCAATACGCCGGCAAAATACGCTGCAAATCTCATTTCGAGGAGCTGAACGTCGACCCAGCGCGATGGAAGTGCATGACTGGATTCACGACTACATGAAAATACCACCTGATCAGGTAGATACACTACAGTTTCATTCTAGAGAAAAATCAGTTTTTATAAAATTTATATCTGTAACACACTATGAAAGATATTTACTGCAATTTCAAGGGGCGGCAAAGTTTAGTTATGAAAATGGTGAAATACTAACGGTAAATATTGGGCCCGCTGACTGCCGCATTGTAAATGTCCGGGTTTTCAATTTAGTGCCTGAGATCACTCACACGTTTCTGGAACAGAAACTTTCACAATATGGGAAATTACTAGAGGTTCAAGAAGAACAATGGAACGCAGGTTATAAGTACCCCGTCAAGTCTGGAGTTCGTTCTGTACGAATGGAATTAAAAAAGGAAATTCCATCTACAGTAGTAGTGTGTGGGTTTCCTGTTGGTGTGACTTATCTAGGACAACCGCAAACTTGCTATGTGTGTGGGGAAGCTTCTCATTTTCGCTCACACTGTCCATACAAAAAGTCTGTACTGCCTGTCTCTGTCTCGCGCAGGGCTGTGTTACTCAGCGATGTAGTGAGAGGTCAAGTTAGCGCTCGGGCCGAAGAGGAATGTAAACAAACAGTAGGTGCGTCAAATGGGCCCGCTACTGAAGCTAGTGAAATAGAGCCTGTTTGTAACGTCAAACCTACAGGGGAAGTCTACCCGAATACCAGCTGTATGCGTGACGATTTGGCGGTGCAGGAGACTTCTGTGTCCGCACCGGTAGCTGTCAATACTCCCTCAGAAGTAGCAGAAATGGGTGTCTCATCCCCTACACTATCTTCTGTTGTTGTGGTGCCTAATAGTGGTGACCAGTACATGGTTGGCCCCTGCGATACACCAAGCACTGTAATAATTGAACACCAGAAATGGAGTGAGATGGATTCCGACGAACCTGTGCCGGTTAGGAGAGAACGCCCGCTGTCTGTTAGTGAGGAGGAAGGCACCGAAGAAACGGAGACTAACATCGCGTGGGAGACCGTGAGAGACCCTCGACTCAGGAAACACTTGCCTTCTCGGTCTGGAAGCCTACCGAAAAAGTTTCCACGGGTATCACGAACACATATTCATGCCGTTGAAAATGACTAGATACATCTTGGACGGTGACCTGCTCTGGTTTACTTCTGGCCTTGTCTTAATGGTTGTCTTACGTACCTTTGCCACTGTTAACATCAACTCCCTACGCTGCACTGCCAAACAGGCTCTTTTACGTGATTTTGTGCGGACTCATGATTTAGATATAGTTTTCCTCCAAGAAGTTAACATAACCGACTTTGGCTTTATGGGTCCACAGTACAGTTGTGTGGTGAATGTTGGAGAAAATATGCGTGGTACTGCTATTTTGTACAGAGCAGGTTTGACGTTTGCCGAGATAGAGATGCATCCTAGTGGTCGTGTTATAAGTGCTAGAATGGACAACATGCTGCTGCTTAACCTGTACCTGCCTTCAGGGAGTGATAGGCGCCATGAGCGAGAAGAATTTATAACAAACATTCTGCCCTATTATTTGAGATGGAATTATGCCCTGCTTTTGGTAGGTGGCGACTTCAATTGCGTGCTACATGCTAAGGATCAGCGTCCTGGTTATAACAAGTCTTTGGCATTGGATCAGCTGGTAACCGGGCTACGTCTTTGTGATGTTTGGGAACATATGAACGCTACGTCTGTAGAATTTACTTACTGTCGAGCGAACTGTGCCTCAAGAATAGATCGTTTCTATTTAAGCGCTCAGTTCAACTCTCTGATTCACACAGTGCGAGTTTTACCTGTTGCCTTTACTGACCACCATGCTGTCAAACTGCAATTAATCGCTGAGAGTCGCATTCCGCTATATGGCAGAGGTTATTGGAAATTAAACGAAGCTTTATTACATGACAACATTATTGCTGCTGACTTTGCCAAGTTGTGGCAAAGTCTTCAGGGTAAAGCTCGACGCTCCCCGCTGTCAGTGGTGGAGAAATGGCGACGTATATTTAAGCCTGGTATTACGACCTTCTTCAAGATCAAAGGTCGTGAGAGGGCAATTGAACGACGGCACACCTTCGACTTTTACCAAGAAGCATTAATGGGTCTTCTCTCTAGACAACAGAGTGGTCAAGACGTAACCCATCGCCTTCGAGCTGTGAAGCGGAAGCTCGTGGACATACAGCAACATTTTCTGGCGGGAACTATGACCCGTTCGCGAACTCATGACTCCGTCGTGGCACAGGAGAAAGCTTCATTGTTTCATACCATTAAGGAGAAGTGCGCTGGTAGTGGTCGTTACACCCATGCTCTTCTGACACCGGTAGGCACCAAGGTCACCTCTGTGCCTCAAATCCTACAGACTATCCATACATCTTATAGCACCATGTTTGACACCACTGACCTACGCAATGACGCCATGGAGAAGCTCTTCCAATATGTTGACACCGGTATAACTGTCGAGGAACAGCGTTCCTTGGAGCAGCGATATTCTGCCACCGAGATTCTGCAAACCATTAATTCCGCTAGCCTCCATTCCTGCCCAGGAGAAGATGGCCTGGCATATTCCTTCTACAAGACCTTTTGGAGTATAATCAAAGCAGAAGTTGTAGAGTTGGTAAATGCGATCCTTATTGGATCGAACTGTTGCCCTGAATTCGCAGATGGCATCGTCATCTTAATCCCAAAGAAAAGGTCTCCAATGAGTGTCTGGGACTATAGACCCATAAAACTTTTAAACACCGACTACAAAATTGTGATGAAAGTACTTGCATCCAGATTAAGGGTTATTCTACCTAAAATTATAACCTCCGGACAAACATGTGGCATCCCGGGCAGGACCATAATTGACAACCTTCTGGTCCTCCGAGATACAATTCTCCATTATGAACGGAATCCGTCGGAGGCTGCTGCGTTGGTCAGTCTGGATTTTGATAAAGCCTTTGATAGAGTTGGCCATGCTTATATGTTTAAAGTGCTTCAGAAATTCAAACTTCCACCGTTGCTAATATCTGCAATCAGAACCGTCTACAGTGGGATGTCTTCGAAGGTGCAAGTCAATGGATACTTCAGTAAGCCTATAAAGCTTACTAACTCTGTACGCCAGGGTTGTCCACTATCAATGATTCTCTTCTCCCTTTCTTTAGAACCCTTTCTTCGCTATCTTCAAGCTAAGTTGACTGGGACTGTCACTCCAGCTCGATTATTTTGTGCCAGAGCTTATGCTGATGACGTCACGCTGCTCATCCGTAGGCGCGAGGCCTTACCCTTGGTACATACCGCCATCACACTTTATGAGAAAGCTTCTAATGCCAAAATGAACACCGCGAAGTCGCAACTGCTCCCTCTTGGATCGTGGCCGACTGATCACACATTGCTCGATATCACGATACAATATAGTGTCAAGATTCTCGGCATCTTCTTCTCCAAGCCGTTTACATCGATGATTGCTCGCAACTGGGATCAGAAAATAAATTTGATTAGGCTGAATACCACTGCACATCTTGGCCGAAACTTGAATCTTCTACAGAAAGTGTGGCACATCAATCAGTTTGTTCTGGCAAAATTATGGTATATGGCGCAGATACTACCAATGCCTGAAAAACACGTCTCCCGAATTGAGCGACTTATTGGATACTATTTATGGAGAGCACAGCCCTTTCGTATAGCTAAAACCCAATTGTGGCGAAAACGTAACGAAGGCGGCTTAGGTTTAATTGCAGTGGGACCTAAGAGTAAAGCGCTTCTTGTTAAATCTATTATACTTGCCACTAGGGGATATGGAGAGGAACAAGAAATAGCATTTTGGGAACCCTTCAAGAATTCTCTTGGAACTCCAGTTCGGGCTGCTCCTGCGGGTTTTAAGAGAGCACTCCATGTTTTGGATGGCATTGATGTCGATGTCCTACCTCAGCAACCTAGAGGACTATCAACTGAGCTATACAAGCTTTTCCTACAGCGGCTGCTTGCACCAATTCATGTGGAGGATAGGATGCCCAACAGACCCTGGTGTCAGGTATGGCGGAACATCCATTTGCGCAACTTATCTACGGAGTGGACTACATGCGCATATTTGGTCATCAATGATGTTGTGGCTACAGAGGATAAAAAATTCCGATACAACATGGTGAGGACCCCCACATGCAACATTTGCGGTGTGCGGGATACTCTACGCCATCGTTTTGTTACCTGCACAACAGCACGACAGATTTGGCACTGGGTTGTTTCGCAATTGCACCGTCTTGCTCCTTCGCAAAATCCAAACGATTATGCTCGCACATTACTACAACTAGAGACTCGAAGTACTACCGACCGCTTCGCACAGGTGTGGCTCGCACTTGGCTTTCAGCATTATATGCTGTCTGAAACGCATCCCAGCGTCGACGGTTTACGCTGTCATCTTAGAGCAGCAAGAGAAGATCTGCAAAAACATAAGCGTCTTTCACGGCAGTCGGCAACAGCTTTTGCCTTGCTCATTCTATAGCACTTACAACACCTTATGTTGTTACCATCTTCCTGCACATGTTTAATTTAAACGCACAGACAACATTGTTCATAACTATATATATAAAAAATTGTGAACTGATATAATGTATTATAATATAACTTATAACTTTTGTAATTGAATTGAATAAATAAATAATTTAAAAAAAAAAAAAAAAAAAAAAAAAAAAAGATAACCATTCGTTCGTTATAAAATTGCAGAACTCCACGGGGTAAATCCAAGCATATGCCAGTCAGCTGCGTTAGCGAGAGCAATTTAACCCTGTAGAATTAAATCAAAACATTAAGATAACAAAAACCATGCATCAGAGCACGTAGTGTTTCACTGAATTATTATTATTATTATTATTATTATTATTATTATTATTATTTGCATGCTATTTATTATGAATATTTCAAGTTTCATTTTTATTTTGTCAAGCAAAGTAACAATGATGATAATAATAGTAATAGTAATAATAATAATAATTAATTAATTAGTAACAGTGAAACACTACGTGTACGGTTTTTCTTATGGCGTGTTAATGTTTTTATTTAACCCTTGTGTATATCTAGTCTCTAATGCTAAATAAGAACAGTGTATTACGCAATTACAAGACTAGTTAATGGCGGATATTGATAGGTGACATAGAGTTTATAATTACTTGTGAGTCTAAAAGTTGGCTTTATTCTCAAAAAAATAAAGGCTCTGTAATTGAAATGGAAATCATGTTAGCTTTCTTATGTGTTGGAAGTTTTATTCAAGCATATCATCACGGACTTTAGTACAAGCCTATTGATGTCCTTCGCCGTTTTCGCTGATATCCAAAAGGAAAACGAAGGTTGCTCTCGCTTACAACGCCACGAAAGTCGTTTTCGCTAACGCCTCTGACTGATGTATGCTCGAATTTACCCCGTGGTGTTCTGTAATTTTTTGACGCACGAAGGATTATCTGCACGCACGAAAACGGCGCTATTGGACCACATGGTTTATGTCATATGCCATAATTATTGTGTTTTTTAACGAGATCTACACTTTTGTGTCTTGTCAATCGCTTAGGGTTTATCAGTTATGCAAAAATCATACAAAATGAAGAAGTCTTCAGGGGCTATTCCCAGAGAATTCACGATATACATTTCACTGAAAATGCCTTAAACATGCGGCATTCTAATAAAAAAGTGTACGGCCAATTTTGAAGAAATCAATATTTTCTAAAAAGTGTTCATCAATTGAGGGTGGGGAGAATTTTCCTGAAAATCTTCATGTCGCATCCTTGGAAGATGCTGAAATTAAATACTAAGTGTGACATTTAACACTTCGTTTTCAAGTTACGTTATTCACACACACAGAAATGTTTATCTAAAAATTGTTTTTCTTTTTAATTCAGGGAGTTCCAAAGTTCTGATGAACTCAATATCTAATTGTTGGATGGAATACAGCACCTTCTGTACCACAAGACACAAGAGGTTTAGCTGTTGGTCATAAAAAGTGTTTAAACAAAAATAATTTGGCAATACGGATATAGTAATTTACAAAACAAATAAATATACACTTAAGGATGGTGATGTAGGTGCGCGTGTACTTGCACTTAGGATCTCCAAGGAGTAATTAACAAATGCACACCAGCACAGATGTAAGTAAAGCATTTGTTTCTTCACATTCGTACAGTGAAAGCAGACTGAACCAGAACTGTTCATTGTGCTAACAATTGTTTATATATTGTTTAGAGGTGCGTCCCTTCTGCGGTCAGGTGCTACTCTTTCTGCAGCATAGCTGGCTTTGACTAGGTTGCATCCTTCGCTAGACAATGCTGGACAACTTGAATGTGGGCAATGCCGTCTTAAAATCATTTGAGATCTCCTTGTTTACCGGGAAAAATACAAGTCATTGGGTTAAATTTCGTGCCGGCATGCTGTCAATGTGACTATTACTAGTAAGAGCAATTGGACAGAAGCCGGAAAATCCGTGGTTTAAAACCCGGTTATGGCAGTGGATTTTTCAGTTTTATTCTACTCTTCCAAATATGCCATTTATATATATATATATATATATATATATATATATATGTGTGTGTGTGTTATTTGTAAATAAGCTTATTGAGAAAGAAAATCCTACGTTCCTCAAAAATAGTCTTCAGTTTTATATACTGAAGCTTATCAAAATTTCGAAAACAAGTTATTTCACTTAATAATGCAGTTTTCACCTATCTCTTATAATTTACCATTTACAGAAAAGGCAGTGAAAATTAAGGAAGCGCTATAACCTGTTTATTCAAAATGGGCATTATTAGTCTGATCTCTAATATCTAATTGACATTTTAATCTAAAGTGTTAGACCATTTGTGAAACAATTGTAAAAAATAAGGAGACATTTTCCATTCAAGCTTTGTTTGGGGCGACGAAATTTAATAAAAAAACCTTTGTCTTGTATCTTTAACTGGATTAGGTGTTACAGATAACCTTATGAAAACATGTAGTTTTAGCCCCCCCCCCCCTCTCTCTCTCTCTCTCTCTCTCTCTCTCTCTCAAGTCTCGCATCCAAGCATGCGCGGGAAAATTCTAAAATATTAGGGTGTTTACTGAGTTTAAAATACCTAAAAGGTTGTATTTGGGGTAGTCTCCAAAGAAAATTTTGAGTGGCATATAATAATTCTATTTACCATATATAAGCATTATAGAAAGTAAGTACTTTTAAACAAAAGCATATTGTTTCATGCATTTCTGCTCTCCTATCTATTGTTTGTTTCTCATTTTTACCGCAGATGTTAATAAATATTAATGATATATACATATGTATACACATATATATATATATATATATATATATATATATATATATATATAATACATATATTTAATGTTTGATTTTAGCATTCTTTACTGATATTTGTTAACATTTTAATGCACCTTTTAAATATTCTTTCTGCGCAAGCAGCCATCTCACTTGCAACACTACCAGGTGTAACTACTATACGTATACCTTTTCTTGGGCGCTAATTTCACGGGGAAGCGAGGGCCTGGGAGAAGCCAATCGCATGTCTTTCCGCAGTGTTGTCAACCAAAGAAAGTATCTTAGTATTGAAGCCACCAGAATCAGCTGTGTCTCAATATTGCTGCTCTGCTTCCATAACCTTCCGAATGAAGGCTAGGGAATCGAGCAATCAAGGAATGTGGCGCAGGGGATCGTGGGTTCGAGTCCCGCCTATGGGTGTTTATATGTGTGTGTATCGGAAGAAAGCAGAAAACTGTAATTAAAACAGAAAACAAAAGTAAATGTTAGGAAAATAGAAACAGCGTGGGCGGGGGGGGGCGCATTGGTCATCAGTTCGCAGAGGCTAGCAAGTCCACCTTAACATTATAGCTGATTGTGGTTAATTTTACTTTCGCGGAAACAGGTCTATTATTTACTATCTTCAAAAGAATGCACGTGCGTTAAGTCCTTTGAAGAAACTTGGAAATGAAAATACAAATTAATTATGTATTCACAGACACCCACACACAAACACAGACTTCTTTTTCATTTTTATTAAATAATTGCAACCCTAAGACGTTTTTTTTTTTTTTCCAGTGAAATCACAGTATCAAGTTTTTGGTGGAATGCAATACCTTCTCTACCTATGCACTATGTAGAGAAAGTAAAAATATGACATGTTCGGATGACTTTCTAACAAAATATTCTTAACACAGCTACTCTTTTGCCTACTTCATGCTAATCACGATAAACATTAGTATACACGGTCTAATTACTTAAGTTTCGTGTAAGTAGAAAGGAAACAATTGCCGACCTCGGTGCTGTAGTGGTTACCTCTTGACCCAGTGTCGCGGGTTCAAACCTATCCTTAACATGGCTTCCTACGGAAGGGAGGTAAAGCCCTTGGTCCCGTATCGTAGATTTACGGCATGTAAAGGAGCTTCAGTCCTAATAAAGAGGCCTTTGAGTAAAATTAAACGATCTTTTTCGCCCAACATAGAATGGGACACTTAGAACACAGTACTTAAAGAGCTCCACTTATTTATTTTTAGGGAAATAATGGAACACAGTAGGATAAAGCGATTGTCAAATCTTTTAAAAGCTGGTTGCTATGTATTTGAAATCCGTTCCCTTTTGCACGTTAGCAGTTGTCAAATTCTGGTATGAAGAAACGTTAAATATTTTAAAATTGAAACCAATAACAAAGATTATCTCGTCAACTCCACAAAAATTGTATATGACCTGAATTCGTGTGCTTTAGCGAGCTCTACATGTTTATGTAGTAACCTTTTTGTCTATCTCTTACGGTTTATTAGATATGCCAAAAATAATTCATAATGAAGAGAACTTCAGAAACTATTCCCAGAAAATTCAAGATTTATATTTTGTTTCTCATATATTTAATATATGGTATTTTAACAAAATCGTTTTCGAACTTTATGGGTAGTTTGGGATGGGAATATTTTCTTGAAAATTTTCATCCCACATTCTTGGAAAACGATGAACTTAAATGCCAAGTTTGGTGTCTAACCGATATTTCTTATCGTGTTCATGGACACACGCACGCTTTTTTTTTTTTTTTAGTTATTCTTGGGACCCTAAAACGTGTATTTCCAGTGAAATTCCGGAATCAAATGTTTTAATGGAATGCAATACCTTCTCTACCTATGTGTTAAATAGAGAAAGTAAAAATGAGGCTTATATCTCCTATCTCCAGCAGTGACTATAATTAGCACATTTTCTTCCGAAACAGACACCGCAGTTCGACTGGAAGGTGTACATAATTTACAATGGCAGCATTGGAAAGCATTCGCCTCATTTAATATTAAATGTACACCCTAAATTAGTTGCACAAGAATCTTATTCCACTGCATTGCTTAAAACCATACTAAGTGTTGAGCACTTATAGGTGTACAGGTTTAACTTTGTTGGAAAGTGATTTCTCGGAAAAATCTGAGTCAGCTGTGACATTTGATGCTTAACGTTGTTAATGTCTCAGTTGTTTACTGCGGCGCTAGGATAAGTCTCAGATCCAAGATTCATATTCTTAATATGGCAATGAATTTTTACTTTCTCTATACGTACTATGTACATAGTGTATAGAGAAGGTATTGTGTTGCACCCAAAAATTCGATACTGAGATTTCACCGGAAATATATTTTTTGAGACCCCCTGAATCCAAAAAAAAAAGCATTTTTAGAAAAATGTCCGTGTGTCTGTCTGTGTGTATGTCTGTGTGTGTCTGTGGACAGCATGCCTCAAAAATGGAAATACCGTTAAAAACCAAACTTGGAATTTAAGTTTGGTATCTTCCAAGGATGCGACACGAAGATTTTCAAGAAAATCCTCCAACCACAAACAATCCTTAACATGGAAAAAAATTTTAAAATTTTGATTTTCTTAAAAATGGCTCTAACGATTTTGATTAAAATCTCGTATATTTAAGATATTTACTTGACAAATAAAACGTATATCTTTAATTTTCTGGGAATAGCCTCTGAAGATTACTTTATTCTGGATGAATTTTACTGATTTTTGCATAACTGCTAAATCATAAAAGATGGACAAAAACTTACCACACAGAAAATGTAGAGCACATTAAAACACACAATTTATGTTATATACATTTTTTTCGTGGAGTTGGTCGTTTTTGAGATATTCCTTGTTTTTATTTTCAGCTTTAAAAAAACTTATACTTTTCTCATACACAAATTTGTTAGCTCCTGTCCATACAAACAAAGGAACTACAGTCACATAGCAACCAACTTTTGTCTATCAATTTAACCTATGTTACTCCCTTATTTCGCTTCTGCTTACAAGAAAGCAAGTAATAAGACTATTTCTGCTAATGTTTTCTCAATTAGCATGAAGTAAATAGAAGCCTAAGCTTTTTAACAATAATTTGTTTCAGAGATGTAGAGAAAGTCATGTGAATGGAACACATCAGATTTTTCAACTTGATTTTCCCTTTCTAACTTTATCTACACGCGGCCCGTGTGAAAGAATAATTAATTAACAGTATTGACCGAATAGTGGTTAACTATGAAGAGGTGACTTGGCCAGCAGCTGAAGGACAGGTTCCTGCATCCTATAAGCCGTAGCCAAAAGGAATTCAATGGACTGTAAGTCGTTATTGGGTATGTTATACCCAAATACATTTTTGAGGCTGAAATGCTATTTCGTCTTAGGAGAATGATAGTAAGGAAAGAGAAAATATTGAAGACAGCAACCAAACCATAAAGTAGAACGACAAAATAATGATTATATATGCATAATTTAACAAAATAATTTGTCACGTTCATTTGGCTATGTCTACGCTGCCGTTTACGTGTGTATAGTCTCTACTAATTGTCCTTACTAATGGTAATGCTTCTGTTTCAAATTAATGACGTAAAAGTTTGCAGATATACATTACACATTTCGTTATGGGTGTAAAGTGGATACAGGAAACTGAAGCGACAGTCAAATGTTTAAAAGTGAGTTCTCATATATTGGGCAAGATATTCCATGCCAGACACAATTGATAGTCATAGCACATGAACAAAATGACAAAAGTATTGCAACATTCAAACCAATAATAACGGATATCCTGAAAATGATTGATGCCACCTCAGAAAGTTGATACAACTTATTTAATGTGATATCTCCTCTTATCATCTATACAAAATGACACAATTCATTCCAGATGAACTGGAGAGGACTTCATGGGTTGTTTACAGAAAATTCAAATATATATTTTGGTGTGGAAGATATTGTTGAAAATCATGACGCATCTTTGATAGATACTTCGCTAAGTTTGGTATTTATCCGACGTTTAGTTTTTGGTGGTGCTGTTCACATACACATGCGGACCTTTTCTAAATATATTTTTATTTAGGGGACTCAAAGCATGTATTTCCGGTGAAATCTTGATATCAAAGTCCTCTGTTGAAGAAAATACTTACTTCCACTACTATTTAGGTACGTGGTAAAAAAAAGTAAATATTAAGGCACTTTGGAAATGCTAACTTCTTTTAATATATACTAAAACGTATTCACAGAGTTCGTTCTTGTAAAACTGTCTGATTACTATATTTCTCTTTCAGAGATATTTTTAATTCTTTCTTTTAATTTTGTTCTACACCTATGCTAGCATTCTGGAAACAATTGAACACTGAAATATTATTTAAAGTGTATTATTAACAAAAGTAAATGGAATGCCACATTTTAGAGCTGTTATTTCTAAGTACATAGTTGAACTCCTATCCTTTCGTTTCATGCAAATTCTTGTAACTGCACATTCTGAAGCTACCAAAGCTGATTTATCACTGAAGAAGATGAACTAATGTAGTGCTCCTTTATTGACTTTCAGGAGGCGAGAGATGTCAAGCGATAGAGGAGAGAACGGGGCGGTTCTGGAGTCGTCATATCCAGTCCCGCCGACGGAATACGGTGAACAATGATGGAAGTAGCGCTACCCATGGCGGCGACGGCCAACATGGATTGTTACGAAGACATGTTCAAGGAGATCACAAGAAAGCTATACGGAGAGGAAGGGTTGCCCGACGGGAACGGAGAATCTGGGGGAGGAGGAAGTGGGAGTAACGCAAGCGGGGGAGGTGCGGCCGGGGGCGAGGGAGGCGGGGGACTGGCATCAAGCATGCGCGCGGCAGCCGCGGCCGCAGCAGCCGCCGGTCTGAGTGCGGGTGTAGGTGTGATGCCGGACTACGACGGGGAAGGTAATGGAGGTAGCGGGTTCAAACCCGAGGAAGGGCACCATCATCACGCGCATCATGGTGGCGCTCTAACAGCATTCGGACTGGCGGCCCTAATGCAAAACGGTTTTCCCCCGCCTCCGGGAATGCTGAGTGCCCACCACCATTTCCAGAGAGGCGGTGGTGGTGGCGGAGGCGGTGGCGTGGGAGTACTGAATCACCATCCTCACCATCACCATCCCATGCCAGTTCCTCACAATCCGACGGCAGCTGAGGACAAGTGGATACCGAGTGAAGAAGCCCTTCAGTGGACCAGCTCCAAGATTGCGAGTTACAACCCAGCTCAGAAGCTGTTCCGTTGTGCGGAGTGCGAGTGTGTGGGGTTCCTCTCGAGAGTGGCCGAACACTGGTTGGGCACACATGCGAACCTCCGTGTCTTCCAGTGTCCTCAATGTCCTTACTCGAGTGCCTGGGCGCGGTGCGTCAGAATGCATCTCACGAGGCAGCATAACGTGACCGAACCTCCAGTGGACGGCGGATCGGCGCTATATAAAGAGAATCCAGTCCTCGAAGAAGTAACAAAATACCTCCAGAGACTCAAAACAAAAGTAGAAACTTCTGGTCCTTCTAACAACCATTCTGTTAACTCATCCTCCCCACCCACGGGCAACATCATTCCCAAGCAGGAGTACCAACATCCACCTCAGCAACAGCAGCAGCATCATCACCAACAGCAACAACAACAGCAACAACAGGGTGGCAGGCCAACTGGGTCTAGCGAAAACAGTAGCAATACAAAACGTTATTGTTGTACTTTCTGTCCGTATGCAACTGATCGTCGTGATTTGTTCACACGACATGAAAACATCCACAGAGAGGAAAAACCTTTTCAATGCTATGTGTGTCAAAAACAGTTCAATCGTGCAGATCATGTCAAGAAACATTTCTTACGTATGCACAGAGACTATCCTTATGATTTGAATAGGATTCGGCGCCAGCCACCCAAGAATGCAAGTGGTATGTCATATTATCACAAATATAACAATAATAACCCAGCTCAAGGGACCAACAATAACAACAACCAGCCAGGTATAATGGCACCACAGATACATCAAGTTCATCATCATAACCTCAATATACCCAGTGGCTTTTCAACCATGGGGCTGCGAACCAATCCTCCACCACCGCCCATTGCACCACCACCACCTCCACCTGCATCAATCATTAAACCAAAGCTCCAAATTCCACCACCACCACCTCCACAGCAATTCAATGGATGTAACGCCAAGTCTCATGGTAGCAAGACCAAGAAGAAGGGCGAGAAAAGATATTCTTGTTGTTACTGTGCTTGGTCAGGAGTTGACAACTGGTGTCTGAAACGACATCTCAACACTCACCTAAAACCTTTTGTTTGCATTCTGTGTGACTACAAGGCTGCACGGTCAGAAAGGCTGGCCACACATGTCCTCAAGGTTCACAACAAGAGGGCATGTGGGAGGTGCTCCTTCCTGGCAGATGACCAGGCTCAGCTCAGCGCTCACCTACAAGAGCACCAGTAAGTACCTACCGTGAGTGTGTGAAGCGACAGAACTTCTTCCGTCCGAACTTGCTTAACCCTGACACCTATTTCTCATATTAACACAAGTGCTTGTGTGTTCTTTGTGAAGAAACTTCTAGTTTTTAAACCATTCCTAACCGCTGTCCTCCTTTGTTTTTTCTTTTCAATATTTGCAGTCCATTGGAGCATAGGAATAACCGCTCCTCCAACAACGTCCTTCGAAATGTTGGCTTCACAAGCCATCCACCGCCCATGTCAAGCTCATTTGGGTAAGAAAAGACTACTTCCATTTTTGTGGAATCGTATGTAGCATGAACAGTGTACTAACATTGCTAAGAACTGCATGGTGTCCCTCTGTAAAATACTACATTGTATTATATCCCAAAGACAAATAGGAGCAGGGCTATGTGCTTTGTGAAAATTTCAAAAAATACTTAATCCATAGGCGAGTTAATGTGCAGTGCAGTTTTTGTTGTTTTCTGCGGTATCTTTAAATATCCAAAAGTCTTGAAATGTTAACATACAATAGTTCCAAATTAATTGACATGCCTATTTTGTTACTGAAATGTGAAATGCATGTTATTTTTACAAAAATATTACGAAAAATAAATACAGATTTGGCTATATTATTATTATCAGGTAAGCCTTCTGGAGGGCTTTGGTTTTTAAAATGAGCTTTAATTGTTTTAAGTATTTTTAGCTATTAATTCTTTGATTTTTTCATACCTAGATTCAAAAGCATTAAATTTCTTATGTTGAATATCATTTTCCTTAAATTGACAGCTTTTTATTTAACCTGCCTCTTCCTACCAGAAAAAATTAATAAAATGTTCGAAAGATTGTTGTATAACATCTTTTTGAAAAGTCATCAAGTTCTGTGATTTGGAAGCAAATGAGCTAATAAAATGGAATTAAATGGGAAACAGAAACCAGATGCTACAGTAGTCATTTTAAATATATCTACCTACTTCAAATATTACTTCTTAAATTGAAAATTTTCCATTTATTCTCAAATTCTCCATAAGGACATATTTCATTACCTTTGTGTACAAAGCCTCTCAATTTTAGTCACTCTATGCTGAAAGGAAGTTATTTTTATGTATTATGCCTTTAAAGAATAATGTTTTAGAAGTAGTAATATAGCTCAGTTGATATACTAATGTCACTGTGATTGAAATTCTAATGATATATCTTTGTTTTTTTATTTGCAGGTATTTTAGTACTAAGAATAAAAATGCTACGCACTTAGCAGCATTTCCATGAACTTAATTTTTAAGATTTTCTAGCCATTTTATCTACTACTTAGCTTCCCAAAGTCAATTCACAAGCACCTCTTTGTTATATGCTTTGTTTTGAATGTTTATTAATGAAGTGTCATCATTATTTGACAACTTAATATAAGTTTGTTGCAAAATGTAACTTATTTAGAAAGCTAAGGTTTAAAACTGAAAGAAGGTTCATTAAAAACTGCTATAAATAGTACAGGGTTGCATATTTGTAATAGCCTCATTAGGGAGGACATTGTATTAATTGGTTGATGTAGTCCCCTGCCTGTTGCAGGTCCCAGGGCAATACCAGCAACGGCCACCATCACAACATCAACACCCAACACCATCACCCACAGCCACAACCAGAGCAGCAGCAACACCAACAGCAGCACATGGTGAAGGAAGCTATGTTGCAGACCAATCGTCTAGGGCTGTCTCCTGTCTCCCACCAACAGGAGTACCACCATAACGATCAGTATATGCGACCAAACAAACAGCATTATGGGGCTGCACGATTATTCCACTACATGGAGGCATCTGATAATTCAGATCTTGAGGATGATTATGATGACTCCCTGGCTGGACAGCGAGAAGTAAAGGAGGAGGTAGATGCAAGGATGCCTGATGAAGAAGAGGAGCCACCTCCTTTCCTCTGCCGTGAGTGTGGGTGTGAATTTGTGGACGACACTTCGCTTGAGACACACAACGAATATGCACATAACCCTGTTAAAAGTCCATCTAGTGGGGGCAAGTCCCTTCCTTACCATTGCAGTGTCTGTGGACATAGTTCGGCCTCACAAATGGCAATGATGGAGCACATTCGAAGTCATGTGGCTGGTCTTGTTGTCCATTGCCGTGCAGAAAGCTGTGATTTCTCCACAGCATTGGGTGGGGATGCTCTACAAGAACATGTCACAATGCTGCATAGGGATGAGGGAGTGCCACGGTGTCCCCACTGTGGCTTGGGCTTTGATACGGGTGATGTTGCACAGAGACATGGGGGTGAGCACCATGAGACACAGTGCTCCATGTGCAGGGCTATCTTCAGAAAACACTTTGCAGTAAACAGCAACCAAGTGATGCTGTCAATGATCAAGAATAATGCTTTCATTAATGGGAGGTATAGTAATAGCATTGTACCTGATTCAAACATGAACCATTCTGCCTTGCTTCAGAGGGCAGAAGGCAGCAGTCGTGAGGATCGCCGAGTGACAGCAGAGGCAGCCACAAAGCGCTCCAGAAAACAGAGTCAGCCAAGAAGGGTGATTCCAGATGGTCTTGGAGGGACTGAAGCAGAAATCCGGGTCCTGCGTCATACCAGGTACATTGATGGGCAGCAGCTGAAGAGGAGGCGGCGTAAACATCATTCCAATCAATTTGGAAGCAGTGCAACAGCAATGGCTCAACTCAGGGACAAATACACAGAACTACTTTTACTTCGGAGGGGACGGAGGTGCAATTGGTGCCATGGCAAACAACAGGATATGTTTCCTTATCACACTCCTGTTAGCCTGGCATTACATAGGCTGTGGAGACATGTGCGCCTTAAATTTCAGTGTGAGCACTGTAACCATGGTTACAGGCATCGATATCAAGTCATACTCCATGGTAGTAGAGAGCATATCTCTGATAAGCAGTATTCCCCACCATCCGAACCAATCACAGTGCCTAAAGAACAGACAACATCAGAAAATTCACCAATAGAATCTACTTTCTCAAGTATCAATGTACCTGATTTACTTACTAACTCTACAACCCCACCTGTAAATAGCTCATCATCTCCCAAGGACCTACGCTTGGATGATTCAACCATGTTAAATACTCCTTTGCCTGCACCACTGCCCCCTACTTCTTCACCTCCATCTTGAAATTCATTTTCTTTCTAGTTTACATTTCAATTCTTTCTATTGATAATAGATGTATATTAAAACACAGTACTGTATTATGTGTCACTGATTACTACTCATGTCTTGTAGATTTTTAAATACTGTTCTTAACATAAAAATGAAATAATTACTGTTATTCTGATAGAAAGTGGTAACTAAATAAGTTAGCCCATGTTGAAAAATGTTCCCATTATTTCACAAGTAAAATTTCAGGTGTCAATATGTTAAACACATTTGGTATTCCTGAGTAATGGTAAAATCTCAGAAAAATGTTAATGCTTGGAGTTATATGAAATGGCTTCATTATACAATAATGCAAAATGTGTTGATTGAAATCTTTAGCTAACAACTCTATCTATAAAATACAAATTTAAAATGGAAGTTGCTATAAATTTGCTTCTTGACGATATTTGCTTCTTGACGATATTTCTTATGGAAAAATAACAAATACCCCAACTTGCTGGAGTTATCAAATCAAATGTTTAGGAATTATGTTTAATTCAAAAATATTTAGAGAAAACACATTCAAAAACCTTGTATTCGTTAACTTTATTTCAGTTCGCTTCTGTTTTGTTTTCTTTCATAAGAGAGGCATTCATTGTTTTCTTATTGATATTATTTGTGGTATAATCTGTTGTAACAGGATTTGATCATTCTTTCTTTGTTCCAATAATAACTTTTGACATGTTCCTTAACAAAATGCTTCATAAGGTACTTAAAGACTTCACCATTTACATAAAAAAACTTCTTAGCATCTTGCACAGTTGCTAATCTGTATTGAATGTATGTGGTTTTTAAAATAATCAGGAGTAAATGCCAATGATATACAAAATGATATTATTTAGAAATTTTAATATAGTTTGATATTTAAGGAACTTCTATTTCAATGTAGCAATGTTTTAAACATTCCATCTTCATAAAGAAGGACAACACGTTCTGATTTCTAAACAATGATATGAAGAATTTAAGAGATTTCTTTTTTAATACACAGGTTCATTTCTGGATTAAGGTATATGTTTAACAATATTGCATGATTCTGTTCTAATAATGTAGAAATTTATTTTCAGTCATTCCTTATTTAGGGAGATATTCTTGAGCTGCTTCTTTCTTAGGTTCTCATTTATTTTGTGATATTTGTTTCTCAGTTTATGAATCATGATCACTTTTTGTATGTGGTCTTTTACCACTGAATCAGCAATGCTGTTATCAGGATCTTCAGTGGTAAAAACGTTGATTCAGCTAATATACAGTGAAATAACAAGATCGACTTAGTAATAATTTTTATTTAATTTATTATTTTACTTAATTCATTATATTTTATGCTCCGCTTGATCTTGGATCTTAACAAGAATAAGTTTCATGAGCTGTTTGTCATATCATCAAATGTAGATCTGAATATCTCCATGGCAAAGAAGGAAGTGCCTCTTTTGATAGTTTAATGAATTTTATGTTAGGATTGTGTTCCCGTTCAACAGTGAATATTTCTTTATGAATATATTTTCCCATACTGTCAATGGTATCAAATCATGAGCACCTTTTAATATATTCATTTTTTCTTCAATCTCTTGGTTCCCCGCCCCTGCAGTCACTCATTATTACTTTCTCTACATGTACTATGTTCATATTGTATAGAGAAGGTATTGTAAATTTGATGCCAAGATTTTACCGGAAATATATGTTTTGAGATCCACTAAATCCAAAAGAACATTTTTAGAAAAATGTCTGTATGTCTGTCTGTGGGCAGAATAGCTCAAAAACGAAAAGCCCATAAAATACCAAACTTGGTATTTAAGTTGAGTATCTTCCAAGGATGCGACACGAAGATTATCAAGAAAATTTTCCCACCCCTAACTACCCGTTACATGGAAAAATTTATGAAAATGTTGATTTTCTCAAAAATGGCTCACGTATATTAAATATATTTTCCTGCCAAATAAAATGTATATCTTGAATTTTCTGGGAATAGCCTCTGAAGACCTCTTTATTGTGAATGAATTTTATTGAATTTTGTATGACTGGTAATATATCAACTACTGGCCAAGTAAGAAACATATTTCAATTCCATAGCAACCATATCTTAAAACATTTAATGGCAGTTTAGCCTAGTGTATTTGCTTATTTCCCTTCTACTTATAAGGAACTAAGTAATATGACTGGTTATGTTAATGTTTATCTCATTTAGCATGAAGTAGATAGAAGAAGAAGCTTATTTACAATAATTGGTTACTGAGATGTAGGGAAAGTCATATGAATGGTGCACACAGATTTTTTGGGGGAGGTAAACCTTGAGATTGAAGAGCAAATTAATCATCCATGCTAGCCTTGATGCCTACCGTAAAATATTCATATCTTTCAGCTAAAATAAGGCCACGAAAACAATGCAAATAGTATAGATAAACCCCAAAGCGTTAACAAAATATGCTTGAGGTTAATATTTATGCTTTTCAGCCATGTAACCAAATTAAAATTATATGTAATTTACAGTAGTGTTGCTCATGAATACTTTGTGTGTTATAATGCATATTAATTAAGATTATCTTCTTAAACAATACGAGAACCAGAATTTTGTACTATCTGTATGACCCATTACTGATTATTTTGACTGATACTCATTCCTTTGTAGTATTCACTTTTTTCAGATTATATTCAACTTTAATCTTTATTTTAGAGTTAAAATTTCTTTTTTAATCCTAAATGTTATTCAGAAATAAATTGAGGAATTATTTGCATTGGAAATATTACCACAAATCATGTAATAGAATTATTTTCATCAAGAATGATATTATAAATTACTATCCTTCACTGTTTATTCTGTTAATCATAACATTTATGATTATTTGCATAACTTAACAATTTTGTTTAACATTTTCCTGGATCAGTATGAGCACGATTTAGAGTATAAAGATATTTTGCCATCTTTTAGATGTCTCCATGCCATATTAGTATAGAAAAAATGCAGTATCACAAATAAACCAATGTAGTATGACTTTTCAACCTTCACATATGTTCTGAATCATGATATGTTTTATTTGCAGAGCAACAAAAAAGACATTATTTTTAACATTTTAGAAGCATGAAAGAAAATAGATTACCATTCAAATTGATCGCTAATGGCCCTAAAAGTTAACAGGTAAAATCAAAGCATTTGTATTTATATTTCAAGAATAAAATTTTAAAGTTCTAAAATTTTACAGTTACTAAATTCATGAGAATTCATTAACTTTCATTTCAGTGAGTTCAGTGTTATGTGATACGCACACAATTATAAATCATTAATCAATCAATTTGACTGGTTAGTCCTTCTTTTATAAATGGATTAAAGTAATTAAAGTGCAATTATACTTTAATTATTTTTGTTTAACTCTTATTAAAGGAAAAGTTGGTCTCATTTGAATAGTTTCAATGTGAAAAAATAAATATAGCAGTGGAACATTACCACATCTGCAATATTTTCCCTGTCTAACTTCTTTGAGCATGTGCACTTGTGTGCATAAAAAATTCCCTTAGATTGAAATAGTGTTTTTCTCTCCGTAAGGATTCCACCTTCAGGTAATCAAACTTAGACTTCTTTCACCCAGTATCACTTCTCTGTGTGTTTGGCCTGACAAACAAACAGGGTCATAAAATCTAACCACTGCACAATTGTTGTGAAACATAGGCAGGAGTCGCACACATCTCTATGAAAGAGGTTCACTACAATAGGTTCACAAGAAAAGATTAGAAAAGATTAAACCAATAACAATGTTATTCAGCACTTTAGAGGAAGGAGTGAAGGTTTATATGCACGTGTTCAAGCTGGACAACAGCTTCAACACTTACATGAACTTACATCAGTTACTTGTAGACAAGGTTAAAGTTATTGCTGCTATCAAACAGGAATAACCAAACCAATAATAATAATTAGTGTAACATAAAAACACAAGGTTTAAGTTGTGATGTTACCCTGGCATTTGGGCCATGTTTTAGGGGAGTTAAAGTACCATGCCAAACCAGTGGCTACAATTATGCTTAGGGAAAAAGAGGTGGGACATTTGAGGAGGGTGAGGCACGATTTTATTAATACCAGCACAAATAGATCCATTCTACTGTGGATCACATTTTATGCACACAAGTATACATACTGGTAAACGTTTAGTCTGATTCCTGAAGAGCACAATATTTTTTATTATTTGCCTATAACTTATGAAATGTATTATTGGAAACCATAAAGCAATATTAATATTATCAAATGAAGAGAATACTGATCAGAACAAACTGAATTTTCTTCACTTGCAGTTATACATGAACAATTTTTGGTGAGATGGTGAATGTGACTACTCATTTGGGGATAATTTCTGGAGTTTCAATGTTTGATGTTCTGAAATTCAAGAATACCCTTTTCAAGTCTAAAACATAGAGACACGTTATAACATTGTTTATAAAACATGTTTTCAAGTACATATCTTCATACTTTTCTTTCAAGGCTATCTTCTTAATATCTGTGTATTGAAATCTATACATTAACTAAAATGCATTTTATTCCTTGGCGGATATTTTCCAAAGGCATCTAAATAGATTTTCCAGTAAAGGCTTGTAGTGAATATACAAACCTCTTAAATAGGTGGTACTGAGTGAATTTGTGCATTAAGTTCACTAGATTTATTTTGCTCTGATAGGAGCTATAGTCAGTCACTATTGCTGAAAACATTAATTCATTAACAACAAAATAATGCTTCAACATATATAATTGCTCTAGATGTAACTTTGATAACATTTGTGTATTAGAAGAAGTTGTTATGGTAAAAACTTATGCTCAATAATTTTTGGAATATCTGTTTGAAGAACATGAATACAGTAAATATTTCATCTTTTAAAAATGAAATGCATAATATGTAAGCTAGATTTGTAAGCACATCTATTTGTATTATGATGAGACCAATATACTTGTGCATTTGACTGATCACACATATTTTCTTACTTTTTTTACAAAAGTATGTAGAAAATAAGATGACTATCTGCTTGTACTTTCTGAATATTAGGAAAATGTTTGTAATAATTTTTTCAATGCTAAGAAATTAGAATATATAATGTTAATCTACTTAAAATTTCATTCCATCAGCAATATTAAACTAAGAATTGCTAGAGATCTTTGTTAATATTTGTTGACTGATTTGAAAGCAATATGTTGATTTAAATGAAGCTACAATTCATGTTTGTATAACATTTTAATTACATGAAGCTGTACACACTTTCCTCACTCTTTCTCTAATGTTACATATAAGTGTCTGTGCTATGCAAGAAATTATGTTTCTTTGATAGGGTTGTAACAAAAACTAACAATTTAATATGATATAATTAAGAACTGAATGGCATTTAGTATGAAATGAATAGTATACTGATCATTTCAAATGAGACAAAAATTTAGCCAGTTTCTCAACTAGATAGGTAATCTTATCTAAATAATTTGTTTTCTGCATGTTTTGTAGTTTCATTTGAATCATGAATCTATTAAAACAATTTGTTTTTCCATTTACCAATAATATGATAAGTTGCTGTATTAAGACCAAAGTTTCTCTTACTCCAAAATGTATCTGTGTTTGTTGTGAGAATATATCTGCAATAATCATGTTAGTAAACTGTTCTTCTTTATCTTATTGAACAATGTTTGTTTAGATATAATTATCAGCAATTACCTATTGTGAATTATGAATTTAAGGCATCGAACTGTTCTTGTAAGTTATTTTATATCCATGTTATCTTTACATAATATATAATATGTTTGGTTGCTAGTTTTGTTTGTAAACCTACTTTAAGTTTACATTACATGTGTTCTTTTATATATCAAAATAAACATGTTGATTTAGTATCATCAACATAAAGTTTATTATAATTGCTGTTTTTAGGTAAACCTTACTACTGTGATAAAAAGTACACCCTAAAATTGGTTAATCCAACAAGTACACTGATGGCCGTGATGCTCTGCTCCCACCGGTCCACTCCGTGGCACACTGACATTGCCTGGAGCTGTTTAGAGAATTCATCAATCACTATTGTCCAAACATAGGGCAATTAGTTGCATCAATGGATTAAAAATTATCTTAATACAGGATAACATAAATGAATCTTTGATTGAAATAATTAGACATCAAAATTTGCTTTTTTTAGTTTCAAAGAGGTATGTGAGAGTGCTGTTCCTATTGACCAAAGTTATGAATACACACTTTATTGAATAAAACACTTTGATATTCAAATGTCAAGCAGTTTTGTACCCAGCTATAAATACAACACATCAGCCCTATCTCTCACACAATACAACAGCATGGCAGGCTTTAACCTTGACACCTGCAGCTGCATTCGCTTTGGGCTATATTCCTAATAGATACACTGTTTGTCAGTTTCTTTTTTAGTATTCACTGATTAATGTTTATACAAATTGGGCATATGAGGAATATTGAAAGAATATGTGCCTGGATTTGATGAAAGTTATCTACACAAAGTAAATATTTTCAATGAAATTTAGTAAATAGAGTTTTAATAATAATAATAATAATAATAATAATAACAATGTTCTGCATGGATTTCTTTTTTTTGAATAAATGAGCATTTCTGAATCACAATTTCACACTGACTGCAAAAATGAAAACCATTTTTGCATACTCCGTCAGAATTTTTCACAATTCAAAATGTTATGTTTTGGATATCTTTCGTAATATACATACTGTAGTAATATTGCGGTGTGCTTATCGTTTGTTAGAAAGGCTCAACAGTTTATAATTTCAGCTATATTGCTTAAAATGTAAAATAATATAGCTATTATGTGTATATTTTATATTACGTTTTTATTTATTTACTATATTTATGTTTATGTGTATATTTATTAAAATATTCTAACTATATCTGCCTTCCCCTTAAAATGAACAAGGGTTAAGATATTTATTGTTATTCTTGGAAATACTTATCTATCTGCATTCATCTTATCTATAAATAGGAAGTTGAAATGTTTAGTGTCTCAGGGTGTATATTTCTTATTTTGTGAGAAAACCCAAATGATGTTTAATATTGCGGGAATATTCCTAATCACAATTTAGGGTTACCGTGCACCATACAAAATAAAATTCTACTCTTTTCCGCAAATCATCTTAATTACTCATTCAATATATTCCTGACATTTATATGAATATACATGGTACAAATATAAAATACACTTGAGAACAAGTTTTCTTAATTTTAACATTTAAAATCCTTTGTGGTACCTGCCTATTATGCCCCTTGTTAGATCAGACACCAGATATTTGGGGAGGTTTGTATGTGCTCCCATTCCTGTAGCCTACTCTTTTGTTTTAAAGGAGACGTATGAAAAGTAAAGTTTTCATTACAAAAACTGCAGTACGAAAACCACCTATGGCTAGTCCAAGGTGATTTCAAGATTGTTAGAATGTGACTTGGTCAGCAGGCTGGTTTCACAAAATACCCTTGTTTCTTATGTGAATGAGATAAAGGAGCTAGGTCAGAACACTTGCAAAGGGAACAGTGACCACATAGGACTAATTTAATACCAGGCAAAAAAAATATAAAAAGTGAACCTCTATTGTTCCCTCAAAAGTATTGTTGCCATCTCTCCATGTAAAATTAGGTTTAATGAAACAGTTTGTGAAAACTCTAGATAAAGACAGCAAGTGCTTTAAATCCCATAAAAATAAAAGTTGGTGTATTCATTGGCCCATAAATTCGAAAACAGATGATGGACAGTCAGTTCAAGAATACTACCTATATGAGTCAAAAGGTGAAGGATGCCTGAAATGCATTCAGAAATGTTGTTGTTAACTTCCTTGGAAATAAAAAGATCCAAATTAGGTTAACATAATGGAAGTGATGGTATAAAATTTCAAAGAGGCTGGTTGTAACATGAGTGTCAAGATACATTTTCTTCATTCCCATCTAAATTGTTTCTCTGATAATTCAAGAGATTAAGATGCCTGGAATACGTTCAGAAATGTTGTTTTAACTTCCTTGGAAAAAAAAAAAAAGATCCAAATTATGTTAACAAAGTGGAAGTGATGCTATAAAATTTCAAATGGAATGGTTGCAACTTGAGTGTCAAGGTACATTTCCTTCATTCCCATCTAAATTGTTTCTCTAATAATTTAAGAGGTTTTAGTGAGGAACAGGGTGAAAGATTTCACCAGAACATAAAAAATATGGAAATGAGGTATCAAGGGAAGCAGAGTGTTAACATGAATGGCTGACTATTGCCAGATGTTAAAAAGCGACTGCTCAGAACATGCGAGAAGGTCAAAGAGGAGAAAATCTGAAATATAATATTGAGGTAAGGTTATGAATGTGCTTATAATTATTAGTTATTATTAAGTAATGATTAATTAGTGACAAATAACAAATTCTGGGCAAGTTTTTAACCCAAAATTCTTATTAAAAGTAATTTTATTATGTTTCTTAAAACATAATTTCATTTCTAGTTATTGATAAATATTTTGAAAACCTGACATGATGGAAGAAAATGACGGATCATTTTCAAATTCAGCACAAAAAATCATTTAGAATCACCTATCAGATTTAAAAAAAAAAAGTTTTGAAATGCAGAATGGTGTAATAAATAATTTTAATTACTAATGATTAGACTTAAATGAACAAAAATAACTATTTTGTGTCCATTAGGCAAATTAAGAAGCCCTATATGCAGTAATAAAAATCACTAGACTGGCTATGCTGAACACATGTTGGAAACTGCTTTGGCTGTCCTCAAGACTCATCGGCTATGCAAGAGAGAAGGCATGAGGGGTTTGTTGTGACTTTTCTCTTAAAGTCTCGTCCTGCAAATATACCAATTATGCCACGTTGTTCAGCCATGGTAGTCCTATCTAAGAAAGCAGGTTATAATAAATGCAAACAGAATCTAACTCTATTACAAGAAGCCCATTTTATGCTATAAAAATCTGATGTGTTACATTCACCTGACTTTCTCTACATTGTGTAACAAATTATTGTTAAACAGCTTATTCAAGATAAACATTAGTAGAAATTGTCTTAATTACTTGTAAGTAGAAGGTAAATAAGGGAATACACCAGGCTAAAACAATAGTCAAATCTTTTAAAAACTGGTTGCCATGTGATTGAAATCCATTTCTATGCATGGTCAGTAGTTTACAAATTTTCGTGTGAGAAAAATTTTAAGTATTTTAAATTTGAAACAAATAGCATGGAATAACTCAAAAATGGTTAACTGCATGAAAAAAAAACTTATTTGAGATAAATTATTTACATTTTTTGTGTAGTAAGGTTTTGTCTTTCATGGTTTACCAGTTATGCAATATTTAGCAAAAGTCATCCAGAGTAAAGAGGTCCTTAAAGGCAATTCCAAGAAAATTCAAGATATAAATTTTATTTGCCATGTTAATATCTTTAATATACAGTATTTTAATCAAAATCATTCAAACCATTTTTGAGAAAATCAACATTTTCAAAATTTTTTCCATGTAAAGGGTAGTTTGAGGTTGGGGGATTTTTCTCAAAATCTTTGTGTCGCATACCTGGAAGATACTAAACTTAAATACTAAATTTGGTATTTTACCCACTTTCGTTTTTGATTATCGTGCTCACAGACACATGGACACACATACTTACATGGGCTTTTTTCTAAAAATGTTTTTTTTTAGATACAGGGGACTCTAAATCATGTATTTCTGGTGAATCTCGGTATCAAATTTTTGGAATGCAATATCTTTTCTATATGCTGTGTACGTAGCACGTGTAGAGAAAGAAAAATAGTCTAGAATACAAACTGCCAACAGACTAAAAATAATTTCTTCATTATTTATAAATTTCATTGAAATTCTTTCGTCCTAAATTTAGGGCTTTGCAGCTGGACCAGCTTATTCCATAAAATATGCCCCTAACAAAGAGTTGTTATGGATTTCATAGTGTTGAATAATTCTGTGTAACTGTAATTTAGAAGCTGAGAGTTCATAGAGATAAATTGAACAATGTTTGTAAACAGAAAGTGTTTACACAACTCTTTGTATTCACATGCTGATGCTTATTAGTGTTTTATGGAATTAGCAAACTGCACACTTGTGCATGTTCATATTGACCAGCACTGTTATACAGGGCTTGAGGAGGTGTGGAGTGCTGCATCCCAGTTCTTTTTTAATTTCGGGAAATGTCACTTTCTCAAGATTGCATCTACATTTAAGTAGAATTAGAATCAGAAAGGCAGTTGGATTATTAACTTTACATTGCTACTTCAAAAAGGACAGTAAACTGTGGGTGTGCTCCAAAGTGATTCCATCTCCAGACACAGTGGTCAGTTTGAAAGAACTGCCAGTCATTTACTGTTAGATTCCAAGAAAAAAATATCAACTCTTTGGGGCCTCAACATTATACAGATCCTATTTCAAGAAAGGGAGTCCTAGAGCTAATAAGCTCCAAGGCAAAATTCTATGATAGCAAGTAGAGATAGAACAAATTATATTTAGGTGAAAGTGCAAGAGCCTCTAAGCTTTCTTGTATCCCCAAATACAGTATGATTATACTAGCTGTTGTGGGTTGCGTGTTATCCATATTGGAAGTTGGTTGACATACTGGAGGCATGAACTGTCGTATTTTACCTTGAAGGCACCACTTGTCTGCTCCTGGGCGCTTCCTCCGTGGAGGTGGCTCAAGTAAACCAGGTCTGGCTTGATGCAGAGTTTAGGGTAGACTAGCACAACAAGACTCCGCTTGCCAATGTGAGATACACTGATAGGCAAACCCACCGAGCTGATAACATAGGCTGGGATCGTCAAGCTAGACTGTCCTTCTGGGAGAGGAGGAGAGAATGTAAGAAAAAGGGAGGAAGGTCCCACTCATCAATGTGAGCCCCGCATAATTAGCTTGGCATGATGCAGACTGCATGTGTGCATGCGAGATCTGGTAGACTTGTTGTGAGCCTAGGTGTAGCTTCTGTGTACCTACCCTGGTAAGGGCTTAACCACAGGAATGAGATGGATGGTTAAGGTTTGGTAATTTGAGGTTTCAGGTGATGATGTTAAGGAGATAGCAATGTAGACTGTGCGAGCGATGTTTCCGACTGGCTGAGGTTCAGTCAGAATGTTTTTGCTGCATACCCACCCTCAACAGGGTTTTTGTTTCGAGATGGGGGATTATAAGGATGGCTTTTTCAGTTTTGGGATGGGTTTGGAAGTAAGGAGGTAGCATGTTGCTCCCCAACAACTGTTCTTTGAATGCAGCAACCCTTCTGCAACTCTGGTGTATGGAATTTCAAAATGTTGTAATAAACATGTTTTTAAAATTTTGCAGGTTGAAAATTTGGAAGCTAGTCACCTCTTGGTGAGGTAGTAATGGAGCTCAGCTTTTGCTTCTGGTGGAAATGTATGTAGACTGTAGCCATCATTGGTTACTTTATAAGTCAATCCATAGGCCTTAGGTCCTTTTTTTTTTTTTTTTTTTTTTGAGACAAGCCGTCCCTGACTATACATAAATTGTATCATACACAGTTAATGAGTGTTATTTATAAAACCTTCCTAAAAATTTAGGACAGATTATTAATCAGGAAAATCAGTCTTTTAAGGTAGTCTTTGGTGTCTTGTATCTTATGTATGGATTAACATTGTAGTTTCTAAGTTGTCGTACTGCTGGATTTGGACTCAGTTGAACACGATGGTAGAAATCTTGTATATGTTGTGAAATGTATTCTCGCAAGTAAGGTACAGACAGATCTGTTTAGTTGTGATATACCAGTCACTACCATGAATAATCCTTAAAACTTTATTTTCTGCAACCTGTAGTGGCTTAAAAGTTTAATCATCCATATAGGGCCATGCTGGAGCAGCGTAAACCAGTATTGGTAGAATCATAGTTTTGAAGAGTTGTAGCTTCCTTTTTATCGGTATACATCCTGACTTGAGTAGTGGATAGAGTTGGATTGTCCTGGCTATTGCTCTTCCTTTTGTTTGTTGTACATGTTTATGCTATAATAAGCACTGATCTAATAGCACACCGAGGTATTTAACTTGAGTATTGTAATTGAGTTCCTTATTTCTGATTTTCAGTGTGTTTATTCTTTTGAGTGAACATTTTGTAAAGCAGATGGTTTGTGTTTTTTCAGTGTTAAAGATTCATTTTCCAATGATTGGTCCAGTTCTCAAATAAATATATGTGATTTTGCAATCTTCCAACAGCTGTTGTAGGATCAATATCTCTTGAAAACAAAGCTGTATCATGTGCATGCATGCGTGCGTGTGTGCAAGATCTGGTAGGCTCGTGGTGAGCCTAGGTGTTGGTGGTGGTGGTGGTGGTGGTGTTGTTGTGTACTTACCCTGGTAAGGGTTTAACTACAGGAATGAGGCGATGGTTGAGGTTTTATGTTTTGAGGTTTTGGGTGATGATATTAAGGAGGTAGCACTAGATAGGCTCCTAGAACAGTTGCATTTTCAGGAGCAGCATTCTTTTCCTCTGCTCCGCTGGTGTTTAATTTGTGAAAAATTGTTTTGTTGGATAATTTTGATTGACCACTCCCAATGATGGAGGGGGGAGTACTTAGTTCAGCTATTTCGCTGTTGACTGGTTTGAAGTCATTGTTACCAGGGGTGCCCGCAAGCCATGCAGGGAACCCGAAACAGCCTCCTTCAGCATTCAGTGGGTAAGTATTCCCCCAGTGATCTGACAAGTGCAATCTCATGTTCGCCCAATCTGGCGTAGAATTTATGAGCCTGGCCTCTAATGACATATTCCACATATGGGAGGGCTGAAGCTTCATGTAGTAGCCTCAAGAGGAAATGTCGACATACAGAATATATGGACCGGAGTCCTCTATTCTGTATCTGCTGTAACCAGAGAAGCCAGGAATCTACCGCCAGGAATCTTTCGCAGGCATAGAGCATCAGGGAGATTATGAGCACCTTGAAAAGACATAGCTTTAAGTGAACCGGCATTTGGGAGGCCAGAACAGGGTAAAGGGAGGCCACCGCCCCCTTTGCCCTGTCCGACGTTCCCTGCATGTATTCATGAAAAGTTAGGCCCTTATCAAGAGTGATGCCCAGGTATTTGATGGAATTTCCCCACTCTATCCTCTGGCCCTGATAGGAGAAGTTGGGTATCTGGGCTGCTGCAGGGCGTTTTCTGGTGAACAGAACAGCATGAGTTTTCCCCGGGTTAACAGACATCTGCCTCAGTCTGCACCAATCCTGGAATAGATGGAGGTGTGTCTAAAAAATTGCATTCTGGGTAACATTTGATCCTGTTTCTGTAGGGATATCCGACGTGAAGACGTATAGTACAGGTCTGATGATTGATCCCTGAGGAATTCTGGTGTCTAAAGGGTATATTGGTGAAAGAGATGACCCTTCCCTTACTTGATAGGTTCTGCTATCCAAGTAGCTTCCTAGTAGCTTTATTAGCGCATCCAAAAGGTCTGCATTGTCATATTAGTTACCCCTGGCACCATCTATGTTTATTGAGTTGAATTATCTATATTAGTGCCACTATGGCACTTGTCAGAACTAAGCGTAAACTAAGCGTTGTGTGGTGTTTGTTCTTGTGATGTGACAGAGGCTACAGTGGCACTATCCAAGACGGTTATTTTCATTTCCAGAAGAATAAGCGGTTTATTGATGAAATCAGGGATTCCTACAAATTTACAGATGTAGCATAATTTTCAGACTTGTATTGACAGTATCACATTGTTAAATGAAATACTGTATTGTAATGGTTGCCACTACCCACACCACCCCATCCCTGAACAGTGGGTAGTTTTATTATATGGGCAGGTCAGAAGTTTACACCAAGTAGTTGAGATGCTTTTCTGTTGTGTACATGATGTAGAGAGGTACCCAATAAGCATGTGCAGCAAACTATTAGTGTGTGTCACTCCTGATTTGCAGTCAGTAGTGAAAATGGATGTGTAATCAGTGATATATTGGATGTATGTGCATTCAGAGCAAAACACCAGTTTGCAACTAAAGCAAAATTACAAGAAGAGAGTGGCATATCTTTCCTAATTACTGGGCACAGGATCAGTGGCAAGATGAAGTAAAAATCTTTGGATTGTTGACAGTTTATAAAGGAGGGTTATGTTGTATAATTTTTAAATCTATAGGAATTTTAAGGTTGAGCATATACAAGGTTTAAGATAGGCTGTGGAATAATATGAAGAAAGATTATATTGAAACAGAAGATAAAGAGCTGCAGTTAATTAGAAAAAAAAAAACTTGTCATAAACACTCAACTCATGCTACTTAATCATGCTATTTTATTAGTTACACATAAAAAAACAAAAAGATTAATCACAGGAAATTCTTATGCAACATGTCACATATTTAGAGCAGTGTGTCAACTTGCAAAATAAAACCATCCAATGAGAGACTTATGTGCCTTAAAGAACTTTATTAAGTATATAATTTAAAATGATCAAGACAAATGAAATTCTACTCAAACTAAAAAAGTAGTTCCGATAATCTATGTGTTGTAAACTATCTGATCCTACTTATATGAATAGTTATTTTTTGATTTACTGTAATTAAAAGACCTTGAACTATAATTATGAAGGCTGCCTTTCAAATTGATCTTCCAATTAATTGTTAACTTTCCTCAGGAAATTAGATATCACTAGCCTGTGATTTGGCTTAAGTCTGCTTTTTCTAAATTGCAACTGGTTATTGATACTGCCACATTATATGTATGGTCGATTAGCTTACACTTTGACTTGTCCGAAACTTGATGTCACAACTTTCAAACTCTTCTATTTAAAGTTTTATGTGTGTTTAAAAATTGCACACATTTAGGATTAGGCAGCGAAGGAACAACGGTTGTCATTCACCACACCCACATGCTATGTTTTCCATTACTTGCCATGCCAGCGTGTCTATCAAACCACGCCTACATCACGTGACTGGGACCTTCGCTACCAATCAGCATCTCTCTTAAAGTGGGCCAGGCACATGCCATTTGGTTATGTACAACTGCCTAATCCAAGGTGATTTTATGGCAGTTTTTGTATGTGCCGAATTTAGATCTGAAAATTATATTCATGTATCATGTACGGTATGACCAACAAGTTCCACATCTTCGTTTGATGTCGTTTTGAAACACCCTGTATATTTTTCAGTTTGACTTTACCACTTAAACAATTACTGTGTGTGTGTGTATATATCTATATATGTAAATATTGCCAGTAATTGTTTAAATGGTAAAGTCAAACTGAAAATTTCAATGCCATAGCTGGCAATTTAACCACAATCTCCTGGTTTCTGTCCAGTTACTTTAATATTGAGGTACCATGACAACATATCAGCATGGCACTAAATTCTCCAACTGACTAGCATTTTTTCACAGTAAACCATCAGGAGTTCTCAAATTATTTTTGAGATGTCATACCTCAATGACAACTTACACACTCTGTAAGTAATTAAGTCCTCGACTTTACAGTTAACCAACGTTAATTAAAGTGAATTAATTGTTTCTTCTTCAGTCTGAATTTCTCAGTCCAACTCTTTCTCTCCAACTTAGTCTTGCACTTGACTGCAAGGAAGAAACAATGAATTCACAATAATTGTTTACATTGGACTGTTTGACTTGGCACAATATTGCAAATGAATAACCTGTATGCACTAGTTTGGTTTTGGAGTTGACTGTCATTTTGTGTTCCCTTTGTATGACAGAATGAGGAAATGTGAGTATAAATAAGGTTCCTACCATTAAAGATCACAAGTGGGTTTGACGAATTAAAATCTTTGAGATGTTCAATTACTGATTGTTTATGATAGGGTATATTATGGTGAAAGTACATGATGGGCTGCATTGCTTGGTATTGTGTATTTGTTTGCAAATTCTTGATTTAACACAAAATGCAAATGTGTCATAATCATGATGACCAAACTTGTATTTATTATGACAATTTTTTCCACGTACCTGCATTGCATGCAGTATATTTTTAAACAATTTTCTAATTTCACCATACTCCCATACATTGAACCTAGCAATGAACTGTGTAAAACTGACCTCATTTTCACCATATTTCTCTGCTTACACATGCAGCAATACATCACTGCTATAGTTATATTTGTGGCTTGTCTTGCTTCACACCAATCTGAGCTCTTTGACTGCCTAAGCTCCACACACAATTCCTCCATATATTTATTCAATTTTGGGTGAAACTTGGCTGTACCCTTAATAGTACCCTTGCCTAGTTCACCAATTTGATACAGTTCACATAACATAAACTTCTATGTAACACAAAACACACAATAATGAGAAAATGAAATATACCAAATTTAAGATACAATGCAATCCTTACCCCTTATATTTTCAGCCATCATCAAACACAGAAATTTTTCTTTTCCTTTCCTACAATATATATTTGCATGCATAGTAACATAAATTCTCCTGTTATATTTAAAGTTGATGACAATATATGCATTTATTAGCTGGGAATATCATTGTTGTCTAATTTTGTTTGGAAGAAATGCAGGTGTCGCACAGCTTTTGTTTCAGAAGCATCTCATTATGATTATTGACACTGTAATAATCAACTTCAAAATAGGAGTTAATGATGTATGGGAAATTTTAACAGCAAATCGCATTCCATCCCCAGGAAAACAAGGCTGAATTGAAGGGGTTTGCCCTACAATTAAGTGATAGAAACGACGCATTGATATTTTGAGTTGAGTAGGTATGGATTCTGTAAAAGCTATTTGGAAAAATCACCTTGTTCTTATCAGCATCTTCAAAATACAACTGTGGACTATTAAATGCAATGAGGAGAGAGAAAGCATAATATTCTGGACTCAACAGAAAACTAAGTGATTCTAATTTCTTTCTAAACATACAAATTTGGTTAGATACCTTAACTGGGCTTCAACAATTTGTCTTTAAAATTGCAAGAAAGAAATGCTACCTTATAAAAAGCATACCATTTAGTTTTGCTTCAGTATCACATAATCTATGGAAGAAATCCAGATGAACAGAATTGTGAGGTCACAGAAGGAGTTAGTTTGGTTGGATTGGAAAATGGGAAGGCAGAGAAGATTAGTGTGCAAGGTTTCTTTCAGAAGCTAAGAAACAACATAAAAACTTGTATACTCGCTTACATGGGCTATTTGGAAGTTCTCATAAGATGGCAAAACAGAGAAAATGTATTTTGCTGATTGACACTCTGAAAAAACGGACAAACTAAAATGGTAAAATGTCAACGCTCAAGTCCAGGCTTTGCTGATAAAGAGGTTTACAAATTGGTTGAATCATCAGTAGTGTGCATTAACATTCAGTTCATGGGTTCCATGAGTATTTTATGGACATAACAAAATGCAATAAAATTGAATTCCTGATGAAAAAAAAACACTGGTTGGAACTCCAATAACCTTAATATATAACAACTGCAATGCGTTAGCATACCTTCAGCATATTATTTCAAACTTCTGAAGTTCCAAGCATTTAGAAATGCATGGAAAGTAAAGCAAATTTATTGTATGTTTCATTACTGGACCTCGTCTTATAAGGGCTCATTGCCACTTTGATGTCACAGATTGAGCTGCAATTTTTATAGTGAAAATACATTGAAAAAAAATACCAATGTCTTTCTCTCCTATTGCAAAAAAAAAAATCAGGTGCCTGGCACTATGTAACCTGCTGATAATTAATTTTACCCATAGAGGCTACAAATATCTGCACAGAGACTGTACTAAAAATAACTTACAACCAAAAATTTATTTAAAGAAGAGAATATTGCCTGCAGATAGTTTCATGTTTTTCCCAGTGATGCTTGACCCCAAGGAAGGAAGAAAGACTGGAAAGACAAAAGTTGTTCATTTTAGTAAGGTCGCTTGTTTAATATTCTTTAAGAACTGACATATGCCAGGAATTAATATAAGTGAATCATTTTAATTTGTAAATAAATTTTTTCTCATCAAACTTGGACTTATGTGTGAGAAAACCAAGACACAAGTCTTTTAATTTTTTATCTACTCTCTCAAAAAAAAATGTCAGCTCAATCTATAACATTAATGTGACAGTGGCCCCTTGTTGGTGCATTCCACACAATATTCTGTGTATCTATGTATTATATTTTTTTGATTTTCTTTAGGAGGTCTTCAGTGGCTAATCCCAGCAAATTCAAAACATATATTTTATTTGTGGTGTAAATTTTCTTTAATATACACTATTTTAACCTCTTAACACATGTATTCATATACAATACGATGGTTCTTTCTTCACCTATTGTTTTTTATTGTCAAAATAAAATATTCAGTACAGTACAATAATGACAGTAACCTTGGAATTGTTTTTTAAGTGCTCAACAATTAAAATTTTCTTCACTGAATATCCCCTAGTTTAAAATGACGAGTATACTCTTGATATGCTTATCCCCTTTTTCTTCTTGAAATTACATTAGCAAAAGTGAATTCTGGGCATTGAAGCACTAAAAAATGAACAGCAACACATTTAGAGCCATTATTTATATGTTTGTGGCTGTGTGGAATACCCTGAAGCAAGGATCAATACATAAAACTACTCCACAACCTTTACATATGTATTTAGATTCCCTCCGCGCCTTCTTTCCTTTGGCATCATGCACACACTGCACATTCTACACGTTCTTGTTGGATTCTGCTTCTTCTCGGTCAGAGGAATTGCTGATGTTCAACACGTCAAGTTGGGGTTGCTTTTACTGATGGACGGCCCACTGCTTTTGGTGACAATTACTCCCTCTGATGTTTTTCAATGAGCTGCTCAGCGACAGCCGCACGAAAGTGAAGGGCACTGTGCTTTGCTCCATGTTTTTTTATACTGGATAAAGGCACTCCATTCTGCCAATTCCAAAAGATGAAAAAATATCTTCTTGTAGTACTTCTTGCCCATCTTGCGTGGCAATTGATTATTTGCGATGTGCTGGTCTACTTTATCCACACCTCCCATTGTGTCATTATAAGCAAATACAGCCGCTAATTTGACAATTTCTTTGTTTCTTACTCTCTGTGTCTGCATTTCGGCGTTGTGTATAGTGGACAGCATACAGACACCTCTCTTATCTTTCCATTTCAGTGCAGTTAGTTTACCTTGCTGAAATGCTGCAACCTCCCCTTTCTTTAGTTTCGTGGTCCGGAAAGAAGCGGCATTTCTTTCCTTATTGGATGCACAGTGCCATACATATCGGTTCTTTTGGACAGCAGAAGGTCAGCAAAGGTTTTTTCAAAGCAACAGACCACAGCGATTTCTATGCAAATATCAAATAAGTGCCAGATAGAACGAGTAACTTAGATCTTTTAAAATGTATGCCGGTCATAAATGATAAGCCCAAGTATACTCAGCATTTTATTATGCCATCAACTTTGAAAAAATTAGTATACTCGTGGTTTTATGTTAAGAGGTTAATCAAAGTCATTAGAGCCATTTATGGGCAAAACAAAATTTTCAAAAATGTTCCATGCAAATTGTAGTTTATGGTAGGGGATATTCTTGAAAATTTTTGTGGCACATCCTTGGAAGATATTAAAGATAAATCTAAGTTTGATATTTATCAGTCTTTTCATTTTTGAACTATGCTGTCCACAGACACACATACATGGATCTGTTTCTAAAATTACTTTTAGAAACCTCAAAATATATATTTTCAGTGAAATCTCAATATCAAATTTTTGGATGGAATACAATACCTTTTCTATCCACTATGTGCATAATACATATGGAGTAGAGTAGGTAAAAATGTAATTTGTCACAATTTATGTCATATACATTTTTTCGTGGAACTGACCATTTCCAAGACCAATTGTTATTGGTTTCAATTTTAAAATCCTTAAACTTTTTCATATGGGAATTTGTCAACTCCTGGTCATGCAAATAAATGGATTTCAACCACATAGCAACTGGCTTTTAACAGTCCTGACTATCCCTTAGCCTAGTGTACTCCCTTATTTCCCTTCTACTTACAAGAAAGCAAGTAATAAGACCATTCCTGCTAATTTTTATCTTGATTAGCATGAAGTAGATAGAAGAATAAGCTTTTCAACAATAATTTGTTAGAGAGAGGTAGACAAAGTCATGTGAATGGAACACATCAGAGTTTTTTGTCTATTTCTAATGATTTGGAGCTTCTTCAGTATTGATTATTTACTATGTCTTCCCAGGATTGCAGTTGAGTGATAATTGATTCCAGACCCAAACTTTTCAACGTCTACACTTGGAGGCCTTCTTCAGGGTAATGATAGGTATTTGTGCCACCTTTTATACTTGTGATTGGTCTGGTTACTTTGACCATTGCTGTCTCTCATTAGGCTATTGGGAATGAGAAATTCAAGAGACCATAGAAATCAAGAATGGGGATAATACGTATAGTGGGGACAGTGGGCTCTAATTAAGTAAATCATGGGATCCTGCATTAGCTATTTTGAAAAACCAGAGAGTGGAATTCAGGGATTTAGTAAACCAACCAAAGCAAAATATAATACCAATACATAGATCATGAGCCAACATAGGCATGCAAGAAAGAGTCTCTGGTTTAGTAGTGATATTTTTAATTGCTGGAAGTAGGATCAGTCCTAAGATTTTTAGCTGATTTTAGAAAAAGAGACACATAAGGTTATAGTTCTTATGAGGATTACCAAAGTAGCTGAACTAATCACAATATAATTGAGTTCAAGGTGACTTGAATGCCCAATTTTATGGGTCTGAAGATGTTTAACTGATTTTTAGAAATAGGCTCATGAGGTTATAGCTCTTTTTTTGTAGCTTAACATCCTTTGACCTGGTTGGTCATATTAGACAATAATGAAATTGGCGAAATGATGCTCAAAAGGCCTCAAGGCCCAAGGTTACTCAACATTTGTCTTCTCAGGATAAGAGAAAAGCCTGAGAAAACCTTATCCGGGTAACTCACCCTAAGTGAGATTTGGACTCACGACCTGATGAATGTGAGGCAGACACGCTATTACCACACTACTCAGGCAGGCATTATAGCTCTTGTGAGGATTGCTAAAGTAATTGAACCAATCACAATATAATTTAGTTCTAAAAGGTGACTTGAATGCCCAATTTTATGAGTCCTGAAGAAGTCATCAGAGCATACAAAGCTGAAAGCTTGGTCATGAACCAATGATCACTCAGCTCCAATCCATGAGGATATAGTGAATTTATAACCTACACAAAAAGGTATAAAATTATATCAGAATGAGTTTCATATAGTAAATTCAAGATATAAACTGTGTTTATTATTCAAATAGTTAAACACGTGGTATTTTGTACAGAACCGTTTTTCAAAAAATAACAGATGCTCTTCCATGTAAATGGTAATTGATTTTATGAAAGTATTTTGTCATAAAATTACCAAATTACATACTCATTTTTACTTTCTCTACACGTAATATGTACATAGTGTATAGAGAAGGTATTGTATTGCAGCCAAAAATTTGATGCCAAGATTTCACAGGAAATATATGTTTTGACACCCCCTGAATCCAAAAAAAGCATTTTTAGAAAAATGTCTGTCTGTCTGTCTGTCTGTCTGTCTGTCTGTCTGTCTGTATGTGTTTGTCGGTGGGTAGGATAGCTCAAAAATGAAAAGACCGTTAAAAACCAAATTTGGTATTTAAGTTTGGTATCTTCCAAGGATGCGTCATGAAGATTTTCAAGAAAATCCCCCCACCCCAAACTACCCTTTACATGGAAAAATTTCGAAAATTTTGATTTTCTTAAAAATGGCTCTAACCATTTTGATTAAAATCTTGTATATTTAAGATATTTGCTTGACAAAATGTATATCTTGAATTTTCTGAGAATAACCTCTGAAGACTACTTTATTCTGGATGAATTTTACGGAATTTTGCATAACCGTAAGAGATGAACAAAAACTTACTACACAGAAAATGTAGAGCACAACTTATGTTATATACATTTTTTTCGTGGAGTTGGTCATTTTTAAGATATTCCTTGTTTTTAGTTTCAGCTTTGCAAAACTTACTTTTCTCATACAGGAATTTGTCCACTCCTGTCCATACATACAAACAAAGGAACTTCAGTAACATAGCAACCATCTTTTGACTATCACTTTAATCTTATTTTGCTTCTACTTACAAGGAAGCAAGTAATAATTCTATTTCTGCTAATTTATTCTGATTAGCATGAAGGAAATAGAAGTATAAGGTTTTTAAGAATAATTTGTTGCAGAGATGTAGAGAAAGTCATGTGAATGGTACACATGAGATTTTTTTTCTAGTCATGCTATTCACAGGCAATGAACACATGGATGTTTCAGATGCTTTTTCTGAAATTCAAGGCAGGTACCTCAAAATGGGTCATGTGAAACTTACGTGGAATACAATTACTTTCTCTACTTACTATAATTACAGGTATAGAGAAAGTGAGAATGATATCCAAATTAAATTCTTTGTATTACTATGATGTAAATAAAATGAAATGCTGACAGGAGTCATTTATTGAGCTGTTATATTTATTGTTCGATACTATTTTTATTTTTTCTTTGCAATACAATTACAGTTTAAATGAAATGATTTCTGTGATACCAGCATGAAGAGCTTTTAAGAATTGATTGAAATTTAAGGAGATAAGTATCATTAGAAATAATGTGTTGGACTTGTTAAAAAGTACACAATCCAGACCTCGAGAACACATGAGATGTGTGAAATACAAACAAATAAACAAACAAATCTGCAATAGCCCATCATTCTGGTCTACCAATCATGAAATCACACCAAATGTAAAACTAATAAAACTAGCCAGATATGCAGTCGAACTTTACACATGCGAAAAGATACTCATCATAAAAACAAATTTATTTACTAAACTTTTATTTACTATTAGGAAATTCACTATGGAAGTTCATATTGCAACCACAAGATGCCACCACAAACAGTCTACTTACCTCAACAAACCATGGATCAAGCCAGTTGGATAAATGCTGATGATGGAAACAAACCGTTTCCAGAACATGTTCAAGTAAGAAATACAATTGGGTGATGTAGTATTAACAAGTCCAACTCATTACTTCTAATGATAAATACATCACTGTTATTAACCTTCTACTTAATAATATTAATAAAAGATAAGTATCAGTTTAACTCTCTTGAGAAATTCTTTATTTTAATAATTAACCACTTGCTATTTTAGTTCCATGCTCCTCACAAGAAGGTCTTCTGGAACCAGTGTTTCAGATAATTATTTCAGTAAATTGAAAGTAATTCATATAACCAGGCACCAAAGCTGTTGTATAAATGTAAAACCCTATATTATCGTTATATATATTCAGTAATATTATGCATGTCAAAGAAAATATTAATGATTTTGTAGATCGATCATCTGTACATAGTTATAACACCCAATGTAAATATGATTTAGATACACCACATAACCGATTAACCAAGAGTATCAATAGCCACAGCTACCAACAGCTAAAACTTTTAATAAACTTCCACCAAATATAAGAGAACTACCACAGAACAGTTCTACCTTAATAGTAAAAAAAAAACGGCTTAAGAAAACAGCATTCTACTCTGTAGATTTTATTTGATTACATGTATGTAGAAGATTAGTCCTAACACTTTTAAGTTTTCCAGCATTAAGTAATATTTGTATTTTTCATATCAATAATTGTAAAACTGTACCATAATACTTACATTGCTTGTATATATCTGTACATATGTTTTTGAAGAAACCTATTGCTTTTGCAAAGTCTAATGGTGAATAAAATTATCATTGTCGTCATCATCATCATCATCATCTTAGCTTTTCTATATATATATATTTATTTTATATTACAACAATTTACATTCCATAGAAAAGCTAAGATGATGATGATATATAATTCTGGTTTACATATATAAACCAGAATTTTCTGGTTTTATAACATGAGTGATATTTTTATGGACTATCATAATCTGAGAAATTTGATCATTTGATGCTTTATTCACTTTGTTATTTATTTTGCACCACACTGCAGACAAAAATCTATATTTTGGTTATTTAATATACAACAGTCACATGACTTCCTCCTTCAAAAGCAATTCAGTGGCATGATAAACATGATTTTGTCCTCCTCTTATGTTAATCACAACAAATTACAGATGTGAAATATTCTCAGCATTCTGATAAAGCAAAGTTATTAATGATGGCTTCATAGGATTACAGTTGAATAGCATTAAGTTAATTTCCAGCTATGCTCCAAGGCCTTTCACAGGGTACTAAAAATGGTAACTTAGCTACCGGGCTTTTAGGGCAAGTTTGCCCAAGGGTGTATTTCAGCTACACACTAGGTCTGTTTTAGGGGTATATCCTCTTGGTTATAATTTAACTTATATTGTGAGGCTGGAAGGAAGGTGGCAGTTTTTTGGGGGGTACTTTATTTATATTAAAAATTACATGTTTGATTATAAAGATAGTCTCTATTTACAGTAGTTTTTCTGGACACCGTTTAGTTTATACTTTTTGTGAAGATGTGATATAGTTTGGTTTACATTTTTAATTACATGTTTATAGATACATTTAATTTAGTAATGACTTGTGTTAAATGTTAACAGTAACAGTTAAGCTTCCCCTAAAAGTTTTCTTATGTGTATGGCAATCTCTCTTCAGCTTCTTTGACTTTTTTGTGTAATTTTATAAGTGTAAATAATGGGTCGGACTGTGGTTATTGTCAGCATTCAGGATGAGCCCCTTCTGTATGGTCTATTTGATCATATGCAAAGTAATTCTTCATTCGGTGTCTGTTGTGTTCGTTAGTGGACATTGTCCGATTTGTGCCATATAGGTCAGCATTTTTAACCATTGCATTTCTGCTCATCTTACTTAACTTTGTCCAGTACAGATAGTGCTGTGATGGGTACTGTGGCTAATGCTGCATATGTGAAGTATCATTTTATATATCTTGTTCAGGATTCTCACAGAAAGACTTATTTTGCTGATTATAGTGAGATACCAGAGGGTGAAAATTGTTATCTTTGCATTCTTTATTTTGTTTTTAACATGGTGTGTCACACACAGTTTTGCTTTGAGGGATATTCCTAACTACTTGAAGCACTTGTTCAATGATCAAGTACAAACACATATTGTGCGGACAACAGTGGTTGGCCATATCGGTTGCAGAGTGTCTGAGGTGTAGAGAGTGTACAGCAGGCGTGAGATGGTGCTTCCTTTCAGTGTGCTTGCTTCTAGATTCAAGGAGGTGGAGAGTGTGTTGCTCATCTTTATTCATGCTGTTGTTCTCTGATGTAGGAAGCTTGCTATGGATTTAACTATTTTTTCTTTACATCTTGCAGGTATATCGAGAATCACAGGAGCTGTCAACTTTATTACCATTGTAGTAATATAAAATATAACAATATATTATTATTATTATTATTATTATTATTATTATTATTATTAAGTGGGTACCTGGAATTTAGAGGACTTAACATAAAAGAAGAAGAACTTTTTAGAGAACTAAATAATCAAAACATTGTTATAGTAATACTTACTGACACAAAAAAGAAGTTGAAAGGAACAAAAGATAGTGCTAACCATATATTAATATACAGTAGAGTACCTTGTAGTGGTGTAGCAGTACTGATTAATAACAAATGGAGATCAAAAATAATAAGCTACAAATATGTAGGTGAAAGAATAGTAACTGTAAGGTTGAATTATTTAAACACTGTAGGAATGTATGCACCAGGGAAGGGAAAATTGAGGAGCATTTTTTCAAAACTCAATACAGAACAAAAAGATATTTTTACAGAAATTATATTTTTTATTCTAGTACATAACCTTTCATTACACAAACTTTATTTTTGACAGCACCTACTAGACATTATCATGGGACAATTTTAGACAGCACTGAAACTCTAGAGGACAAACCTATTTTTCAGTATTGTCCAGTTAAAAAATGCTTGTCTTTTCAAAACTCAATAGAGAACATGGATTATGAAACAAGCAAATTTGACTGAACATGAATTTGGTACTAGTTTTATTGCTTTATTACTGTTTTGATTTTATTTTCATTTCTTTGTACTTTATTTTTTATGTACAGTATACAAATTTAAAATGTTAAATAAACATAATTACATTAATGAAATAATAGACATTTATAAAAAATTACAAAATTATTAAATTAATAAGTACAGACATTTAAGAATACAAAGTGATTAAACTAGTAAGTAATAATGTGTACACTTATTTCGATATCTTAAGTCTCTGAAAATCTTCATAAAATCCTTTGCTTCTTCTGGAATTTAAAAAAATTGCACAAGCTTTTTTATATATTTCTTCTTCTCACTGGACACCATGTTCATCTTCTGTAAACATGAGGAGCATTTCTTTGTGGCATGTTTTAATTCCAGATTTGAAAATAGAAACCTCCACAGGTGACGCAGTATAAGTATTCTGCACAGTTACAGAAGACTTTTTGTATGATATGACACATTGCATTCCTATGTTAAATGGCAGCCTTGCTTCCACAATCTTCTGAGTGGTCTCCTTCAGTGTTTTGATTTGCCAGACCCTGTTGAGAACTTTGGTAACTCCATGGGATTGGAGAATTAGGTAGTATTCATTGGGTGACAAAATATTTTCCTTTCTTCTGTACTTCTTCTCAACCCTACCAAATACATGACCAGTAGCCATGTAAGTGTGTTCTCATATGGGAAAGAAATGGCATATAGAGGTAAATGTTGTACTTCTTTCCAAAAAGGCAATGAGCACGGTCATTACTATACTGTTCTTATTTTGTCGTGTACAGAATCTGAGAAAAGATGAAAAGTGGAAGGACACTTCATTTTTTTTTCCAAGCCTAACAGAAAATTCAACAAAGCAGATGCCACTTGATTACATCCCTTAGATGACTCGGTTTCCATCCAGGCGTAGAAATGTATATTCTTTCATTTGTGTTTTAGAGTGAATCATAATGCAAAGATTATAGCACCAAACTTGCCTGGATATACCACTTCACCTACTGATAATTTAAGCAGTGGATGATTTTGCTGCATATCGAAACAGATTTTGATTATATCAGGATTTTCTTCATTCATTATAGTATAAAACTTCTTTGCACAAAGTTTATGCAATCTGTAGTCTGTCCTATATTCATTATTCTTCTCCAAATCTGTCTCTTGCTTTATGGAAATTAGTCCTATCTTGCACGTGGAGCATGTATCAGTGTGTGGTGTCTTGAATGATGGATTAAAATACTTATAAAAAATAAACTTGTATTTGGATAATGAGCTTGTAGATAGCTTTTCCTTTTTTTTTTTTTTTCACAAAATATTTTCCAGATTTTTTGAATATTTAATTGGGTGGTAGGAAGTTCCTTGAAGATTTTCCTCTACTGTAGTGGCTTTCTCTGCACCTGTAGCTCTTAATATCATTTTTTACAGCAATGATAAACTCCCTGACCTTTGCAGCAGTTCTATCCCATCCTCGATGGGATAAAACTTTCTTGCAAGGAGAGACAGTCTATCCTTAGACATGCCTGCTATTCCCTGAAAACTTGCAGCACAGATTGGTAATACTTCTCCATTTTTCTTTTTCATGCTGTATTTAATAGTCACAGATTGTTTTCTTTTAGAATTTTCCTCCTTCACTTTCCTTCGTTTTGGAGAATTAATTGTCATGTATTTAAGGCTTTGAAATAACGATATGGTTTTTGTATAGCTTTTCATTCCAGGAAAGCAAGGTCAGATAAGCAAAATATTGCAAATTATTATCAGGTCAGTGACAGGTCTTGACTGTTGACTGTGCTGTATTGAGTTTTGTAAAATCGCTGTGCATGCGCTCTATCGAGTTATGAAAAATACTCATGATTCACCATGCTATACATACAGAAAATATTGAGTTATGCAAAATCTGATTTCACAGACCGATTGCTGGGATCAAAAACATACTGATCCAATAAATAACTCATTTTCTCAAATGTGTGCTCTATCTAGTTTTGAAAAACTCCCTTCAGTTGAAGACACTGTAATTTTCTTAGATAAATTATAACAAGAACTAAATAGCATTAAAAACACAGAAAGCATTATCTTAGGTGGTGATTAAAATGCCAGAGTTGGCAATCTTCCAATCCCAGGAATAACAGGTACATTTGGAGAAGATGTAATAAATAGAAACGGACTAGAACTCTGACAATTTGCTACATATAATAAACTAAAAATAATGAATACTTTCTATAAGAAAAAGCACATGCACAAGTATACATGGTGTGCTAGAAATCAAAGACCTTTAAAGATTACGCAATGATTAATGATAGACTCAGGAACCAAATACAAAATGTAACAGTATACGAAGGATATGGCATATATGGTTGGTATCTAATGTTGAGCAGTTGGCAGTGAAGCCATTCGCTCTCTTGCATTCCAGTATTTTGATGTTATATTATCATGTTACATGTATACAGATCACTATTTATTGGTGGCCACAATACTTGTAATAGCCAAATAGGAAAAACGTAAAACTCTAGAAAGAAGAAGTTCTTAAAGTATATCTTGTAGAAGAAGAAGGTATAAGAAAATCATACCAAAAAGGCTACAAGAATATTCAGAAAGAAACACAGTTAAGGAAAATCTAAATGAAGTGTGGAAAAATGTGGGAACATGTATTATAAATGCTGCAAATGAAGCCAAGGAAAAATGAAAAAAATTTTCAATAAAAGAGGATTAAAGATATGGAGTGATGAAATAGCGGAGGTGTGTGAAATAAAAAAATAGCTTATTTAGAATATTTACAAAAGAAAATCAAATAATCTAAAACTATATATAAACAAAAAAAGAAATAGAGCAAAACAAATAATTGGAACAGTTCATAAAGATTCCTGGGAAACATTTATTTATAACATAGAGCACAATGTACATGGTAGACAATCCTTAGCATTTAAAGTGATGAACCAATTAAAAACAAAAAAATATACTGCAAAACTACACTATTGATCTGAAAACATGGGAAAATCATACAGAATTTTGGAGTAATGAAGGAGAATTAGTTTTAAAACACCCTTCTGAAAATAAAGATGAATCATAAATAGACAGAATTACTTTAAATGAAATGAGGGAAGCATTGAAAGAAATGAAAAATAAAAATCTGATGCGTTCCATTCACATGACTTTCTCTACATCTCTGCAACAAATTATTGTTAAAAAGCTTATGCTTCTATTTACTTCATGCTAATCGAGAACAAATTAGCAGAAATACTTGCTTCCTTGTAAGTAGAAGCGAAATAAGAGAGTACCATAGGTTAAAGTGATAGTCAAAAGCTTGTTGCTATGTGACTGAAGTTCCTTTATTTGTATGGACAGGAGTTGACTAATTCCTGTATAAGAAAAGTTGAGTTTTTCAAAGCTGAAACCACAAACAAGAAATATCTCAAAAATGAACAACTGCACAAAAAAATGTATACGACATAAATTGTGTGTTTTAATGTGCTCTACATTTTTTGTGTGGTAAGTTTTTGTCCATCTCTTACAGTTTAGCAGTTATGCAAAATTCCGTAAAATTCACCCAGAATAAAGTAGTCTTCAGAGGCTATTCTCAGAAAATTCAAAATATACATTTTATTTGTCCAGTAAATATCTTAGATATACAATATTTTAATCAAAATCGTTAGAGCCATTTTTGAAAAAATCAAAGTTTTCGAAAAAAATTCCATGTAAAGGGTAGTTTGGGGTGGGGGATTTTTCTCAAAATCTTCGTGTCGCATGCCTGGAAGATACTAAACTTAAATACCAAGTTTGGTATTTTAGCGACTTTTTGTTTTTGAGTTATCGTGTTCACAGACACACGGACACACTGATAACGGACCTTTTTCTGAAAATACTTTTTTTTTATACAGGGGACCTTAAAACATATATTTCTGGTGAAATCTCGGTATCAAATTTTATGGTGGAGTGCAATACCTTCTCTATACACTATGTACATAGTATGTGTAGAGAAAGTAAAAAAAGCAGCAGGTATAAATGGTATAAATAATGAACTGATAAAGTATGCAGGTTTATTTGCAGAAATAAGTTTGCCAAACATAATAAATGAATGTTGAAAGACATGCTAAATACCTGAAAATGTTGATTTTCTAAAAAATTGAATTAAAATCCCGAATATTAAATATATTTACATTCCAAATGAAATGTATATTTTGGATTTTATGGGGATAGCCTCTGAAGACCTCTTTATTCTGGATGAATTTTGCCTAATTTTGCTTAACTGCTAAACCGTAAGAGAAGACAAAAACTTACTGCACAAAAAATGTAGATCTCGTCAAAACACACAAATTTATGTCCGTTTCGCATGAAGTTATAAGTTTTAACATTGATTTTAATTGATTGTTTATTATTTTCTCTATATAGCACATGCTACCTAGGTAGATAAGGTATTGCACTCCACCCAGATATTTGATATCAAGATTTTACCTAAAATGCACGTTTAGGTATTAAACTTGGTATTTAAGTTTAGTATTTTCCAAGGATGTGACACAAAGATTTTGAGGAATCCCCCACTCTAAACTACCCTTTATATGGAAAAATATTGATAAGTTTGATTTTCTTAAAATGACTAACGATTTTGATTAAAATGCCGTCCTTATATTAAAGATATTTACATGAAAAAAATAAAGTGCATATCTTGAATTTTCTAAAGACCTCTTTATTTTGGGATGAATTTTTGTGAATTTTGTATAAGAGGTAGAATTTACTACCTATACAAAAAATGTATATCTCGTTAAAACACACAATTTATGTCATAGGTATACATTTTTCCGTGAAGCTGACGATTTTTGAGATATTCCCTTTTATTGGTTTCAGTTTTAAAATACTTCAACGTTTCACGTATGGGAATTTGTCAACTCCTGTCAATGCAAAGAAACGGATTTCATCCACATGGCAATTAGGTTTTTTAAAACAATGGTTATCGCTTTAGTCTAGTGTATTCCTTTATTTATCTTCTACTTACAAGAAAGCAAGTAATAAGACAATTTCTGCTAATATTTATTTCGATTAGCGTGAAGTAAATAGAAGAACAAGCTTTTAACAATGATTTGTTACCGAGATGTAGAGGTCATGTGAATGGAACATATCAGATATTTTTCTTTAATTTGAATCTCTTACCACGTTTCCAAGAGGAATTTAAATAGATTTGAGTACACATTCCATATTGAATACTGCATGGAAACGCGTACTTGGTTTCTGGATCTAATCCTTATAGAAAAAGTTGTCCTCCGTGGTCTGGAGGTAACTTACTAGCCTCTGGTTGCCAGGATCATGGGTTCAAACCCGGCGGAGGGCGATGGATTTTTTTGGGCTTAAAATCCTTAGCATGGCTTCCTTCGGAAGGGAAGTAAAATAGTTGCTCCCGTGTTGTAATTTACGGCACATAAAAGAAGCTCAAGCCTGATAAAGAAATCCCTGAAAAAATTAAGTGGTCTTTCATGCCCAACATTGAACGGGACGCTGAGATCGAAGTATTTTGCATAGAAACACCTGGCCGCGCCGTGGCCCAGTGGTTAGACCACTCGCCTCTCACCTAGACGGCCGGGGTTCGATCCCATGAGATTTGTGGTGGACAAAGCGGCGCTGGGCGGTTTTTTTTCGGGTACTCCGGTTTCCCCCGCCATCGCATTCCACCGGTGCTCCATCATTCATGTATCATTAGTGTCGCCGCCTGCGGTGCCATAAATAGTTAAAGCGGATGTTAAACACTACCAAAAAAAAAAAAAAAAAATAGAAACACCTCCTTAGTATTTTCAATTCAATGAACGCTCATGATTTTGATTTTGTTTTCTTAAATAAAATTGCCAGGAAGTGGTATTAGAAACAAACAACAAAACCATTTTTTTTTATTGTTTTTATAATCTCGCAAAGTATTCCTCTCAGAAACATTTACTAACCTCAAAACCTGCTTTAATACAGAAAACTGTGTTTTACAACGTAAATTCAAGTAGAGAAACATGGGAAGCTTGAATTATTTATTCTTTAACCTTGCGTATTCAAAACTACCGTATTTATTCGAATACAAGACGATGTTGTTGTTTTTTTTTTTTTTCAAATTATTAATGTTCAGAACAGGGGGTCTATTAGCGATATATGTCTTCCGAATACTATATGGCGAGAAAGTAAGTTTCAAGTTTCGTGGGTACGGCAGTAGTAATACCTGGGGGAAATACTAGAGATGAATGTCGATGTCGCGATGAAAGCGGCAGCTTTTATGCGTTCCATTTCGCACTAAAAATTAGCTTTAATGAATCTATAAAATTTTTCATTGGGAAAAAAATTACTCTCCGAGACTAAAATAAAATTAGAGGGCTTCTAAGTGTGTTGTCTTAATAGAAAATAGCATCCATAATCGTCGTTACAGCTATGCTCCGTTAGACCACTCGCCTAGACGGCCCGGGATCGATCCCAAGCAGTGAGATTTGTGTTGGACAAAGCGGCGGGTTTTTTCCGGGTTCTCCGGTTTCCCCCGCCATCCGACAACACCGGTGCTACATCTTCATTCCATGCATCACCAGTGTCACCGTCTGCGGTGCCACAAGCAGTAAAAGCGAGCGTTAAACATTAACAACAACGAAAACGCCGCCGACGTCACATTGTACAATCGCACACATTCTGAACACCTACGTACTCCCCTCTCCGTTTCTCCCACCCAAAATGTGAATTTACGCGCCAATTCGAATTAGCTAAAACGTTTTACGATATATAATATTAAGTATGTTGTTTCGATTGAAAAATCGTATCCATAATCGTCGTTACAGCTAAGTTGCCGCCGCCACCCCCACCAAACTCGGATATACCGGTACATTTCCGTTCTCTCTTCTCCGTCTCTCCGCAAATTTAAATTGGGTAAAAAAAAAAGTACAATATGTTATAGTAAGTATGTCGTGTAAATAAAATATAATATTCATCATTGTTACAGCTACACTGTCACCACAGCCGCACACATACCGTGCATTTACGTCCTTCGTATTTCCCGCTCACAATGTACATTTCTGCACAAATTCCAATAAGGTAAAAACATTAAACGTTGTCTAATTACAAAATCATCATCGTCACAGTTACACCGCTGTCGCCAACGTCGGTTGTACCATCGCACCCATTCCGTACATTTCCGCACTCCTATTTCCGTCAAACATTCAAAACGTGAATTTCCGCGCAAATTCGGTAAAATAGTTTGAATAAAAATTTTGATGTGTTCCATTCACACGACTTTCTCTATAGCTCTGCAACTAATTATTGTTAAAAAGCTTATGCTTCTATTTACTTCATGCTAATCGAGAAAAAAAAAAAATGTAAGAAATGGTCTTATTACTTGCTCCCTTTTAAGTAGAAGTGAAATAAGGGAGTACCATAGGTTAAAGTGATAGTCAAAGGCTGGTTGCTATATGATGGAAGTTCCTTTGTTTGCATGGGCAGGAGTTGACCAATTCCTGTATGAGTTTTTGAAAGGTGAAATAAAAAACAATGCATAACGAAAAATCGATCAACTCAACGAAAAATATTTGTATAACATGAATTGTGTGTTTTAACGTGCTCTACATTTTTTGTGTAGTGAATTTTTGTCTATCTCTTAAGCAAAATTCGGCAAAATTCATCCAAAATAAAGAGGTCTTCAGAGGCTATTCCCAGAAAAGTCAAGATATACATTTTATTTGGTATGTAAATGTCAGTAATATACGGGATTTTAATCAAAATTGTTAAAGCCATTTTTTAGAAAATAAAAATGTTCGAAAAAAGTTCCATGTAAAGGGTAGTTTGGGGTGGGGGGATTTTCTTGAAAATCTTCGTGTCGCATCCTTGGAAGATACCAAACTTAAGTACCAAGTTTGGTTTTTAACGGTCTTTTCGTTTTTGAGCTATGCTGCCCACAGACAGACAGACAGACATATGGACATATTTCTAAAAATACTTTTTTTTTAATTTAGGGGGTCTCAAAACATATATTTCCGGTGAAATCTCGGTATCGAACTTTTGGGTGCAATGCAATACCTTCTCTATACATTATCTACATAGTACGCACAGAGAAAGTAATAAAATAAAAAAGAAGGGACTTAATACCCTTAAGTATCCATTAGTTTGTTCATAATATATGACAAAACTTTAAACATAATTTAAAAATTCTTTTTTACTTTCTCTATATGTACTATGTACATAGTGTATAGAGAAGATATTGCATTGTACCCAAAAATTCGATGCCGAGATTTCACCGGAAATACATGTTTTGAGACCACCTGAATAAAAAAAGCATTTTTAGAAAAATGTCCGTGTGTGTCTGTCTGTCTGTCTATGTGTATGTGTGTGTGTCTGTGGGCAGCATAGCTCAAAAACCAAAAGAACGTTAAATACCAAACTTGGTATTTAAGTTCAGTATCTTCCAAGGATGCGATACGAAGATTTTCAAGAAAATCCCCCCCCACCACTAACTACCCTTCACATGGAAAAATTTTCGAAAATTTTGATTTTCTAAAAAATGGCTCTACCGATTGTGATTAAACTATCCTATATTAAAGATATTTACTTGACAAATAAAATGTATATCTTGAATTTTCTGGGAATAGCCTCTGAAGACTACTTCATTCTGGATGAATTTTACGGAATTTTGTGTAACCGGTAAACCGTAAGAGATAGACAAAAACTTACCACACAAAAAATGTAGAGCACATTAAAACACACAATTTATGTTATATACATTTTTTCGTGGAGTTAATTGTTTTTTAGACATTCTTGTTTTTGGTTTCAGCCTTGAAAAACTTATAGTTTTTTCTCAACTCCTGTCCATACCAGCAAGAACTTCAGTCACATAGCAACCAGCTTTGATTATCACTTTAGCCTATAGTACTCCCTTGTTTCGCTTCTACTTACAAGGAAGCAGGTAATAAGAATATTTCTGCTAATTTTTTCTTGATTAGCATGAAGCAAATAGAAGCATAAGCTTTTTAACAATAATTTGTTATAGAGATGTAGAGAAAGTTATGTGAATGTAACACATCAGATTTTGTACTTTCTCTATACGAACTATGTACCTAGTGTATAGAGAAGGTATTGTATTGTATCCAAAAATTTGATACCGAGATTTCACCGAAAAGACATGTGAGACTCCCTGAATCCAAAAAAAAAAAAAAAAAAAAAAAAAAAGCATTTTTAGAAAAATGTCCGTGTGTGTGTCTGTTTGTCTGTCTGTCTGTGTGTGTTTTTGGGCAGCATAGCTCAAAAACGAAAAGACCATTAAAGACCAAACTTGGTATTTAAGTTTGGTATCTTCCAAGGATGCGACACGAAGATTTTCAAGAAAATCCCCCCACCCCAAACTGCCCTTTACATGGAAAAAGTTTCGAAGTTTTTGATTTTCTTTAAAATGGCTGTGACGATTTTGACTAAATTATCGTATATTAAAGATGTTTACCTGACAAATAAAATGTATATCTTGAATTTTCTGGGAATAGCCTCTGAAGACTACTTTATTCAGAATGAATTTTACGGAATTGTGCATAACTTCTAAACCGTAAGAGATGGACAAAAACTTACTACACAGAAAATGTAGAGCACATTAAAACACACAATTTATGTTATATACATTTTTTTCGTGGAGTTGATTGTTTTTAAGATATTCCTGGCTTTTCGTTTCAGCTTTGAAAAACTTATAATTCCTCATACAGGAATTTTTCAACTCCTGTCCATACAAACAAAGGAACTTCAGTCATATACTAACCAACTTTTGACTATTGCTTTAACCTATTGTACTCCCTTATTTCCGTTTTACTTACAAGGAAGCAAGTAGTAAGTCTATTTCTGCGTTATTTCTCGATTAGCGTGAAGCAAATAGAAGCATAAGCTTTTTAACAATAATGTGTTGCAGAGATGTAGAGAAAGTCACGTGAATGGAACACATCAGATTTTTTAGATATAGGGGGGAAATCTCGGTATCGGAATTTTGGGTGGAGTGCAATACCTTCTCTATACACTATGTGCATAGCACGTATAGAGAAAGTAGAAACTTTTTTTCGGACTCAGGTGACCACAAAACATATATTTCCGGTGAAATTTCGGTATCGAATTTTTGGGTGGAGTGCAATACCTTCTCTATATATTATGCACATAGTGCGTGTAGAGAAAGTAAAAATATTATATGAGAATTATAGCAAGTATACAAAATTAAGACCTGCTTGCATGTTTTGAAAAACACTTAGGCTCGTTGGCCGTTTCACTTTATATTCTTAAGTTATAAGTTCACCTAAGAAATTAAATGGGCATTTGTCTGTCCTAAAATCCAAAACTGGGCGATAATCCTTACTTTAATTAGTATTATGGGCATTTCTATTATTGCACTTTTTCCAATTTCTATTCCAGGGTTGTACAAAATGGTTAAACTAGAACCTATACGATTTATTTACAAAATTTGACTCTGTACATTACCTTTTTTCTCATTCATTTTCATTAATGTATCTCTTTTATAAACAATTCTTCTACAAGTTTCATTTTCTATACAGCTCAAGTTGAGCTAAAAGTATTAAAAATCTGATGTGTTTCATTCACATGACTTTCTCTACATCTTAGTAATAAATTATTGTTAAAAAGCTTATTCTTCTATCTACTCCATGCTAATCGGGATAACCATTAGCAGAATTTATGCTATTACTTAATTCCTTGTAAATTGAAGCTAAATAAGGGAATACACTAAGTTAAAGTGATAGTCAAATATTTTAAATACTGATTTGAGAAAATCGAAATTTTCCAATTTCTTTCCTATGTAAAGAGTAGTTTGATGGGAAAAGGGCGATTATTCTCAAAATCTTCGCGTGGCATCCTTGGAAGATACTAAACTTAAATACTGCGTATAATATTTTGCCGACTTTTCGTTTTTGAGTTGTCATGTTTACAGACGCAGGGGACCTTTTTTAAAAAAAATGTTTTTTTTATATACAGGGGACACTAAAACTTGTACTTCCGGTGAAATCTTGGTATCAAATTTTTGGGTGGAGTGCAATACCTTCTCTACCTACATACCATGCTCCATAAAAAGAGAGTAAAATGGGTTCATTGTAAGTTCATTATATGTAGATACAAAAGGGATGCAGAACTGTGAAGGGCAGTCAAGTCTTTAAAAACCGTAACGCAACATGGTGGTTTTGAAGTACCATACTCTTTGTGTAGGGGAAGCGCGGGTAACCCCAGTTAGTGGGTAATGCCGGTCACGTAGTTATCTCGATGACCATCGCAGCAGTAGTCTACTGGTGTTGCCCTCTGTAAACGCATCCTTAAGACACATCTAGGCATAATCACCTCTTCCTTAATAGCGTTGTGAGAAAAAAATATGTTTAAGGCATTTTTATGTAATTTTTGCTTGAAGAACAACGCAGAGTAAATGTACCGCATTAAATTAATGAAATAAGGGTTTTCCGTAAAGTTATGACCCTCTTAACAATGTAGCATATGTGAGTATTAGTTTTAAACAATGTACTTAGTACTGACGCATTATTAAAACAAAATATATGTGTTGGGATAATACCGACCAACTGGCCGTCACGTGTATAACGTGATAAATTCCTGGTTAATGGGTAAACATGACGGCCATATTACTATTATTTCGAAGTCTTCAAAAGCGACGGAATTATTATTGTTTCTATTCCTCCACAAATGTCCAACAGGCCTCTGTACATTACTTTCAATGGGCCATGTGGTGTGTGGGCTCATTGAGAATGTAGTGGCTGGGGCATTCCGAAAAATTATTTTTGTGCTATATGTGTAAATACAGGAAAATTGTTATATTGAAGTTCTAAAATAAAATGTGTTCTTTTATATATGTTTTAGTGATATGTTTTACCTAAATAACAGATTTGAATATGGTGACTCATGTGTGGGTAATCCCAGGCAGTGACATCACTTAAATTTCGCATCATTAAGGTAAGAAATAGTTGCTTAAATAAAACTATTCTTGGCATACATTTAGGTAAAGAACCAAACTAACGATTGACATAAAATAACACTTTTAAAGTCCTGCTCTAAGCCGTTCACAGCGACTTCGCTTAAGTGACCGTCATTACCCCATTCTCCCCTAACATCGAAAAAACAAAAACAAAAGCTCGGTTACCATGAATAAAGGTTTGGAAGTATTAGTTTTACAAGAAGTTTTATTTTATGAAAATTATATGTTTCTTTCATTAATGTCTTATGATTTATTATTAATTCAAAATGATACGAACTTTATTCGAAAAGGAAAGGCTATTGCGAAAATGCACTATATTAATTTTATTAATAATGAAAATATCTTTATAAATACGATGTTTAAAAATAACTAGTCATTTTTGAGAAAATAAAAAACTAGTTTATAAATTTATTTTATATATTTATTTTTATATAAAGAACAGTTTGATTTAGGGCGAAGATTTTTATAAACATTTTCGCATTGCATCTTTGAAAGATTCTAAACTTAAATACCAGGTTTTATATTATCTGATTTCGTTTTCGAATCATCCTGTTTACAGACTACACAAATTCGGAATTGGTTCTAAACTTGCCTGCTATTATTTCTAGGGACCTCAAGACATGTATTTTCGGTGAAATCTTTGTATTGTATTTTTAGATGTAGTATGAATATTCATTTACCTACCGTAAGCATGTGATAGGGAAAGTAATATATCTTTTAAGTCTTTTAACCTGATATGTATTATCGAACGATGGATGAATTAACGCATTCGTCTTCTAAGGATCAGGGAACCCTCGAAGAATAACCGAAAACTGAAACTCAAATTCATGACGTCTTGCCACACATCACAAAGGTAATAATTGACTGTTGATTCAATCCGTAAGGCCTGTAAATGTTTATTTAGCGCAGGCAACGTACTTGAGATCACGATGTATACAGGTGAAGAAAGAATAATAATCGACAGTACATAATATACCTTATTTAAATTTATACCTGTTATTATACTCAATAACAGTAGCGTGTCTGTCTCACATTCAACAAGTCGCGAGCTCGGATCTCGCTTAGGATGAGTTGCTACTGTTTTTTTTTTTTTTTTTTTTTCTCCGGGGTTTACCCTTATCCTGAGAACAAAACATCGAGCAACTTTAAGTTCCATTCACACCTAGATCAATGAAATTGATCCATTTGCATCCATTGGTACAAATTTCACCAATTTCATTCATCATACGATAACCAACCAGGTTAAAGGACGTTAAGCACAAAAAAAGTTGTAATATTTTTGCTATGTGTCAAAATTCTAACTTGCGTGGTTAGTTAAATGAATTTTGATGTCTAATTTTATTAATCTAATAAAAATGAGCCACGTGATGTATTTTTAAAACTAATACCATAAACAATTCGATATTTATAACAAATGAATGTACAAATAAATCTATTATATCATATTTTTATATCCACCCTAATTATTGTACAAAAATGTTTGTTTTTTGTAGTCTTTAAACTTCTTGATTTTCAATATGTAATAGTTTATTTCTCAAAATAGGAGCATTATAACGAAAAACTATATGACAATTTTCCTTAATGTACTTTTGAGACACGGTCTCAATAAATTAGTAAAATGTGCTCCATTCACATGACTTTATATCTCTGTAATAAATTATTGTTAAAAAGCTTATTCTTCTATCCCCATGATGATAATCGAGATAAACAGCAGAAATTGTCTTTCTTATTTCCTTGTAAGTAGAAGCGAAATAAGATGATTCACTAGATTATAGCAATTTTCAATGTTTTTTTAGGTTTAAATCCGTTGTTTTGCATTGAGTTTACAAATTCCCGTATGAGGAAAGTATAAAATATTTTAAAACTGAAACCAATAATAAGAAATATCTCAGAAATAGATCTACGAAAAACGACGTATATAACATAAATTCTGTGTTTTAACGAGATTCGTATTTTTACTTTCTATACATGTACTATGCACATAGTGGATAGAGAAGCTATTGTATTGCACCCAAAAATTCGATACCGAAATGTCATCGGAAATACAGGTTTTGAGGCCCCCAGAATTAAAAGAACCATATTTTGAAGATTTTCAAGACAATTTCCCCGCCTCTAAATACCCTTATCGTGGAACATTTTCAAATTTTTTTTATTTTCTCAAAAATGGCTCTAAAAATTTTGATTAAAACATCGTAGTTTGAGATATTTTTATGTCAAACATAATGTACATCTTGAATTTTCTGGGAATAGTCTCTGAAGACCTCTTCATTCTGGATGACTTTTATATAACTGGCAAACCGTAAGAGATATACAAAAAGTATTACACAAAAATGTAGATTTCATTAAAATACACAAGTTTCATATACTTTTTTTTTTTTTTTTTGTAGAGTTAAATGTTTTCGAGATATTCCAGATTATTGGTTTCCATTTTAAGACACTTCAGCTTTTCTCAAACGGAAAGACATCTTTTTTCTCGTATCTCGTTTGTTTACTCTGAAAGCAAAGATATTGGATTTCAATTGTTTCACATAGCGACCGGCTTTTAAAGGACGAGACTATCGCTTTAGCTTTAGCACCAGCTTTTGACAATAGACTCCCATATTTCCCTTCAGCTTGCAAGGAGCTAGTAATAAGAGTAATTCTGCTTATGTTTATCTTGATTAGCATGATGTAGATAACATATTAATGTTTTGAACAAAATGTTCGTTTACCGAACAGCTAGAGGACATCATGTGAATGGGACACATTGGATTTTTTCCCTTCTACTTACAAGGGACCAAGTAATAAGGCCAATTTCAGCTAATGTTTATCTCGAGTAGCATGATGTAGTTAGAAGAATAAGCTTTTTAACAATAGCTTGTTACATAGATGTAAAAAAAGTTATATAATTGTAACACATATTTTTTGTATAGTAAGTTCTTGTCTATCTCTTTAAGTTTTACCAATTTTGCAAAATTCATCAAGAATAAAGAGGTCTTCAGAAGCTATTGCCAGAAAATTCAAGATATAGGTACATTTTATCTGTCGCGTAAATATCTTTATTTATCAAAATTGTTAGAGCAATTTTTAAGAAAATCAAAGTTTTCGAATTTTTTTTCATGTAAAGAGTAATTTGGGATAGGGAGATTTTTCTCAAAATTTTCGTGTCGCATCCTAGGAAGATACTAAATTTAAATACCAAGTTTGGTATTTAATAGACTTTTTGTTTTTGAGCCATGCTAACCACAGACAGACACACACATGAACCTTTTTATAAAAAAAATTCGGACTCAGGGGACCTCAAAACATATATTTCCGGTGAAATCTTGGTATAGAATTTTTGGTGGAATACAGTACCTTCTCTATCGACAATGTACATTGTGCATACGAGCTAGAGAAAGCAATCACATCATATGGAGCATTTTCATTATGGAAAAGAGTTGTAAACAAAGGTTCCAAAGAAATAGGGTTTAAAATTGGGCGTGTTCATTAATAAGTATGCACCTGACCAGTTATAGTTTCAGTTAATTTGGAGTTATAGTGCAGAAAGTGAGAAAAACTATATTTTTTATCTAAGCTTAGAATTCATACTATCTTATTATTAAAAAAATCTTATGTGTTCCATTCACATGACTTTCTCTACATCTCTACAACAAATTGTTAAAAAGCTTATTCTTCTATTTACTTCATGCTAATCGAAAACAAATTAGCAGAAATTGTCTTATTACTTGATTCCATGTAAGTAGAAGGGAAATAAGGGAGTACTATTGTCAAAAGCTGCTTCCTTTGTGATTGAAGTTTGTTTGTTTGTAAGGATAAGAGTTGACAAATTGCCGTATTAGAAAAGTATAAGTATTTTATAGCTGAAGCCAATAACAAGGAATATCTCAAAAACGATCATCTTCACAAAAAATATATATAACATAAATGATGTGTTTTAACGAGCTCTACATTTCTTGAGAAGTAAGTTTTTGTCTATCTCTTATGGTTTACCAGTTATGCAAACTTCCGCAAAATTCATCCAGAATAAAGATGTCTTCAGAGGCTGTTCCGAGAAAATTCAAAATATACATTTTATTTGTCATGTAAAAATCTTTAATATACGATATTTTAATCAAAATTGTTAGAATCATTTTTGAGAAAATCAAGATATTCGAAAAATTTCCATCTAAGCGGTAGTTGGGGTTGGGGGAGATTTTCTTGAAAATCTTCGTGTCGCATCCTTGGAAGATACTGAACTTAAATACCAAGTTTTGTATTTGACGGATTTTTTATATTTGAGCTATGCACAAAACAACACGGACACAAAACAACACACACATACATGCATACACACCCTCGTATACACAGACTGACTTTTTCTAAAACTGTTTTTTTTTTTTTTTTTTTAATTCAGGAGGTCTCAAAGCTTATATTTCCGGTGAAATCTCGGTATCGAATTTTGGGTGCAATACAATACCTCCTCTATACACTATGCATATATGTAGTACGTGTAGAGAAAGTAAAAATATGGTTTTAATTTCACAGATGCATCACCTTGATATAACCAAAAATTTCCGAGTATGAAGCTAATAAATTCCCATACAACACAATGCGCATGGATTACAAATACCGAAACAAGAAACATACAAGCCCTGATCAGGAAGGCTGTATTGCATATCAAGAAAGAGCTGAACAGATTGCGAAGTCAGTATTTGTTGGATAAAATGTAGGTCGGTGTAGCTCATGTTATAATATTAGCCCTGTCGCATATATCTATACTGATTGCATTGAAAACAGTTTCTCATTTCTTGAAGGCAATCACACTTTGAACCATATGTTAGTAACACTTTGAACCATATGTTATTTTTAGAACGTATATCTTAATATCAAATGTTGATACTCTTTACATACAAGTAAGGATGTAAATATTAAGTGTGTTTAATATATCAATGTACTCACATTATAATCTAATAAACGTAAATTTTAATACCAAATTTTGACATTCTGTACACATAAGTAAGGATGTAAACACCGAGAGATATGACACAGAATAAAAGCCAAGAGAAGTTTTTTATGTTTAGTAATGATACATTAAACTGACTAGAAAGTTAATATTTAATGCATGCATTTTAGTATGTAACCTATAAGGATGTAAGCAGCGCATAGTGACATAGGTTGTAAAAGCTATATAATATTGAAAGTTTTAAATGTTTACTATTAGTTGTGATGGGAGAACTTTCAATGTTCCATACTTGTGTATTTAATTTTGTATGCTTGACATTCATATACCCAAGTCGCGGCTTCAAATCCGGCGGAGGACGATGGACTTTTTCGGGCGTAAAAATCCTTAGTATGGCTTCCTTCGGAAGGGAAGTAAAGCTGTTGGTCCCGTGTCGTATATTTACGGCACGTAAAATAACCTTAAGCCTGATAGAGAGGCCTCTGAGCAAAATTAAGCGGTCTTTCCTGCCCAGTATAAAATGCGACGCTTAGAACCACAGTAGTTCAAAGAGCGTCCATAAATAAAACTCCATTTCATTTTTGTATGTTTGACATGTTCTATATTCAAGGTCTGCTTGGCCATCATGAACCTACGGAACGCAATCTAATCTAATCTAGCACTTCTTTAAACATTTAATAGAGTTTTCTGGGGAAGGTTATAATAAATATTTAGGAAGAGTAACTTACATGCTAACTAATTTCTTATATTCAATGTGGAAATTAGCATTTAGTTTACAGATGACTTCACGGGATAGCAACCGAGTTAGATTGGAATCAAAGCAATCCAAGCTTTCGACCATCTCCTGACGAAGACCACAGAATCAAGATGGACGAAAGCTTGGATTTCTTTGATTCCAATCTAACTCGGTTGCTACCCCGTGAAGTCATTTGTAATAAGCACCGAGAAAGCTTCAAATCTTTAAGCATTTAGTCTCTTAAGCATTTATTTTTATGCATGGCTTAATTTATAAATAGGTAGGTACCTATTTCATAATACCGCTGCTCAGCTATGACCAAACATGTTAGGTAGTCTAATGTCTCATTCCAAGGCCGAATGCATTAAGTTGTTTTTTACAATATGCTATTAAACATTGAATAACATAGAACTTTGATACACATATTACTTTCTCTACATGTACTATGTACATAGTGTATAGAGAAGTTACTGTAATGCACCCAAAAATTCGATACCGAGATTTCACCGAAAATACATATTTTTGGGTCCCCCTGAATCCAAATAAAGAATTTCTGGAAAAAGGTTCTGTTGGTATTTAAGTTTGGTATCTTGCAAGGATGCGATACGAAGATTTTCAAGAAGATCCTCCCGCCCCCAACTACCCTTTACATGGAACTTTTTCGAAAATTTTGATTTTCTCAAAAATGGCTCTAACGATTTTGATTAAAATACCGTATATTAAAGATGTTTACCTGACAAATAATATGTATGTCTGGGAATAGCCTCTGAAGACTACTTTATTCTGGATGAATTTTACGGAATTTTGCATAACTGCTAAACCGTAAGAGATAGGCAAAAGCGTACCATACAAAAAATGTAGAGCACATTAAAACATACAATTTATGTTACATATGCTTTTTTTCGTGGAGTTGATCGTTTTTGAGATATTCCTTGTTTATGGTTTCATCTTTAAAAACATGCTTTTCTCATACATGAATTTGTCAACTCGTGTCCATACAAACAAAGGAACTTCAGTCACATAGCAACTAACTTTTGACTTCACTTTAACCTATGGTACTCCCTTATTTCGCTTGTACTTACAAGGAAGCAAGTAATAAGGCTATTTCTGCTATTTTTTTTTTCAGAAATGTAGAAGTGTAGAGAAAGTCATGCGAATGGATCACATTAGATTTTGTTAGAGTGTAATGCCGTCCTGAGCATGAAGTGGATAAGCTAATAATGCATCAGGGCTAGGAGAAGTTGGTGGGAGACAAGCTGTGCGACCATCACAGATTTTGGAAAGAGCTGAATACTCACATGGTATGTTAGTCCAAAAGAGCAATCGAAATGTGAGATAATGGTGAATGTAGAGGTTCGTAACTCTTGCTAACTCGAGCCGAACGAACAAACCCGAAAATAGTGACGGCTTATCCGGAGGGCCCGAGTCTCAAGAGCACGGCCAGAGTTCACACGTCCACAGGAGCGGCGACTCGCAGAATGCTGGTGCTCCACGTATCAACGTAACAACACTTACACGCACACTTGACACGTTGTGTCGTCTCCCACCCCCGCCAGCCACCTGGATAAATATGGAGGACGAACCAACAGTAAAAACTGTTTTTGTTCTGCCATCCTGTCTCGTCACACAGATCGACTAGCTAAAGTAAAGTTACAATCCTTTTTATTACCGTCATAAATCATAGTTTCTGCATATAAGAGGGGCTGCACAGCTACCTCTCTTGAGATAAACGCTTCGACAGAGGCACTTAGTCTGTAAATGGCAACACACGCACCTTACATAAGCATTGCTCTCTCTCTCTCTCTACCACGTACCTATAGATAGAGGAAACGTTGCAAAAATACCATGTCAACAGTTCAAACAATCCATTTGGAGGACCACTTTAATAAAAACAAATTTAAAAATCCACTCGCGCACGCAATTAATAATACAATAAAAAAGATCTGATGTACCTCACTCACATGACTTTCTCTACCTACTCTGCAACAAATTTTTGTTAAAAAGTTTATGCTTCTATTTACTTGATGCTAAGTGAGAAAAAATTAGCAGAAATAGTCTTATTACTTGTTTCCCTGTAAGTGGAAGCGAAATAAGGGAGTAACATAGGTTAAAGTGATAGCAAAAGATGGTTGCTATGTGACTGAAGTTCCTTTGTTTGTATAGACAGGAGTTGACAAATTCCTGTATGAGAAAAGTATAAGTTTTTTAAGGCTGAAACAAAAAACAAGGAATATCTAAAAAACGATCAACTCCACGAAAAAATGTATTTAACATAAATTGTGTGTTTTAATGACCTCTACATTTTTTTGTCTATCTCTTACGGTTTACCAGTTACACAACATTCCGTAAAATTCATCCAGAATAAAGTAGTCTTCAGAGACTATTCCCAGAAAATTCAAGATATACATATTATTTGTCAAGTATATATCTTTAATATATGGTATTTTAATCAAAATCGTTAGAACCATTTTTTAGAAAATCAAAATTTTCGAAAATTTTTCCATGTGAAGGGTAGTTGGGGATGGATGAATTTTTTTGAAAATCTTCGTGTCGTATCCTTGGAAGATACTGAACTTAAATACCAAGTTTGGTATTTAACGATCTTTTCGTTTTTTATCTATCCTGCCCACAGACACACACACAGACAGACTCACACACGGACATTTTTCTAAAAATGCTTTTTTTGGATTCAGGTGATCTCAAAACGTATTTCCGGTGAAATCTCGGTATCGAATTTTTGGGTACAATGCAATACCTTCTCTATACACTATGTACTTAGTACGTATAGAGAAAGTAATTATTCTACCTCGTTCTAAACGGGATAAACATTAGCAGTAACGGTCGGGAATGAAATAGGATGAACCGACAGTCAGATGTTTTAAAATATGATTGCTATGGAATAGAAATCCGTTTCTTTGCGTGGCTAGGAGTTGACAAGTTCAAGTATTTTAAAACTGAACCAAATAACAAGGGATATCTCAAAAACGGCCAACTCTATGAAAAAAAATATATATGGCATAAATTGTGTTTTCAGCGGATCTAAATTTTTGCATAGTAAATTTTTGCCTAT